>OX393577.1:55668154-56245355 GCA_947652605.1 Elmis aenea | reverse complement strand
GGTTTTATTGTGTTGCTAGGGTTACCAACACTGTCATTATGACAATTGGCGATACGTCTTTAAAAAATCTTCGGTTCTGCATTTTGTAAAAATGGGGATTGACTACAAAAAAGAAGGTCCACGACTTGGTGACTAAAAAAACCGTATAACTGGTATTGACCGTTATTGAATTTCCGTTCACGAAAACGAAAACGAAATATTTGGGTGGTAACGTGAAGAACGAAAACGAAATATTTTGTTTCCCTTCTGATCAGAAACGAACAAAATATTTTTCGCTTTTAGTCCCTCATTTAAAGTTGGAAGTGGCTATATGTCCGCCGGCGGAATAGCTTATATAGACTTATAATTCCGCCGGCCGGCGGATTTTATACGTTATACAGGTGCTTTCCGCCGTTGAAGCTATATTATGCGCACGCGCGGCGGAATCGATAGTATTCCCTAGTTAAATTCCGCCGCACGGCGGAATTCCTTCTATGATTTGTAAAGTCCGCCGTAAACATAACCAACATTTTAGCTGTCAATATTACTCTCACTCGTAAAAAAACAAAATGAACTATGAAGAATTTGCCGATAAATAAAGCGTTACTATCGCTACAGGTATAAGTCATTTTTTACTGAATTATAGGTCAAAAATATTCATGGTACCAGGGAGGGGGTAACACCATCGAAATTATTATTAGATAGAAATTGAAGGACCAGGTTAGATTTAATTTAACGAAATTCATTTTCGACTAGAAGACAAATTAAAAATTTTAAAGGGAAAAGTGTACGTCAATTTGAGATAGGGGATGACGTATACGTAAGAGATTATAGAGACCCAAATAAAACATCTTGGGTAAAAGCTAAGATTATGGAAGTTTTAGCATTTAAAAACTGTTTGTTTAACAAAAAATAATTTAAAATGAGTTTTGCACGAATTGAAAATAAATATAAAACAAAATATGCAAAACTTAAATTATTCATGAATTTGTCGCCCCCTTGATGAGCCGCCCTTGTGCGGTGCACAACCTGCCCACCTACACGCGGCGGCCCTGGTTGGTTATATTTACGGCGGACTTTACAAACCACAGAAGGAATTCCGCCGTGCGGCGGAATTAACTAGGAAATACCGTCGATTTCGCCGCACGTGCGCATAATACAGCTTCAACGGCGGAAAGCACCTGTATAACGTATAAAATCCGCCGGCGGACATATAGCTACTTCCTTTAAAGTAAAAACAAAACGTACGAATCGACGAGCGGCAACTGAACACTCGGAATAGCTGAAAATCATTTTATATGCTCTTAATCTAACAAATTGTATTTAGAAACCCTTTTTTCTATTTTGAATGATAAACCAGATATGAAGGAAATACGCACTGGGAGGATACCCTGTACTATATCAAAACGTACTGGCATCATTCCAATGATAGTTCAATTATCCAACCCTTTCGGATTGCTTAGAATTCGACTATTCAGATAATTTACCTAATTCTGCCTTTTAGGATACTAGTTTTAATTATTTTCACGGTTCATTAAAAATTATTTGCCTGCATTATATGACATTTGCTCAATTTTAGGTGCTAAAACTCAACCAGGCGAAATAAGTGGGTCTATGAGCCATGAAGTTTTTTTACGTCTTAACCATACTGACGAAGGTCATATATGCATTTGAAAATGAAAACTCGGGTGGATGTCGTTTACAGCGATATGCAGATTGCTCTCTGTATACTTGTTATACAATTGGATGTTTGAATGTGACAAATACTGATACATTAGAAAAAATTAAAGATGAAGAGTACTCTAACCAGCGATACTATAATAGTAATTGTCACCATCACTACTATATGGATAGCAAATGTGGCAACAAATTGGAAATATTAAATTCGTTCCTACCAGAACTGAATAAAGAATTATTAGGAGTCCGTGACAGCAGCAAATACACAGTAATAAAATTAAACAACTGCCACATTTCCAGTGTCATGGCAGACACATTTCAAAGCTTTGTAGAAGTGGAGAAACTAATATTGAGTGAAAACAATTTAACATCAGTTAATTTTCTGAATGGACTTACTAATTTAAAATATTTGGATTTGCAAAGCAACCAAATTGGTAACATTCAATTGGGTTTTTTTAATGATTTAAAAACCGTAAACCTAAACTCAAATAATTTGCAAAATATTAGCGATGAATTTACCAGTGTTGAAAATTTAAATTATCTTTATCTGAACAACAATAAATTGAAATATATTGCTCCGACCGCGTTTAAAAGTCTTGGTCATCTACATGTATTGGATTTAGCAAACAATAATCTGGAACAACTTGATTCAGAATTATTTAACACTCTTAGATACTTAACAAAGTTATATTTGCAGCAAAATAGAATTAAAGCAATGGATTCCACAAGTTTTCAAAATTTACATAATTTAGAAGTACTTAACATATCAAATAATCAAATGAGCACTTTACCACCGTATATGTGGGAAGTGGGGAGTGATTTGCATCTTTGTAAGAGCAGACTTACATGTCCTCCTGCTTTATCAACCGTTAAATATTTAGATTTAAGTTCTAGTAATATAAACGTCATTGAACCCAAAGCTTTCGCGACCTTAGTTGATATTACAATCATATTAACAGGAAATCATATTGTTAACCTAACCAATAACACATTTGAGGGTCTATCCAATCCACGCCTTATAGATATTTCCAAGTCGTCCGTACAAGAAATTGATTCAAATGCTTTTAACTCTCTGGGCGATTTAAATTTTCTAAATTTAAGTTTTAATAATTTTCCCGTGATAAAAAGCAAAACTTTTAACATGAAACTGAAGGGGGACATGCTAATGCACAATAGTAATATTGCTATGATACAACGTGAGGCATTTGAAGGTTTGAGTGTGAATAATCTTAACTTGAGTTACAATAAACTATTCGAATTAACGCCCAGTTGTTTTTCTGGAGTGGTAAAAATTGCTAATCTAGATTTGTCTTACTCAGAAATCCATGTTATCGCGCCAGGGGCTTTTAAAAATGCTCAAGTCATAGGGTCTGTAAATTTAGCAAACAACGATATAACAGTTTTATCAAACGGTACTTTTGAAGGATTAATATCAACAACAAGTTTAATCTTAACAAATTGTAACATCTCTATAATTGAACCAGGTGCGTTTACTGACCTTAAAAACTTAATAGATTTAAACTTATCGTATAACAAAATTGATATCATTGAACCAAAAACATTTAGTGTGTTAAACGAACTACAATCCCTTCGTTTATTTAAGGCGGGCATTACATCTTTAATTCCTGAAAGCTTTTTAGGGCTTCAGGGTTTGAGCTACTTAAATATATCTGGTAATAACATATCTTTAATAAAAAGCAATACTTTTAAAGGGTTGAGTTCTTTGTCAACTCTAAATTTGACGATGCTTAACATTCATGATCTGGAGGAACATTCTTTTGTTGGCTTAAAACTTTTGAAAGTGCTTGATCTACGAGGTAATTTTATTAACAAACTCCAAGCAAAGGTATTTCTAGATTTAGACATTTATAATTTATATCTTGACGATATTCAGTTTTTAGACTCTAAAGCTTTTTACGGTTTACGTGTTATACGCAATCTAAACTTAACATTTGGAAATTCCCGTACACATTTATATTATCACACTTTTTACGGTCTGATCAGTCTCAACATATTGTCTTTATTGAATTTTAATTTCACCAAAATTGAAAGCGGAGCATTCAGCGGTCTTAAAAGTCTACAACAAATAAACTTCTCTAATGGAACAATTCAGGGTATTCAACCAGGAGCATTTTCGGGTTTGAATAGCGTGGTCGCTGTAAATTTCGACAAAATTATTATGCCTACTATTACAAAAGGAGCCTTTGAGGGGCTCGCTTCAATAGTTTCTCTAAATTTATTTACACTTCAATTCAAAACATACAAGAGGGCGCGTTTATAGGTTTAATAACATTACAAAACCTCATTTTACAAAACAATAACTTTAGCGTGATCGCAGATGGGACCCTTAACGGTCTGTCTAACTTAGAATACGTTAGTCTGGCCTATAACAGGTTATCAGACCTTACAGAAAATACTTTTTGCAGTGAATTAACTAAACTTAAAAATCTTGATTTGCGATATAACAGTTTAACAGTGGTAGATAAACCTTATTTTAATAAGCTGGTAGGTTTAACAGAACTGCGATTGGATCACAATCAAATAAATACAATTCGCGACAATTCGTTCCTAAACTTAACTAAACTGACAGATTTATCACTCAATAACAACCAATTGACTGTTATTGAAAATAATGTATTCGCAGGTTTAACTAGTTTACAGACGCTAGATTTAACCAATAACTATATATCTCAACTAGTTGTTGACTCGTTGTCTAATCTAATCGAACTTCAGATGTTGAATCTAACAAACAATCAGTTAAGAAAAATGCCCACTGGCACTTTCAGTAACCTGTCATCGCTTAGAGAGTTGCATTTGGCAAATAATAGCTTATACTGCGATTTGCAGTACGGTATTTTTTCTAATCTATCAAATTTAAGATTACTTAATATAGCTTCTAATATAAATAACTGTATGTATATGAGGAATGATATTGATTATAATCAGTATTATAATATAAATAAAAATAATATGGATACTATACATTATCAGAATGAAGTTCTTTTGCCTTTAGAAATGCTTGAAACATTGTACATCGATTTAAGTAAGTATAAAACAATAGATTTAAACAAATGGATTTCACAACATGTTCATTGGCGAAAAATTGGAATCGCTTATAACAGTTTGCCTTGTTATGATTTATCACACGCGCTCTTGAATTTCAAGCAACATAACATTGAAGTTATTGCCATAACACCTAACTATAAACAAGAAAATGTGTTTGGCATTCCTTGCTAACATTTTAGATTTAGATTTAAATTAAGATTAAGAGTTATATTAAGATTCAGATGTAGATTTAGATTTTGGCTTAGGTTTAGGTTTAGGTTTAGGTTTAGGTTTAGATTTAGATTTAGATTTAGATTTAGATTTAGATTTAGATTTAGATTTAGATTTAGATGTGTTAAATAGGTTTATTACAAATAAAATAATTTACTATATTCCTAATAAAGGTTGATTAACTGATTAGCATTTGTATTTATTTTAAGCAGAGCTTAAAAAAAAGAACGTGCGTAAGCAATGTAATAAGGTTGTTTAGCATTAGATTAAATCAATTTGATATAGATATCGAAAATTGTTAAATGTCGATATAGTCATATTTTCTATTTCGATAAACAAAGGCTTAATATGAGAATCTCGATTTTGTTAAGAGCTATAAAGTTGGTTTAATTGAGACAAAACGCAATTTGTTGCCGAGTTCGACTCTGAAAATTTGTTTTGTTCAATTCACAAAATATTCCAGAAAAACGTTTTTTTTTTATAATATTGAAAACCCAAAAGCACTTTTTGAGAGCTAATTTTTAATTTCAAACAACCACATAATATATCATTTGTTTTAATGAACCTATTAAAC
Source organism: Elmis aenea (assembly GCA_947652605.1). Lineage (NCBI taxonomy): Eukaryota > Metazoa > Arthropoda > Insecta > Coleoptera > Elmidae > Elmis > Elmis aenea. The sequence goes on along the minus strand of OX393577.1, from coordinate 56,239,849 downwards.
AATGAAAAAGGTCCAGCCTAAAAGTGAAATTGAAATCAAACTTATTACTCAAAACACTTTTTAACGGGTTTTTCAAAGTATCAAATATTACACGTTTGTATATAAATTATCATAATAATAGTAATAACTGGAGAAATATTAGTTTTAGAAATAAGATAGTTTTATTGTTTTTTAAAGATATCAAATTAGGTATCTACAAGAAAATGTAAAAAATTACAGGGTGTTCTATTTAACAAAAATTACATATTCGTGTGTAAAATTCTGCCAAATTAGTTAATAAAAACCAATACCCTGTGTATTATAATAAAAGTGTATTCATTTAGAGAACACTGAAAGATAAGGTGATCATAAATGTCTCCCAAAACGTCTCCCATTAAAATTTTAATGAAAATAAACTTTTTGATTAGGTTTCGTATTTAAAACAATAATTCACAGAAGGAAAAGTGCAGGATTGGATTAATGTTATTATAGAATCGGATATGGTGAGTAGGATCTTCGAACATTTTGAGCAGAATCAGTGCCATGCCTACATTTAAAAAGAATCGTTGGATTTGCATATTTTTTACCTGGTACTAATGCTTCGACTAAAAAGGCTTTTCGATAATTAACAAATATTGAACATCAGAGAAAACTGAATGAAATGTTGATAGTTGAAACACTAAAACGCGTAATACAAACAAAATACAACATGAATGTTTCTCGTAGCGAAATTTACATTTTAAAAAATTACTTAAAAATACAGTTTGTGATATTGTAATATTGTATGTAATGTAAAAGATTAATACTGAACTTAACCAAAACATGGTTTTTAAAGACGAATACACACACAGTGCTAGTAATTTGGTGGTCAAGTTAACTAGTTTTAAAGTGTCATCTTTTTTTATGAGAAAATATTTTGCTTGTATATTATTTTCTTTTACTAATAAATTTAATCCAAAAACATCTGGTCACTTTACTTAAGAGTATTTTTAACGGAACTTCCTAATGATTTTACACTGGCGTTGTTAAATCACTAAATAAGAATATTTTGTTACAGATCACTATCCGACAATATTTTCGAATAAAAATGTATACATATAACTCGAAAACGATTGATTTTAGGTACAAAAAAAACTTGATATTTTTTGAAAAGAGATAATTTGATATCTTAAAGCGTAAAATATACAGGGTGAGTCATTAGTGCGGGATCGGTCGATTGTGGCTAAACGGTTTGAGATAGAAAGTTGATTAAAACGCTATTTCATACAGTGTTTTCTTCCGAACACGATAAAAATATTTTCAAATATAGAGGGCGAGTCACCTCTCTGGAACTAATAGCAACTTTTAGATTTCAAATATAACACCGCCTTTATTTTAGCTTTGCATCAATATAAAATACTACCGGATTTTATGCGGCGTTGTCAAAAAAATAATAGTTTGCAAAATTTTTCAAGGTTTTGAGTCTTTATTTAAAAAATTCTCCTGAAGTTATTTTTCGAAGTACAGAGTTGTAATTTGGTAAGGACATGCAGAAAACATTGCAATCAATTAGAGTGCACTTTCAGTCTTTCAGTATATTTAATGCTATAGTTTTGCACTTCTTCTCGTACACTGGAAATTTTTAAATCCATTCTAATTATTTTATTTGTCACGAACCACGGTGCGTCGACTATCAGGCGCAACACTTTAGACTGAAATCTCTCTAGAATTTCAATATCTGATATGGACGCTGTGTCCCACAATTGGACTGTATGACCATACTGGTTTCAGCACTGCTTTGTACACTAAAATTTTGTTTTCTAAGCTGAGTTGCGATTTTTTTCCCAACAACCAGTATACGAGTAATTCACCAAATTTGTGGGAAAGTTGCTTTCTTTTGTTCCAGATGTGTGTTGTCTAGGTTAGTCTACGGTCTAGATCAGTGATTCGCAAAGTGGTCTATATCGACCCCCAGGGGTCGACGACGACCTGCAAGGGGTCCATGTCAGCGGGGAAAAAAATTGGGGGTCCATGAAATGAAAATGGGGGTCAACGATAGTGGATCTCATATAAGCAGGTCATGACTTTAATTTTGGCATTCCATGAATGGAATAATCCACATACACAGATAGTACCTATTTACTTACATAATACTACCTTATAATATAAAGACATAATATCTATCTCCATAAATTATAAAAGTACCTATGAAGTAAACATTTTTAAAACATAAATGTTCATGAAACGTGATGAACAATTATAAAATTTAAGTTATTAGGGATATTTTCTGATATATGAAACTGTTTAAGAATTATTAAAACTAACAGTTGCCCGCAGCTCCGCCCGCGTACGTTTTTATTTTCTCTGCGTGTAAGTTTTTATTTTGTAAAAAAAAAATGATGAATTTGCAAAAAATCAATATCAGGTAAGCAGGGGGTCTACCCAAAACCGAAAAACATGGCAAGTGGTCTACGAGACAAAAAAGTTTGGGGACCTCTAGCCTAGATGTATGCCAAGATATTTGGTAGAGTTCTCTTGTGGCATCTGTCTGTCGTTGAGTGTAACTGGTGGGCATGTTTCTTTTTTTGTCCTGAATGTCACCTACACGGATTTTGATTGATTTGCTTTTATCCTCCAACGTTTAAGCCAGATCTGCGTTTAATTAAGGTGATTTTGGATAATAGTGGAGGTCATCCTCGGGCCCCTGTGTGACGCCATTAGTGTTGTGTCGTCTACAAATGTGGCGATGGTTGTGTTGCTTGACGTTGGAAAATCTGAAGTGAATAAAATATATAATAGGGGCCCCAACACGCTACCCTGCGGAACACCAGAATTAATTTGATGAAGTTCTGTATACTCGTCTTGGTGTCTTATTAAAAAAAAGTCTTTGGTGTATGTAGGATTTTTAAATCCGAAATATGTTATGTGGAAGATTTTGTACAGCAGCCCAGAGTGCCACACCTTATCGAACGCCTGCGTTACATCCTTACATCTATAGAAATACCGCCGTACAGTATTTTTGATTTTCTATATTTTCGTTGATTTTTTGTACCACTCTGTGCACCTATTCAATAATCGCGTGCCGCTCCCTGAACGCAAACTGATATTCTGGTAGTAGTCTTCGTTCGTGCATTATGGGTTTAATCCTCTTTAATAATAGTTTCTTCAGAACCTTGGATAAAATAGATAACAGACTTATTGGGCGATAGGATTCCACCAATTCTAGATCTTTTGCATGTTTTAGAACCAGAATTATTTGAGCAGCTTTTCACTGGAGAGGGAAATACTCAAGCCTAATAGAAGTGTTAAATAGTGTAGTTATTATTCTTATTACCTTTGCTGCAAGTTCCTTTAGTAATCGACCGGTTATCACGTCCCACCCTGGGGCTTCATTGGCATTAGATCATTGTCTATAATGTCTTGAACTACTTTTATCTTGAACTTCTTAATTGGTAACTTCATCTGGTCAAAGGGTTTCCAAATATTGATGTATTTCCTGCTCATCTTCTTCTGATATCTCTACAGAAAATGGTTTAAATACTGCTTGTAGGTGATTTGAAAAAGTTGTTGCTTTTTCTTTGTTCATTTTAGCCCATCTGCCATTTGCTAGTCTAATTCGTGAAATAAATTGTTGTGGTTGCTTGACTTTTCTCGTTGCCTTCCACAGCGAGTAGTCTGTGGCTTCCATTGCTGTTAGCCCTTCTGAGTATTGCATAAATCGGATATCACACTAATGCTATTATCATAACCACCGTGTATATAAAAGTGCAGTAACAAATAAATTATGATTCATTTTGCATCGATCAAATTCTTTAATGGTTCTCGAGACTTCGTTTATTCAACATCGACTCGAATAACAATAAATAAGATTATGCCAGAGAATTGCAGACGGTTCCAATATTCAGACATTACTAAGTGTAAGTTAGAAGTGTTTAGTCACCAAAGTCATAAAACATTTTTAATTATTAGCTTTAATAAATCGGTGAGTATATTTTAAACTAATAATTGCAAAGTAATTGACATTCAGATTGTGTTAATTTAATTTAAATGAACATGTCCGTTTGAGTCAATTAACCCAGCAAATTCTTTACAAAAGCCGCTTTTTTTGGACAATGTTGATTGTTAAAAAAAAATCGCTATATTAGAATTTGGTCGTTTTTTTATTTAATTTACCTATAACGTGTTATATCATTGTGTTTAGAATTCTTATAATAACTTTTAATGCAAAAACCCAATCTTAACCCTAGGTTTACCATTGAGGTACCCGGGTAACTTTTTCGTTTTAACTAATTTGATTTTTTGTGTTAGGGGCAATTTAGGACCCTGAACGTCTCTGACATCTTAAATCTACATGTTGTACACATAATGTAAAAAATTAAAATGAATTGCGTTTTTAGATTTTTAGTAAAATCATTTTGAATTATTTTTATACGCCGTTTACCGTTAGGGTACCCGTGTACTAAACGTTATGTACAACTGTACAAGGCGCCGCGTCGAGTGGCTTGGTATTTGATCTGTCGGACCCACTATTCGTTTGTTTTGACTATGTCGCGAGTAAGAATACAGTTTCAATAAAGTTAGATTAGTGAAGTGAACAATAATTAGTTTTGTAATTATGGATAAGGAAGTAGCTGGACCATCAAACGCAACAGGTCAATTGCCATGGTTTTGTGTACTTGTTTGTTTTTTTGAAATAGATTTCTTGTATTTATTCCATCATTAGTAAAAGAAGACATGACGATGGTGACAATAAAAGCGTTCCCGGGAACTCGAAACGTATGGCATTACGGGAACGGTACGCATACAAGGTGTCACAAAAAAAAACGCCGCAAGCTGTAACTCCGTTGTTTGTGGTCCGATTTTGGTGAACAAAAAAGTAAATGAAATGGCTCCTCAAATACTATAAAATTAATTAGATTTAAATTTTTTTCAAGTTGAACTTAAATGTCAAACGATAGTCAATATTTTTTGCAAATACCACCATCTATTTTTTTTTTTTACTTAATCTGGTAGACACTTTTTTTCTGAATTCAATGATGTAATCATGTTAACTTTAGTGCAAAACTAATATGAAATAAAAAATAAAAGTTTAACTAAAATAGGTTAGGTTTCAAAATTTTCAAGTGTGCCGTGGAAAACAAAAAAAATCTTAATCAACAAATGTCATTTAAACGTCAGTGTGGTATTTTATAGTTGATTTTAGTTGTTTTTTAATAATTGTAACTGTAATATTTTAGAAAGATAATTTTTTTGAATAAAAATGTTTTTGAATAATAAGTTGAATAATAAATGTTTATGAATAACATATGTTGAATAACAAATGTTTTTGAATAATAAATGTTGTAGATTAATACATTTTAAACAATAATAAATATTTTCCTAAATGAAAATTGAGAAAATTGTAATATCATTTGAAAAATACTATATTTTCATCACAAAATAAATGATAGTACCCGGGTACCTTAACGGTAAACGAAGGGTGAAAATTTTAACGGTAAACCTAGGGTTAAATCCAATAATAGTGCCCTTAATAATAACAAAGTTGATGATAGTCCAAAACAGACCAAACGTTTGACACAAAATTTACTTAGAGCAGCTAATAGCGTATTAAAAGTTGCATTAGGACAAAAATAATTTTTTTAATTATTTCTACACTCAGAGAAAACTCCTCTTGATTTAATGCAAATTTGTATTCATTCAAAAGGAATGCAGTTTCCAATACGCCCAAAAGGAGGCAGTTTTAATTCTAAACTGCAAAATGTTTTGATTTTGCAGTTTAAATTCAATGCATCACAGTATTAATTTAAACTTGAGATAGTTTTAAAATAAAACTGCGCAATGTTAAATTAAAACTTGTTTGTATTGTTTTCAATACCATATTGTTTCAATTTAAAATGATGTAGTTTCGAAAGAAAATTAATAAGCATTGAATTAAAATGTACCTTTTTTTATTTCAAAATGTATTTACTCTTAAATTTAAGAAAACAATATTTTGTTTCAAAACATATATTTTTGAACAATTTGAGGGAAATATATAATGGGAATGGTTCTCTATACACTAATTGGTACAGAAAAAACAGCAAATCAAATCGATTAATAAATTTTTATTTACATCACCCACATCACCAAAAAATAAACAATAAAAAACATTGAACGATCGATAATTTTACTATCTGAAAAAGTAGCTGCTACTTTAAAGCAATATGATATTAATTTAGTTTTTAAAAATTATTTCACTTTCAATGCTATTCAAATAAAATTAAAACATCATGTACTCAAAACTTATCACGAATTTAATTTTTACAATATTAGGATAATTAGATTTATTTTACAGTCTTAACCCTTTCCCGCTTAGTGGTATACTACACATACCACAAATTTGAAAATTATTCTGGATCCTGCTTTGTGGTATACTTAACGTACCACCGACCTAATATGTTCATAAACATGCGCCCTCTATGATGCAACTCATTCAAACCGAATAGTTCGCTTCAAGTGCCTGTAATAGACTAGTTTTTACCTCTAATTGTCAATTGACATTCTGCGCGAAGAAAAGTGTGTCAAAATGTATAATTTATGAATTTTTAGTACTCTGAAAATTAATTTAATTTCTTTTATATGTTTGTAGTTTATATCCATTATCTTACATTCGTATTGTACTTTTTTCAAGATTTAAGTTATTTTTTGTTATTTTTGTTAAAACATGTTAATATTTATTGCTACGTTGCTTAGGGGTATATTTAATATACCCCCCTTTTTTTTAAACTGATGAAATTAAAAATTTGAAAAAAATTGTGAATACTTCTTAACTCATTTTCTATTGGTGTACTTAAAATTATACATCAGAAATTACTATTTCTATATGCTGCCCACAAAGGGTTAATGGTGTGTAGGTCTTTCCATCACTAAGAATAGAAATGTGACACGGCTTGTAATCATTTATAGAATTGTGTTCAATAAAATGATAATTATCTGTTAAACAAAGCTCATAAGCATATAAATGCTCTATTATCTGAACAACTATGTAGTCTCTAACAATAAAATAATACTTATCCATATTAACATCTACCAAAGTATGAACAATACAACTAAAAATATAAGAATCGTCAATGAAATTCCGATTTACGACAGTGCCTGCCTTGTATCTAGTTCCAAATACTTGAATCCACTTAACACTGTTGAGATTAATCACAATGTCCTGAGGTATGTTTATTTTTAATTTCAATAATTCCGAATTCAGATTACAATTTTTTATAGAGCCAATATATATGTTTTTGTCAAGTGCTTTGTTAGCAAAAATTTTAGTAAAAATAGAAATTTGAGATTTAAGTATCAATGTGTAAGCAATATTAGTTCTTGATTTGACTGCACGAGCATTCGCTTTAAGATCTTTATGTTTAGCTTCGTAGCGCATCGATGATAAGTATGGAAGGGGACCAGCAGATAATAACAATCGTGGGTAGTGCAACATGAAATGATGTTTTGGTTTTAAATCACCAAACAATTGAATGTAGAGGGCATGGTGCTCTGATATGATTGTTTTTAATAATTCTGCATAAGAATTGCTTGTAAATTTAGAAGTTATAATAGTAAACAAATGACGTAATAATAAGTATAAGTCCCATACACGATCTCCTTCCGGAACAAAATCTCCAATTAAGAATGCAAATATTTCTAATAATGTTTTCATTTCTGATGCTGATAATATAATGAGTTTATTAAGAACTTGACTTTTAGGAATTTCAGGTACCTTGTTTCGGAAAGCATTAAAATTGAAAAATTTTATTCTATTATTTAGAGTGTCCAAAGTAAACAATTTTCTTGCACATATGTAGTAATTAATAATTTTTCCAATTTCATAACGGCATACTCCTTCCAGTAAATCATGCATGATGTCACATGAACAGTTAATGGTTACGTGAAAAGTGGGAATTCTATTCCAGATACATTCTTCTTTAACGCCTGTCTCAAAATTAGCTAAATCTTCGGAATAATTCTGAACATTCCGTATGAAAGCAGTATTTTCGTAAATTTGGTCTTTTGTTTCAAGTTTTGAATTGCGACAAAATCGACAGAAAAAATTTGCATTAAAGCTTTCACTATATCCTAATATTTGATTTAATCCTAAATTATCCCCCAACATCAATACCAAGACAAAATATACTTTTATTTCTCGATTGTCAACATTTACAAGAATTCCTTCTGTTTCTAAAAAAATTAAATCATCAATGAGTTCTTTATATATATCTCGATTTGAAAATGTTTTTCTAATATTACTATTATGAAGTTGAATTAAAAATATATTTTCTAAAAATGAATTAAATTCTGGTGGCAAACAAGGCAGACTGCAATAAATGGCTGTTAATTTTTGTTTTCCTGCGTGACTACCAAGTGGATTATTAATTTCAAAATCGTCACTATAAATAAATAAGGGAAGAACAATTTTATTATCAAACATATTCAGAATACTTTTCCATAAAGTCCCGTGAGTTATATTTATAATTAGATCTTGGTTTTCTAATTCTTGCAAATAATTTGAAATTACTGCATACACATTGTTTGTCTCTAAAAAACATTTTAACATTTTAGGTAAAGACACATATTGGCCAGTACAGTTACTGTAATCTAAAGTAACTCTAGACCCAATTTGTTTATTAGTTAATTCCTCACCTATTAGTAAGGTTTTTGGTTTAACAAACAAAGGCGAATTTTCCAAATACTTGAAACGTTTGTATTCAGTCTCTAAATTTTTAAATGGATTTGACAAAATTTCTGCAATTTCTTCAAATTCCCGATTAACAGAAGAAGAATTAACATATTTTACCAAAATACCAGTAGCATCTTTATACATTTCGTTTACGTCTGTAATTATCGTTTGTACGATATTTCTTGGAAGTGAAAAGTTACTATACAATTTACAAGCGAGTTGTAAAGCTGCTGTAGACATGAAATCTGCAAACATTTCTTTAGTAATAAGAGTATCATCGTTTTCAATTTCTACAATACTTTTATCGTCACTACTTTCGCAATACACGTGATTAATGGAAGTACAATTTTCTTGCACGAATAAGTTACATGGCGTACCGGAATCTAAATCTGCTACAGGATGTTTTTGCAAAATGTGATTTTGAAATTTATATCTATTTTGAAAAGTTCTACCACAGTTATTTTGACAACATTTAAAAAAATTTTCATATCCATGAAAATATTTCAAATGAATGAAAAAAGATTTTTGGTTTTCAAAATTTTGCTTGCACGTTGGACATTTATAATGATTCATGTTAACTAATATTATTGCACCTCATTATTCTTTCAATTCCGCCAAAATTGTTTCAACTTGTGGAATTTTTCGTCCTCCACCTGTTCGTTTTGGATTTCTCTCTTCTGCTTCTAGATTATATACTGCTTTTTCTAGAAGCATCCAAATGTGCTCGCTGGGTTTCGGATAGTGTGTATCCAACACATGGAATGACTTAAAACAAACATCTAAACATTTCAAGAACGATTCAAGTTTATACCGAATGTTATCGATGCACACGTAATAATCTTCTGTTGTGGTAAATGTTGGGCCAACTACCACAATGAATGGTTGCAATCTTGTTTTCTGTCTTTTATGTTCCTCTCTCCGTGTATTTATGATCCTGGATATGTCGGCAGGAATCTGAAGTATAGAAAATACAGTAAAATAGACAAAATATTTATAAAGATGTTTTTCTTTTCTTTTATTCTTACACTGTCTTGCAAAATTTTTGTGTTTTATAAATATCTAAATTTTTGTACTATTATTTTTGAAGTAAGACTGTATAACAATACAAATTACCTTAATATGAAGTATCATACTCTCGAGACATTCAATAATCGATGGTTTACAAGTTATCGCTTCCTGGTTTGAAAATCTTCTGACCGGAGGTAAAATAAATGATAGGAGTACTGCTTTAAGAAGGTTTGATGAATCTTCAAAGTAAAATAAATACCAATAAATACCAATAAAAGAATAATAAGGAAGGAACGTACCTTCTGTAATATTATCACCTGAGTCAATAATACTTTTATACTCTAGCCCACTCTTATCTGTTATTGTCCTTTTTGATGTTAATTTGGTATAAAAAGTATCAAAATTATTATACAAAGCCATTTCTTTTTTTGGGAACATTTGAGCAAAATCTGCCTCGATCTGGTACAAAAATTAACAATAAAATATAACAATCATATCGAATAAGTGATAGTTGCTTACCAGTAAATGTCCGAATGATTTTTTAAGAATTGGCCACTCCAAAAGAAAATCGTCCAGTAGTTCGCTATTATTTCTTTGTCTCAAATCATATGACATTTTCCATTTTATCAGCACCAGCGAATATGGTTCTGAATTGTTTTTCAACCATTCTTGATGGCTATTTAATTCAGTGTCTAACACATAAAAAAACCTAATAAGATAGAAAAATTTAAAAAAGAAAAATTATATACCTGGTGATGTTACAGTTTCTTCACTGTGAACAACAGTTTCTTTTTTTTTCTTCCGCATACCCAGTTTCGTTTTCATGTTTCGAAATTTATCAGGTAATTTTCCTGTCGCATTAATGTATCTATGGTTGATACGTGATGGTGGGACATAATAAGTTCCAACAGTTTCTTTCGGAAATAAGCTGACTACTTGTTCAGCCAAGTCTTTAAAGTTGTCATTTGTGAGTGTTCTTAAAGAAAATTGAAAAATTCAATTTTAATAAATATAACGTAAATTGCAAACATACCTTCCCGAAGCCAGTGCATCTTTTACTATTATAGACACTAATTCTTTTCGAAACTCTGGTTTAATTAAACCAGATTTTGTGCACTGTAAAATATGCTGCCCAGCACAGTCATTCTCTAATAACTGTTTGACATTGAATATACATCGTCTTTTTGTAGGAGAAAGTAACGACGCACTCAGTTGGAGTATTGAAACATCAGATTTTGGTTGTGGATTGATCGGAGAAAACGATACAAAAGATCCCACTTCAGTGAAATTTGCCTCATTTTCTAGATGTACCGGTGAACTAGTGAGAAACTCTAACTCTGATGACGGTGTAGATGACGACAATGATGTAGAATTTGTAGACTGATTATCACAGATATCAACTGGCTAAAAAGGGCAATATATAGTACCGGTGGTGGAAGAATATGTACCTATATAATTTTTACCATCAGATTTTGCATCACCCTCGTATTTTCCTTCCATTCCCTCTGTCTCTTTAGAAAAATAGCTCTCTTTCCAATTGACTCAATCAGTTCGGTCGCAAATTCTCTGTCTATTTCCAGTAACGCTTCTTGATTTATATCATGTTCTGTTGGCAGATTTTTTTTGCAATATTACATTGTTTAATATACAAGCAAAAGCAAACTATAATTACATCCGAATGTCTGACCACAGTGGTCTGACAATCAGAATTATTAGTAGGGTTGCCATAGTGACTTATAAAAAAAGATCCTCGCCTTTTATTTTTTTTTATCGGGGATATTGAATCATAGGCTGACAGGAACTAAGAAAATTTAAAAAAAAGGTCCTCGGCTTGCATGTTACATATTATATAGATCTTAAACGTAAAGATATTTGTCACTTCCTTTAATTTGTTAAAGAAGTTTTTCTTCTTGTTTTAAATAGTTGATAAGTCATATATTAATATTAAATGTTGTCATTCATTCAGCTTCCACAGTTTTTAAGGAAAGTCGACTTCGTTTTTCTCTCCATAAATTAAACATGATACTAAATATTCTAACTGAAGTTGCATTCGAATGAGGCGGGAAAATACATCTTTACATAATTTTACTAAATTTCCTGAACTTTTAAATTTAGAAAAAAAAACTACCCATTTTGGGTAATACTTTAAAATCGTCATTAACGCCGCGAACATTGCGGAACCTTGCGGAACTTCAACTCGGTACAGTCCCGCCAAAAACGGAACGTATGGCAACCCCCTAATTTATTAGAATAATTCGATTAATTTGCATCTTGCAAATTTGTATTATTATACATTCTTACAATTTCGTATCAATTATTGTTATTAACACTTTTATTAAGACACATGCAATACCGACTTCACATAGTATATTACGTTATTACGACTAATTTAAAAACTTACTTTCAAAGATTGTTATGAGATCTTCCAATCCCCATAACAATAATAGGTCCCTTGTTGTTTTATCTGCCATAGGTCTCACACACTTACACTTATTAACACCTTATAAGATGACAACTGATATCACCAAAATTATTGTTCCACGCAAAATGTCTGATCAAGCGCGATCATCAGTATCGCCGATGATGCTTCAGAAGCATGCGCACGACAAGTTTTGTGAATTTTAAACGTATCAGTTTTCAATTAAAACTGTCAACATTTAAATTCAAAACGTAAAGTATTGAATCAAAATATGAGGTGTATTAAATTTTTGTTTCAAAACTTTAATGTTTTGATTCAACCCAAAACAATTTAAAACGACAAACATCTACTTTTCAAAACCTTTCTTGTTTTAAATGAACTTAACACAAATTTTAATTCAAAAAAATAAGTTTTATCTGAAATATGTTATGTATTGAATAGCCACAAAAATTTCAAAAACGGGAAATGTATTGAAACAACAATTTTATTTTTCTCAGTGTAAACACAATAACTAACAGATAAGAACCCATTAGTTAGAGCTATGTTTTTTTTTCAAATTTGAATTCTGCACCAAATTTCGACAGTTTAACCGTCCTCATAGCTTTTAAAATAAGCGAGATTATCATGTGGAGATTCGAATTTAGGACATCAATGAACATAACTTGTGCCCATATTAAATATTCTTAAATAATTCTTGATCAGACCGTACTTTACGATATAAAAAAAAAACAATTTGGTGCTAATTAATATGGTATTACGATATACAGGGTGGTGCTTTTTTCGATGCTCACCATTGCTATCTTGGAAACGGTAAGAGATACAAGGTCGATTAAATTAGAGAAAAGTTGCACATTTTTATGGCGATTAAGAATCTGAAAAGATATCCTGGATATTTTGATTCGTTTTTGATTTATTACAAAAAAACTGAAAAATGTGATTTTAGAAAAATATTATTATCTTCCTTACCATTGGCGCTATTTAATTTAAACTTGGTAACTTTATGTTTTTGACCGTCCTGGGTTTGATGACGTCAACAGAAATTGTCTAAGCCTTCTAGATTTCAAGTTGCGATATTCAACTTTTTTTATTTCTTATGGCCGCCATATTGGATTTTTACACCATCAGACAGACAAAAAAATTAGCTTTTCAGATTGGTAACCAAAATACTTTTTTCTTTCAAAAAACTTGTTGAAATTTGAAAATTTGTATAAATAATCTATAAAATCGTGGATGTTTTGAAAAACAATTAAATTATTAAGAGGTCCTAAGTTACTAAGGTCATTTAACAGGTGAAGATTAATTTATTATTTCCATCTACAATCACTCAAAATATACAAATGCGTGTACATTAAAAAAATGTACTACTCTTTTAGTCATAGCTATATTTAAAAAACTCATAAAATTAATCTTAAATTCGAGGTAAATAAAATATGGGCTATATATAATAGTAGATATAATGTTTAATTCACTTATAAGTTTTGAATGTTATCAGTTTTATGTTTAGATCAAATAAAAAAAGGAATATGGCTTTTTGTAAAACATGCACTGTTAGTTCAGTATAAATATGATACAAATTTCATAAACGAAGCAGCAGTGCTTTAACAGTAATCAGCATTTTTAATCAAACATAAACATGCACCAAATAGCATACTACAAATAAGTATTGTTTAAAACTGCAGTTTTTTTTTGGAAAGTAATAGGCTGTTTCATATTACATATTATTGCCATAACTTAATGATAATGTTTTTCACTTTAGTGTATTTTTTTGCATAAATACTATTTATGGGTTTTGGTTCTGTTTTTTTTTGTGGAAGTGGTATTAACATTCAGGCACAAAACGCCACTTTCTGTACGACGACATGGTTGCGTTATCGTTATATTTACAAGCACACGTGTGATTTGCCTCACCGAGTACGTAGAGTGACGTCATTTCTCGTGCGCATCGTCCAAGCCGTTTACGGCGCAACTTGCCGCGGGAAAACTTTAATCGTTTTAACTTTACATACGATATTCTGAACACCAAATCTATCAAATTCTGAAGAAATTAAAAATTAGTGTAAACGCCCATTATCAAAAGTATTTTGGCAGCTTCGAATCAGACTGTTCAGATAATTTGATTGTGCCTTTACCACGTTTTAAATCATTTTCACAGTTTATCAAAATTTATTCGGGTGCATTTTAATGATTGTTATCTTTTTCAAGCAACGACAACCAACCAGACGAAATAAGAAGATCTAGGCGTCATGAAGTTTTTTTACGTCTTAGTTATACTGACGAAGGTCATATATGCATTTGAAAATGAAAACTCGGGAGGATGTCGTTTACAGCTACATAGAGAATGCCCTTCATACCAACAGTGTTACACAATTGGATGTTTGAAGGTGACGAATGCTGATATATTAGAAAAAATTAAAGATGAAGAGTACTTTAACAAGCAATATAACTGTAATAACGACTATAATAGCCAATGTGGCAACAAATTGGAAATAATAAATTCTTTGATGCCAGAAGTGAATAAAGAATTATTAGAAGTCCGTGGCAGCAGCGAGTACAAAGAAATTAAATTAAACAACTGCCACATTTCCAGTGTCATGGGAGACACATTTCAAAACTTTATAAAAGTGGAGAAACTAATGTTGAGTGATAACAAATTAACATCCGTTAATTTTCTTAATGGACTTACTAATTTAAGATATTTGGATTTGCAAAGTAACCAGATTGATAATATTCAATTGGGCGTTTTTAGTTATTTAGAAATTGTAAACTTAAGCTCAAATAATTTGCAAAATATTAGCGATGAATTTACCAGTGTTGAAAATTTAAATTATCTTTATCTGAACAACAATAAATTGAAATATATTGCTCGGACGGCGTTTAAAAGTCTTGGTTATTTAGTTGTATTGGATTTAGCAAACAATGATCTGGAACAACTTGATTCAGAATTATTTAGGACTCTAAGTACTCTAAGAAATTTATTTTTGCAGCAAAATAGAATTAAAGCAATGGATCCCAAAATATTTCAAAATGTACATTATTTAGAAGTACTTAACATATCAAATAATCAAATCAGCACTCTTCCACCGGATATTTGGAATGATTTACGATTGAGTGATTTGTATCTTTGTCAGAACAACCTCACTGTTATAAATAGCAAAACTTTTAACATAATACTAGAGGGAGACATGCTAATGCACAATAGCAATATTGCTATGATAAACCGTGAAGCGTTTGCAGGTTTGAGGGTGAATAATCTTAACTTGAGTTACAATAAACTATTCAAATTAACGCCCAGCTGTTTTTCTGGGGTGTTGAAAATTGCTAATCTTGATTTATCTTACTCGGAGATTCATGTTATCGCGCGAGGGGCGTTTAAAAATGTTCAAGTCATAGGGTCTGTAAATTTAACAAACAACGATATAACAATTTTAACAAACGGTGCTTTTGAAGGATTAATATCAACAACAAGTTTAATCTTAACACACTGTAACGTCTCTATAATTGAACCAGGTGCGTTTACTGACCTTATAAACTTAATAGATTTAGATTTATCGCACAACAAAATTGTTATCATTGAACCAAAAACATTTAGTGGATTAAACAAACTAAAATCCCTTCGTTTATTTAAGGCGGGTGTTACATCTTTAATTTCTGAAAGCTTTTTAGAGCTTCAGAGTTTGAGCTACTTAAATATATCTGGTAATAACATATCTTTAATAAAAAGCAATACTTTTAAAGGGTTGAGTTTTTTGTCAACTCTAAATTTGACGATGCTTCATATTCATGACCTGGAGAAACATGCTTTCGTTGGCTTAAAACTTTTGAAAGTGCTTGATCTACGAGGTAATTTTATTAGCAAACTGCAAGCTAAGGTATTCCTAGATTTAGAAATTTATAATTTATATCTTGATGATATTCAGTTTTTAGATTCTAAAGCTTTTTACGGTTTACGTGTTATACGCAATCTAAACTTAACATTTGGAAATTCCCGTACACATTTATATTATCACACTTTTTACGGTCTGATCAGTCTAAACGTATTGTCTTTATTGAATTTTAATTTCACAAAAATTGAAAGCGGAGCGTTCGACGGTCTAAAAAGTCTACAACAAATAAACTTCTCTAATGGAACAATTCAGGGTATTCAACCAGCAGCATTTTCGGGTTTGAATAGCGTGGTCGCTCTAAATTTCGACAAAATTATTATGCCTACTATTACAAAAGGAGCCTTTGAGGGGCTCGCTTCAATAGTTTCTCTAAATTTATCAAACACTTCAATTCAAAACATACAAGAGGGCGCGTTTATAGGTTTAATAACACTACAAAACCTCATTTTACAAAACAATAACTTTAGCGTGATCGCAGATGGGACCTTTAACGCTTTGTCTAACTTAGAATACCTTAGTCTGGCCTATAACAGGTTATCAGACCTTACAGAAAATACTTTTTGCAGTGAATTAACTAAACTTAAAAATCTTGATTTGCGATATAATAATTTAACAGTGGTAGACAAAACTTATTTTAATAAGCTGGTAAATTTAACAGAACTGCGACTGGATTACAATCAAATAAATATAATTCGCAACAATTCGTTCCTAAACTTGACTAAACTGACAGTTTTATCACTCAATAATAACCAATTAACTGTTATTGAAAATAATGTATTTGCAGGTTTAACTAATTTACAGACGCTAGATTTAACGGATAATTATATATCTCGACTAGGTGTCGATTCGTTGTCTAATCTAATCGAACTTCAGATGTTGAATCTAACAAAAAATCGACTACAATATATACCCACTGGCATTTTTAGAAACCTGTCATCCCTTAAAGAGTTGCATTTAGCAAATAATACCTTATACAATTTGGAATACGGTCTGTTTTCTAACCTATCAAAATTAACATTACTCAATTTAGCATTTACAATGATTCAGAATGTTAGTCAGAATGAAGTTCTTTTGCCTTTAGAAATGCTTGAATTATTGTACATCGATTTAAGTAATTATAATACAATAGATTTAAACAAATGGATTTCACAACATGTTCATTGGCGTAAAATTGGAATCGCTTATAACAGCTTGCCTTGTTTATATTTATTACATGCTCTTTTAAGTTTCGAGGAACACCAGATTAAAGTTATTTCCCTAAGAACACCCGACTATTTTAAAGCAAATGTGTTTGGTATTCCTTGCTAACATTTTAGATTATGTTATTTACGTTTATCAAAAATTAAATAATTTAAGAAATTCTTAATAAATGTGTAATTATAAGCATTTTTATTTATTTGGGTGTATTTTTCTAACAAAGAACAAAGATTTCTTAACGTATGTTAATACTTTGATAACCTTGTTTAACATTGAGCGACTTCAATTTGATATCGATTTCGAGAATAAGCAAACATCGACATATACATATTTAATTTCGATACACAGGGTGTCCTAAATTCGGGGGTCAGCAAAATAATCTCGCTTATGTTAAGAGCTAAATAGTCGATTAAATTGGGACAAAATTGCACAATTCACTTAAGTCTATAAAAAAATAATAATTACCAATTGACTGTAGCTTCTCTCATACTGTATCTTTATAATAAGCGACATGCCCATACTAAAACTTTATACAGAGGGGTCCACATAGAAGGGTCACTATTGGGATCTCGTAAAGAAGTTTAAATTAGACAAATTTTTTACCTTCCTAAGACCTATTCAGTGATTCTATAATGTTTTAAAATCATTCCATGGCCCTCTAGATTGTCTGTCTAGTCAGGGGTGCGCAAACTAGGGGGCGCGCCCCCATTTGGGGGCGCGATGAATGATGCGGGGCGCGCAATGACAGCCAGAATATAATTTTAAAAGAAAACATTTTTTTCACATTTCAAAATTTTTTTCTGTTTAGAATGTTGTATTTTTATAATATTTCGTAGGTATCGGTTGATTAAAAATTATTGATGCCTGCTAATTTCAAAACGAAAAAAAAAATGTGCGGTGCAAGTTGACATGCTGAAAAAAATGGAGACGTGGCATGAAAAGTTTGCGCACCCCTGGTCTAGATCATAAACAAAAATCAAAATGGGCATTTTTTTTAAATCGTTAGTAACGCGGTTATACCTGATGACCAAAAAATATTTTTGGTAAAAAAGTTGTAGATTTTTTTTGCGCACTGTAAAATTAAAAGATTCATTTTTTTCAGTATTGTTTAAATTCATGGTACTCGATAGCTTCATAGAGACTTTTTGATGAATTTCATTTAAAAATGAATACATTAAACCTTATATTATTAATAAGAGGCTTTTTTTGGAGAAATAATAGCCAAACTATAGTTTCTAATTAAAAAAATGCAAGTTTGTATGTTATCGAAGAATTTAAACCATATTGAAACAAATGAATGTTTTCAGTTTACAATGCGTAAAATAATCTACAACTTTTCCCCCAAAATATAACCGATTTATTAACGATTTTAAAAAACCGGCCATTTTGATTTCTGTTTCTTATCTAGCGTGCCATTGAACTTTGTTTAAACAATAAAAAATTACTGAATAGTGAATAGGTCTCAGAAAAGGAAACAATTCGTCTAATTTAAACTTTTTTGTAGCTCTTACCGTTTACGTGTTTACTAGATCCTTATAGTGACCCTTCTATGTGAACCACCCTGTATATATTGTCGACGTGAAGTCTTCTGCTGAGTTCACAAAATACAGTTGACCTATGTAAATATTCATGATAACAAAACTAATGCTATAAGAACAGTAGTAATTGGTAGGCAACTGGTCAGTTTTATTTAAGTTAAAAGTTAACTTGTTGAAGTATTTAAATAGACATATGCAATTTTCTACAACTGCAAAATACACAAAGTCGTAGGTTTCACAAAACGTAAGGTAAGAGGATTCTATTTTTTTTAAATTATTTTAAGTCATTTATTTACTGCCATAATACGAGAAAAAAAAACGTCGAATGCCATCTTAAATTTTAATATAACATAAGTTTATTTATAAGAATGTATTTATTATTATTTTACTGCCATCATGTTAAGAAAAAAAAAACATTAGTTGTAGTACACATGAACACAAATCATTAGCTTGTTAATCGTGAAGAGTCCACTTTTAGCCAAAAATGTATGTACTAAAGATTTCCAGCACCAGTTTTAGTGATTTTGTTTTAATGAATAAACTTTTTTTGTGTATTTCGATTAAGATTAAATAATAATGTAATATTGTGTATTTTTTATTTTAATTAACCTATTAAATAATCCAAATGTGCAGCCTATAATTGAAACGAGAAAAAGATTATTATTCTGAATAAGTACTTTTTATACTATTTTTTAAAGTCTATTTGAATTCCATCAAATATTGCATGTTT
This sequence comes from Elmis aenea, assembly GCA_947652605.1. Classification (NCBI taxonomy): domain Eukaryota; kingdom Metazoa; phylum Arthropoda; class Insecta; order Coleoptera; family Elmidae; genus Elmis; species Elmis aenea. The sequence goes on along the minus strand of OX393577.1, from coordinate 56,220,408 downwards.
ACCTATAAATTATCATTAAAATATCAATGACTCGAGAAATATTAGTTTCAGACATTAAACACCTTGTTTTTTTTAAACATAATTAACTTATCTACAGAAAAATGTTAATAAATACAGGTTGTTCCATTTAAAAAAAAAAAAAGACTTAGGTATTTGTTTTAAAATTAAACTAAATGAACCAACAAAAACAAACACACTGTTTGTTATTTAACAAGTTTGATTATTCAGAAGGCACTAAAGAGTACTGTTAATAAGACTTTTCAATTTTTAACAGTAGCGTTTTTAAAATGCTAAATGTGAATACTTTGTTAAAGGGCTGTATCCAACAATATTTTCAAAAAAGCGTAAATAACTAAAAATTAATAGTTTTTAGGTACAAAAAACCTTGATTTTGGAAAGGGAACTTAATTTGGAATCTAAAAATCAGAGAATCAGGGACTAAGAACGAAACTAGAAGGAAAATGTTAAACAAAATTATGCAAAATTTTCATAAGAACGAAAACGAAATTATTGTTTTTCGTTCAAGGTCGAAAACGAAATTAATAATTTGGTTACCGGTTTTAGGCAATTTCATCACTAATTAAATTTTATTCATTAAATACAAATGCGAATTTACCGTCTATGGTTAGGGGACTCCCCCGAGAGTAAAGTATCTCATTTGAAACACTTCCACTTTTCTCCATATATTATGTATTAACAGCTTTATTGCTTATGCTTGCAATTTCGTGTAAGACAAGCAACGGTACAAATATTCTCTCTTTCTAATTTTTTGATTGAATAATTAATAAATAATATACACTTGATTGGACAACAAAAGGGCGCGTAATAATCACCTCATTTTTAATAGTTTAAAAATATAACATTTGACATTGATAATGTATATTCTATGGTTTGTACAAAGTACACTAAGTATTGCTTACGAAAATCCAGTTCACACTCTGTAGTAATTCGTTTTGGATTGTTAAGAATCAAAACAAAACATCGCTTTTTACCATTTAGCGAGGGAACAACGATTGCTAAGAAACAAAAACAAAAATGTAAATAGACTTGAAGATTCATGACAAATATTTTGTATCACATTTATTACCAAAAGTACAAAGCAATCACCCCAAATTTAAGTTTATTTAGAGTTTTTAGAGGCGAAAAGTGCTGATTTACATTTTAATACATACCAAGTAAATATAATCTAAAAGATCTTGATCAGATAATAGGGGTTTTATTGTGTTGATAGGGTTACCAACACTGTCATTATGACAATTGGCGATACGTCTTTAAAAAATCTTCAGCTCTGCATTTTGTAGAAAGAGGGAGTGACTACAAAAAAGAAGGTCCACGACTTGGTGACTAAAAAATAGCGTATAACCGGTATTGACCGTTATTAAGTTTCCGTTCACGAAAACGAAAACGAAATTATATGGGTGGTAACGTGAAGAACGAAAACGAAATATTTTGTTTCCCTTCCGATCAGAAACGAACAAAATATTTTTCGCTTTTTATCCCTTATTTAAAGTTTAAAAAAACGTACAAATCGACGAGCGGCAACTGAACACTCGGAATAGCTGAAAATAATTTTATATGCTCTTAATCTAACAAATTGTATTTAGAAACCTTTTTTCTATTTTGAATGATAAACCAGATATGAAGGAAATACGCACTGGGAGGATACCCTGTACTATATCAAAACGTACTGGCATCATTCCAATGATAGTTCAATTATCCAACCCTTTCGGATTGCTTAGAATTCGACTATTCAGATAATTTAATTATGCCTTTTAGGATACTAGTTTTAATTAGTTTCACGGTTCATTAAAATTTGTTTTGCCTGCATTATATGACATTTGCTCAATTTTAGGTGCTAAAACTCAACCACACGAAATAAGTAGGTCTATGAGCCATGAAGTTTTTTTACGTCTTAACCATACTGACGAAGGTTATATATGCATTTGAAAATGAAAACTCGGGTGGATGTCGTTTACAGCGATATGCAGCTTGCTCTCTGAATGAGTGTTATACAATTGGATGTTTGAACGTGACAAATACTGATATATCAGAAAAAATTAAAGATGAAGAGTACTCTAACCAGCGATACTATAATAGTAATTGTCACCATCACTACTATATTACGTATAGCAAATGTGGCAACAAATTGGAAATATTAAATTCGTTCCTACCAGAACTGAATAAAGAATTATTAGGAGTCCGTGACAGCAGCGAATACAAAGTAATAAAATTAAACAACTGCCACATTTCCAGTGTCATGGCAGACACATTTCAAAGCTTTTTAAAAGTGGAGAAACTAATATTGAGTGAAAACAATTTTACATCAGTTAATTTTCTTAATGGACTTACCAATTTAAAATATTTGGATTTGCAACGTAACCAAATTAATAACATTCAATTAGGTTTTTTTAATGATTTAGAAACCGTAAACCTAAACTCAAATAATTTGCAAAATATTAGCGATGAATTTACCAGTGTTGAAAATTTAAATTATCTTTATCTGAACAACAATAAATTGAAGTATATTGCTCCGACGGCGTTTAAAAGTCTTGGTCATCTACATGTATTGGATTTAGCTAACAATAATCTGGAACAACTTGACTCAAAAATATTTAGCACTCTTAGATACTTAACAAATTTATATTTGCAGCAAAATAACATCAAAGTAATAGATTCCACAGTTTTTCAAAATGTCCAGAGTCTAAAAGTACTGAACATATCAAATAATCAAATGAGCACTTTTTCACCGAATATTTGGAAAGGTTTACGATTGAGTGATTTGTATCTTTGTCAGAACAACCTCACAGTTTTGAGAATGAATTCATTTCCTGCCTTATCAACCGTTAAATATTTAGATTTAAGTTCTAGTAATATAAACGTTATTGAACCCAAAGCTTTCGCGAACTTAGTTGATATTACAATCATATTAATGGGAAATCATATTGTTAACCTAACCAATAACACATTTGAAGGTCTGTCCTTTCCCTATCCACGTCTTATAGATATTTCTATGTCATCCGTACAAGATATTGATTCAAATGCTTTTAACTCTCTGAGCGATTTAAATTCCTTAAATTTAAGTTTTAATAATTTTCCCGTTATAAAAAGCAAAACTTTTAAGATGAAACTGATAGGAGACCTGCTAATGCACAACAGTAATATTGCTATGATAAACCGTGATGCGTTTGCAGGTTTGAGCGTGAATAATCTTAACTTGAGTTACAATAAACTATTCGAATTAACACCCAGTTGTTTTTCTGGGGTGGTAAAAATTGCTAATCTAGATTTATCACACTCGGGAATCCATGTTATCGCGCCAGGGGCGTTTAAAAATGCTCAAGTCATAGGGTCTGTAAATTTAACAAACAACGATATAACAATTTTATCAAACGGTGCTTTTGAAGGATTAATATCAACAACAAGTTTAATCTTAACAAATTGTAACGTCTCTAGAATTGAACCAGGTGCGTTTACTGACCTTAAAAAGTTAATAGATTTAAATTTATCGTATAACAAAATTGTTATCATTGAACCAAAAACATTTAGTGTTTTAAACAAACTACAATCTCTTCGTTTATTTAAGTCAGGTATTACATCATTAATTTCTGAAAGCTTTTTAGAGCTTCAGAGTTTGAGCTACTTAAATATATCTGGTAATAACATATCTTTAATAAAAAGCAATACTTTTAAAGGGTTGAGTTCTTTGCCAACTCTAAATTTGACGATGCTTAACATTCATGATCTGGAGGAACATTCTTTTGTTGGCTTGAAACTTTTAAAAGTGCTTGATCTACGACATAATTTTATTAGCAAACTCCAAGCAGAGGTATTCCTAGATTTAGAAGTTAATAATTTATATCTTGACGATATTAAGTTTTTAGATTCTAAAGCTTTTTACGGTTTACGTGTTATACGCAATCTCACCTTAACATCTGCAAATTCCCGTACACATTTATATTATCACACTTTTTACGGTCTGATCAGTCTCAACATATTGTCTTTATTGAATTTTAATTTCACCAAAATTGAAAGCGGAGCATTCATTGGTCTTAAAAGTCTACAACAAATAAACTTCTCTAATGGAACAATTCAGGGTATTCAACCGGGAGCATTTTCGGGTTTGAATAGCGTGGTCGCTCTAAATTTCGACAAAATTATTATGCCTACTATTACAAAAGGAGCCTTTGAGGGGCTCGCTTCAATAGTTTCTCTAAATTTATCAAACACTTCAATTCAAAACATACAAGAGGGCGCGTTTATAGGTTTAATAACATTACAAAACCTCACTTTACAAAACAATAACCTTAGCGTGATCGCAGATGGGACCCTTAACGGTCTGTCTAACTTAAAATACCTTAGTCTGGCCTATAACAGGTTATCATACCTTACAGAAAATACTTTTTGCAGTGAATTAACTAAACTTAAAAATCTTGATTTTCGATATAACAGTTTAACAGTGGTAGATAAACCCTATTTTAATAAGCTGGTAGGTTTAACAGAACTGAAACTGGATCACAATCAAATAAATATAATTCGCAACAATACGTTCCTAAACTTGACTAAACTGACAGTTTTATCACTCAATAATAACCAATTAACTGTTATTGAAAATAATGTATTTGCAGGTTTAACTAATTTACTGTCTTTAGATTTAACCGATAATTATATATCTCAACTAGGTGTTGATTCGTTATCTAATCTAATCGAACTTCAGAAGTTAATTCTAACAAACAATCAGTTACAAAAAATACCCACTGGCACCTTCAGAGACCTGTTATCGCTTAGAGAGTTGCATTTGGCAAATAACACCTTAAACAATTTGGAATACGGTCTGTTTTCTAACCTATCAAAATTAACGTTACTCAATTTAGCATTTACAATAAATCAGATAAGTTATCAGAATAAAGTTTTCTATCCTTTACGAATGCTTGAAACATTGTACTTAGATTTAGAGGAAACTATTGATCTAATCGAACTAAACCAGTGGATTACACAACATATTCGTTGGCGTAAAATTGGAATCGGTTATAGCAACTGGTCTTGTGATTTTTTAACACGTGCTCTTTTAAGTTTCGAACAACACAACATTGAAGTTATTGTCCTTGAAACACCTGACTATTTTAAAGCAAATGTGTTTGGCATTTATTGCATCTTAGATTAAGATTAAGATTAGGAATTGGATTAGGAATTGGATTAGGATTAGTATTTGGATATAGATTTGGATTTGGATTTGGATTTGGATTTGGATTTGGATTTGGATTTGGATTTGGATTTGGATTTCGATTTAGATTTAGATTTAGATTTAGATTAAGATTATGATTAAAATTAAGATTACGATTTAGATTTAGTTTTAGATTAAGGTTTAGGTTTAGGTTTAGATTTAGATTTAGATTTAGATTTAGATATGTTAAATAGGTTTATCACAAATAAACTAGTTTACTATATTCTTAATAAAGGTTGATTAACTAATTAGCATTTTTATTTATTTTAAGCAGAGTTTAAAAAAAAAGTGCGTAAGCAATGTGATAACGTTGTTTAACATTAGGCGAAATCAATTTGATATACAGGATGGGGCATCACTTATGACACCCCCACTTATTTTATTGTTGGAAAGAATGATCAAAAAAAGTTTCAAGTAAAAGTTGTTTGATATAATATTTCCCAAAATATTGACTGGTCAAATATCGTTTTCTTTTGTTTTTTTTAAAAGTTACGGCACCATATTTGTTTTTGTTTAAATGGCACCATCCATATTTTTTTATACGGTTTGAAAGGCATTTTCTTTTTCTTTTCAACGCACTAAAACTTTTATACCCTTACATAACAAAATGTTTAAGAAAATCGGAAAAGAAGAATTTAGTTTTTAAAGGGTACAGTATTAATTATTTTATATTAGTAGGCTTTGAAAATGACACAAAACGGTAAAAAATTTATTACAGTAGTTTTGTGTATCCGTTGTAACCTAATTCTTTTTTTAAAATCTTTTATCATTTTGTACCATTTTTAAAGCCTACTAATGTAAAATAATTTATACCGTACGGTTTTAAAACAAAATTGTTCTTTTGCGATTTTCTTTTAAAAAAATTGATGCAAGGGTATAACAGTTTTAGTGCGTTGAAAAGAGAAAGAAAATGTCTTTCCAACCGTATAAAAAGAAATTGGTGTAATAAATTCGATGTGAAAGAAACATGCACTGAGTATACATATAAGTAAAAATAACTAGTGATACTGTTTTTAATCCAAGAAACATGAAATCATTTTATTTCAGACACGTATTTATTTGATAAACTTTGTTTAAAGGAAATATTGGAATACAAATAATAAAAAATCGTGTTCTTATTTAAAAAATAAAGCAACAAGATATCGAAGATCAATAGCACCTCTTTGCAAGTTGAATGTACACGTTTGTAGACCGAAACGCCTTCTTTATATGAAACCTACTTTACACAAGCAGTGCATGATAGTTGCCCACTATTTGGCGCATTTTTCACCAGTTGATTTTATAATGTTTAATACGATAATGTATTATTTACTATTCGGTGTTCGTGCCAAACTATTTTAAACAAGGTAGCACAATTTTTTAAACAAACACAAATAAAAACGTGACATGTATCACACACCAAGCGATCATATATTTTTATAAAATAAAAAAATTTAAAAGCTACATTTCTTTTTCTCAATAACAGCATAAAATAGGTACAAGTTGATTAAAATAATGTAAGTACATATTTTAAAAACATTTTCATTCGATGTTTGTTTCCAAATTTAAGTAGCAACGAGGCGAATGTATCACTGGGACGATACAGTTTATCAAATTGTATTTCAAATTGTTTATTGCGTCGCAACCAGGTCTTAAACAATGTTAATGTTAATGCTGTAATAATAACATATTTCATTCCCTCAATATAAGAATAGTTTTGATAAGTACATAGGTTTAACGCAGTTGAAGTAAGTACATTTCATGTCGTTTTAGGGCCCAAGGTAAAAGTTTTAAAACAATGCACAAATTTATTGAACTCTTAGATAAAATTTGTTTTGTTTTAAATGTTTTAAAAGAATAACGATGTTTTACAGTCACAAGCTTTACCTGCTTTACTTTGAATATAACATCCTGTATACGGGTGTTTAGTGGAAATCCGAAAAAATCGGGGGGTGATTCCTTATCAAAAATTAAGGGGGGTCTTTTATATAATTTTTTTTTCCTTAGACGTCTCTTTCGGAGTTACGAACCACTAAAGGGGAGCGGTAAAATTAGGTTTTTATTTTTTCAAATTTGAATAAATATAGGAGAATGATATTTGGTAGATGTTTTGTACTTAGTAAAAGGTTTCCCATAGTTATATTATTGATCATCTCCCACCTTCACAGTGGGCTGAAAAGTGCGACCTTTTTTGGTTTTTTAATCACAACTTTTTTGTGGGTTAAAACTTTTTAATTAATTTTTTTTTTTTTTGAAAACTTGATTTACTTGGACACTTTTTTTATTTATTAACTTTTCTCGCAAAACCTAAAGTTTCCGAGTGAAAAATAATGCAAGTAAACATGAACCAATAAATATATTCCAATATAACTACTCATTTTGGCGGTTACCATGGTTTGTTTATGCTCATATTGGGTAAAATTGACGGGTGTAATTCATTTTGACGTTGAGGTGGCGACAACGAAAAAACGACCTGTATACAGGGTGTTTCGGATAAATATTTCAGGAGCTGGTAGTATGGACCAGTTTGAGTTAAAAAGTTCACATAAACATGTGTCCAATTCTCAATGGTTAGGAAGATACAGCTAATACAACTAATTATATCACATAACACAGTAGCCGCAGTTGTTGAACATTTAATTTAAAAAACAGAACAATAATGTGATTAGCTAACTACAGGGTCCTGCATTAGTACGTCGGGCTTTCATAGCGCCCCGCCCGTAGGAGATAGACAAAAAACTTAAACGCGTAAAATTTTTGGCTTAAAAAGATCTACGTCGTAAAATTATTTTCAACTATACAGGGTGTTCCATTTTCGCGCTATAGCAAAAACAAAGATTTTTTTTAAATGGAACACCCTGTATATTTTTAGGTCTTCGGATGTAATTTTTTAACCTCTACATGAATGTCTTTTCATTTTTTGATTTTGTGGCAGTGTTGCCAACTTATTAATTTTTTTCCGAAAAATCTGACATAAGCAGGCTTAACTTTAAAAAATCGTAGCGACCTCGTTTCTTGAAGTGAAGAAATAAGTTTTAACAATAATGTTAGTCCAGTTAGGGAGCAACATTTTAAAAATAAAAATTTAACTTTATTGATACAGGGTGTTCACAAAAAAATGCCAAACTTTCTAAACTTCAAAGTGACATAACTAATTTTTTTTAAATGTAAACACACTTGTTTTATTATGCTATTCGATAGCATTTTTTCTCCCCTTCAATTTTTATGAAGGGTGTCCTATGTCTAAACCCCGTAGTTGTTGAGATATTCAATACTTTTCAAAAAAGTAGCCATTTAATTGCATTTTTATGCACCGAAGTAGAAACAAGTGCCAAAATATAAACAAGTGTCAACTTAACATTTGAATAAGTTTAGAATTTAAGCGGATATTAATTACGTAATACAATTAATCGTTTTTATTCAGAAACTATGAAAAGTAACAAATTGAAAATACATAAAAGAGAAACGAGTACAATAAATGTTCGAAATGTAATAATTAATAAGTTGGCAACACTGCCACAAAATCAAAAAATGAAAAGACATTCATGTAGAGGTTAAAAAATTACATCCGAAGACCTAAAAATATACAGGGTGTTCCATTTAAAAAAAATCTTTGTTTTTGCTATAGCGCGAAAATGGAACACCCTGTATAGTTGAAAATAATTTTACGACGTAGATCTTTTTAAGCCAATAATTTTACGCGTTTAAGTTTTTTGTCTATCTCCTACGGGCGGGGCGCTATGAAAGCCCGACGTACTAATGCAGGACCCTGTATATGTAGTTATAATTAATTGTGTGCATACTAAACATGATGTTACTTTCTCAGAACTAGAACTATGTAATTCGTTATTCTAGAATCTAGAATATAGCTGATATAAGGTTCTCATCAGATACAGCAACGTTTTGCAAATTACAGGCACAATGTCAGAATAAGAGACTTTCTCCTTCATGGACAACCTCATTATCATTGTCATTAGTGGAGTAACCTTAACCCTGTGGTAAAATATAATACTGTACTTTTATTTTTTCATTTTATTTTTAAATTGCGAACTATAAAACATATCAAATCTTTTTGTCATTATTTAACAACAACAAAATATATATTTAGGTACTAAATTATTTAAATTCGAATTCATTTTCTTCTTATTCCTACACATCTACCCTTCCTTAATGTAAGGCTTTTGCTTCTTCTTATGTATGTGAAATGTGTTTGTATGAGTCTCACCATTTGTTTCTACCTTTAACCATTTAACATTACTCTACTTGATCCATCTGTTCGTGGCAGCTTCTTCTACCTTCTTATTCCAGGTTTTACTTGATCTGCCTTTCGGCATTTTTCTTCATATCAATCCTATCTTCTCCCATTTGATGCACAAAACTTAGCCATTTTAGTTGTGCCTCCTGGATGTTGTGTTCTACTGGTTGTACTTTTAAATTTTCTCTGTGGGTTTTATTTCTGATTTTGTCCCCATGCGTTTTACCCTTCAATGTTTCTAAATAGCCTTATTTCCTTATTCCTACTCCGGCTTTTTTGATTGATCATGATCCAATATTCGCATCTATAGGTTAGAACCGGGCCAAATACTTTGTGGTAATCTCAACCTCCGTTTCTTTAGGTGTATAACTTAGCCAATTAGTACCAATGCACAAAAACTCTGTAGGTTGAGTCAATGAAACGCCACCATACGATTAACGTCTTTGCTTAACCTACAAATGGCAATTTTTTGCCCATCGCTTTGTAATATGTTTTCTTCCATTCTTTTATATTCTTTAAAAGTTTATTCCATTCCTAATATCCTAGTTCCTTCAGGTCGTTGTCCACCACCTCTAACAATTTTATCCGGGGTCTTTTTCTCGTTCTTCTTCCCATTACTACTTCCTCAAGTACTTGTTTCGTTATTCTTTTCTTCAGCAATCTTGTTATATCTTCCAGCAACTTCATTCGTTGAGTCTTTGCCACATTTATTTTATTTATTCGGCCAGTTAATTCTCCATTGTTCTCTTTCCCTTATCACCAAATATCTTACGTAATACATTCCTTGTCCCCTTGTCCGGACCTGTAGTGTTTTTCCTTCGTTTGATTAATTTTCCACATCTCACCCCTGTACGTAACTATCGGTCTTATAATTGTTTTATAGATATTAAGTTTATCCTCCTTGAGATATTCTTTGAACTGATTTTATGACCTAATACCGCCAGACATCTTTAGCCTTTGATTTTTCTTTCTTCTATCTCAACTCCCTCTGCTCGATTGTCTGATAAAGTGACTATTAAATAATAAATAGTTGAATTTATCCACTCTATTAAACTTTTATTGAGTTTCGTCCTCTATAAACAGTTCAAATTTTGTATCTCGTGTCCTGCTTTGGTGCCCATCCAGTATTATAAACTTTGTTTTATTTTCATTAATCTTTAGTCTTTTTATTGCTTCTATTAATTTCGTTTTACTTCTAGCTAAACGTATGCCATAATTTATATCCGTTGCCTATAAATTGTCCTTTTAGTCGTAACACAAGTACCCCTTATGGCACTTTTTTTGATATTTAACAACGGATCTACTTCTCTTAAACCTCCCTTTACTTAAATTCCTCCGATGTATGTCCCTAAGCCAGCATCTTATAGTTTGTTTCCTTCAGTGTTAAATCTTACTAATAAAATTTATATTTTGACTGTAACAAATTTATGATTAAAATTTAATGTTTTTTAAAAATTTTCTTTGCTAGTATAATGAACCATCTCTCTATCTCTAAAGGTTACCAATACTACTTTTGGTTGAAGCTCAAAAATTTTTAAAACTCTTCGTTTTATCTAATTGGTCCAAAATCAGTTCTTTATCTGACAATACTTTTTTTGTAATTTATGAACCTTTGTTATTCCTTCTTCTTACCTAATTTCCTTCTTGCTATCTACTTCTTCAATTCACAATTGCAAAGTAATGAAACTTTTGCTGGTAAAAACCTTTTATTAAAATTTTCTAGTGAAACGTAAATCGTTGAACTCTAAAGTTCACAGCAGTATGTCAAAGTTAAACATCGCTACGAAGTCTGTTCATTAATTAAATACATAAATTACCATTCTCTTGACTATTTCTCATTGTAATTTCAACTATTATTACAACAGTGAAAGTATTTGCATCAAAACGTAAACAAATGTAATGGGAATACCTTCATCTTCAATAATACAGAGCAGTTCTAGGTCTAGGTCGCTGGATCGAGTTTGTTATATCAATTATACGAATTATAAATATTTTTATTTACTTATAGTTATGTTCACTAAAAAGAGATTTTTCTGTATTGTGTATAACAGAACAAATAACAATAAAAAGAGTCAAAATACATTTATGAAATATATTAATATAAAAGTGAAATTAGTTGCGTATCATTAAACTATTTTACTATTTATGTTAACCAAAAACTTCTTGCGTTTGGTTAAAGTTTGTCTTGTGGTATCATGTTAACAGTGTTTGTTTTTTTAATTTTTTATACAGTGTGTACCAGCCAAGACCAATTTGTAATATTTGTTTAAAAACATATATCCAATAAAACTACATAACGTAATATTATTAGCAAGTAAACAGAGTGTTTTCGTTTTGAATACCAATAGGTAACTTTGTTCTATAAATTAATGGAACTTCCTATACCCCCTTTTTTCTTTAGTTTTGATTTTAGACAAATGAATTATGATATGTGCAAAAAAAGCGGGGTTTTTGAGCACATGCACACAATTGTTTCAATTGTTTCACTTCCGATTTGGCCGGAAATCACCCCAATTTTGTTATTTTAAAAGGAACACCCTGTATATTTTTGCATTTTTGGAAAGAGGAAGCGATTTTGGATACCACTGCACTATTTTGGTTAATTTTTATAACCTCAAATAATTTTTGATCCAAAATTTATTTTTTTATTAAGTATGCCGTGACCTGCATAAATTAAATTTTATTATGTCAACAATAATTGTACAAAAAACGTTTTTGTAAATTTTAATTCACATTTAGGTTACTTTTATCGGCTTTGAAGGTTGCGGAATCGGTTTTTTGACAAAAGTCAACTTTTTTAAATGGAACTATGGTGGTACAAGCGTTTATTTAAATGGAACATCTTCTAACAAATCCGTCGATATCAATAACTTGTATTTTTATTAAGAGTTAATAAATCTGTACAATAATTTAAAGTGTTTGAAGAAGACTCTTAATAAAAATACAAGTTATTGGTATCGATGGATTCGTTAGAAGATGCTCCATTTAAATAACCGCTTGTACCACCATAGTTCCATTTACATAAATGAACTTTTTGTAAAAACAGATTCCGCAACCGATTCAGACCGATTCAAGGCCGATTAAAGTAACCTAACTGTGAATTAAAATTTACAAAAATGTTTTTTGTACAATTGTTGACACAATAAAATTTAATTTATACAGGGGACGGCACACTTAATAAAACATTTAATTTTGGTTCATAAATGATTTGAGGTTATAAAAATTAACCAAAATAGTGCAGTTGTATACAAAATCGCTTCTGATTTCCAAAAATGTAAAAATATACAGGGTTTTCCATTTAAAATAACAAAGTTGAGGTGATTTCCGGGGAAACCGGAAGTGACTCTGAGACTTATTATTTGACGAATGTACATTTACCTAAACTGGTGATAGATTTAAATATTTACCAACAAAAGCATTTAGGTCTTTCAAAAATGTGTTTTAACTTGTAGGAAAAAAAATCTTTGACGCCAGATTTTATATAAAATAGTATAAAAAGCAGATATCAGTGTATCTTTTAAATATCTATAAATAAAATTTTACACATAATTAAAGTCATAATAAAATCAAATTTGTTATAGGTAACCTTAAAATCTGGACACTACAAAGTTTTTGTAAGCAGATCAATTTTTTTTAATATCGCACATTTTTAATACCTATAAATTTTGTTCATGTTTAATAATAGTTAAATATTTATATAATTTAATTGAATTTCTAATAGCCAGTTGAAATTTAAATTTAGATTATCTTTGTCAATTTTACATTACTTAAACAAAACAATTCTTAGCTAATCCACTGATTGTCAGTTATAATTATGAACGACATAAGGTGATTGGCTTATTCGCGTTTACAATGTGCTAAGTGCTGTTCGATTAAACTAGGATATGGTCTCTTTCGCTGTGAAGATGTTTCGCCTTATATATATCCTTATCTCTTCTTCGTGTTATATAATAAACATAATCCCAACATCGTCCGAACAACACGTTCGGACGTAATCCATTTTCCATCCTAGTTCATTTACTTTCACTTTAACATGTTTTTCCCATGTACGAGTAAAGAGTAAAAATGTTAATGAAATATGTCGCGGAAGTTTTTACCGTACTAGGTGGTCCAAATTTTATAAAATAAGTAATAAATGCTTTATGAAAATAACTGTGTAAATTAATACCAAAATTCTGGGTCAATAATACCAAAATGCTATTTACGTAATAAAGACTATTAATAAACGTTATACAGGGTGTCCCAAATTCGAGTAAATGCATGGGGAAAATCGGTTTTCTTCATTTTTGCACGGACAACCCTCGTAATTTGCACTTAAAATAAATGTTGTCGTTTTGCAGTGTTACTCTTCGGCAACATTTTTGGTTATTCTTTTGCACCATGTTGCTCTTCGGCAACAACTTTTATTTTCGATAACAGTTAAAAAATTGTGAATGGTTTTTTCCCACATTCCCTACAATAACATATACCTAAAATATTATTTAAATAACATTTTTATTATGCGTTTTAGGGTTAAGTAATGATAATCGCAAGATTTTAACTAATACAAACAAAATTGTAGGGGAGACCGGGAATGAAAATATTTTTTTTTTATTAATTTAATTTCTCATAATGTATAACAAGTTTTGTACATTCAAATTGATTTTATGATAGATTGGACATTCGTCTTCCTCCAAAGATATTTATTTCATGTTTCGTAAAGCATATGTGAGATATTTTTTTTTGTAATAATCCAGCTGTTACTTCCAACCTCAACGTTGAGGCTAAAAGTTACAATAATCGGGGTAAGTTGTAACGGCAAAATAATTTACACAGCTCATAAGTAGTGGGTCGATATATATTAGTATTTATCAACAAAATTAATATTCGATTCCAGAATACACATTAGCAATAATCAAAAATGTGAAACAAAAAAATACAACAAATTGGAAAAATAATCCGACAACTTTTGCATGTTCTCATTTACGAAGAAAACCACCAATTATGTGCTAACAGTGAACATTTGCAAGTGAAAACATTGATTGGGGTTGGTTGTAACACTGTTACTTTTGACCCCAAGTTTACAAAAAACAAGTTCGAGAGAATCCACAAGTAATCGCGATCCAACGTCAAATTGTATTGCAACCGCCAATAGCCAACAAAATTTAGAACTTAGAAAATCTAGGTACTTTTTTGTTCCTCTTATAGAGATCGCCTAAAAGTCACTCGACCGGTGACACAACCCATTAACTTTTAGGAGGAAATAGTGACTCTGGCGGGCAAAAACTTAAACTTTATGACAGATGAAAACTAGTAATAATGTAGGTAGGGAGGTGGATGCAAATGAACATTACTCAAGCGCTTAGGGCGACATATAACAAAAATTAAAGAAACTATAGGTACTGTTACAACCTACCCGTGTTACTTTCATCCCCGGTCTCCCCTACTTTTTAAATACTCAAAAAATTTAAAATATTATAAACAATAGGCAACTGGAAAATGAAAAAATTAACATAACAGAGCTAATGTTCGCAGACGACATGGTCTTAGTCGCGGAAACAGAAAAAAAACTGCAACATAATTTAGAAACTCTAAACCTGGAATTGGAAAAAATTAATATGAAAATAAATACCAAAAAAACTAAAACTATGATCGTTACAACAGAAAACAAAGGGCATAGCATCACTTTAAATGGGCTTCGGTTAGAACAGGTAGAAAGCTTTAAATATTTAGGAGTGATCATAGAGAAAAATGGAGGAATGGACAAGAAAATAAGCGAAAGGACAGGAAATGTGGGAAGAATATTTAACAGTTTAAGAACAACATTTTTTGGAAATAAAGAAGTACCAAAAACAACAAAAGTAGAAGTGGTCAAAAAGGTAGTAACTCCGGCACTTTTATACGAAAGTGAAACGTGGGCACTCACAAATAAAAATAGTAGCCGAGTAAATGCAGCTGAAATGAGATTTCTAAGAAAAATCCAAGGAAAAACAAAAAAGACAGAATCAGAAACGAAACACATAGAGAACAATTAAAGATAAAATCAGTTGAAACAAAAATACAGGAAGGCAGCTGGGATGGTTGGGTCACATTTATAGGATGAAAGAAGAAAGGTTAACCAGAAGAGCATATGAAGCAAGAACACAGGGAAAAAACAAATGAGGTAGACCAAGAAAAACCTGGCACGACGAAGTTAAAAAAGCAGCAGCTGATAGAAACATCAAATGGAAAGACATAAAAAGGCTAGCACAAGATAGAAAAACATGGAAAAAAGTCAGCACAACACAACTCAACAGTCCTACACCTAACAGTAGAGTAAAAGGACTCATGAGTCATGACTAAATAAATAAATAAATAAACAACGATAAATAAATTCTGTTGATCACCCGTAATTTAATTAATTGGTTTCGAAGAAACAAAACTAAAATATTGAGCAGAATTGGATCAAAAACCAACAGTTCAAATTAACCTTAACCACGAAATAATAAGCAATCCTTGTATAAATTATGTGTTAACGCATCTGTTGCCTAACCAATAGTTTTCGTACATCTTATAAAACTAAACAACTGATACCATCAGTTTCTATTGTTAAAAAATGCGCACCCACGCATTCTTTATACAACCTTTCACCTTCCTCCTCGGAAATAATGTTAAACACTAAATTATTCGCACATGTTACATGGAATGGTGAATCCCTTTCACTTGTAAAACAGGCATGAAATTCAAATCAAAGTTATTTTAACATCCGTTGACTAAGCCTAACAAAGCTTGAACCGTTACTTAAGACAAAATTTTCTAATTGCGTCATTATGGGTATTTCATGTTTAAATAATTAAGTTTACAACGATACGAAAAAATTTTAGTAGACCTAAAAACATAATAATTTAAGTATGTTAAATGCTGCTTCGATCTATGTTTGTACAAATATCGTAAGAAATCTGCTATACCTAATAGTTCTTGTAAATTTAAGGTTGTTCATTTTTTAATTGGTAAGTTTAATGGTCAGCAGCCGTAAAAATGAGGTTGGTACTAAAACATGCTTCCTGACTCTACGTACAATAATAATAATCATAATAAATGCGCTTTCAATAACAGCATTTTTCAACCAAAGTACAATTCTAACAAAAAAAAATATATATTTTCCAGATATTGTTTATTAATAAATAAGTTTAAAAATCGTTGATACCTCAAATTATTTCGTCAAAGTAGATTTTTTATTTTTAGGTGAGTTTTTCATAAATCTTAATTCCTATATACAGGTGAATCAAAACAAAATATCACTGTACAGGGTGGACCAAATTCGAATGTTTTACGGGGTATCTCGGTTACCGTAATAGATAGCGAAAATCTGATTTCGGTCTCTTGGGCTATTTTTTTGAGAAAACAACGCCTATGCAATCAGATTTTTTCTATCGGATTCCATTTTGGCACTACAGACGAACAATGAAATTTCATCAATTTTGAAAATTTGCTGTAACTTCTTTATTTATTAAATTAGAACAAAATGTTATAGAGGTTTTTTATACAGATTTTTATGCTTAATTTAAAAACAAAAGTAATTTTTTCTTAGCCTCCTTGACTTTCGAGATATGGAGTAAACTTAAATTTTTTTAAATGGAAACCCTAGTTGGCATGACTTAATGTGAAAGAGTATTTTTTTAGCTTTTTAAAAATATATAGTTTTATATATTTGTTGCAAAAAATAGCCAAGATATGGCCAATTTTGTAAAAATTCGAGCATCAAAGTTTGCCATGATTTCGTAAACAAGTGATGTTTGCAATTATTAAACAGCTAAACGTCATTGCCATGTAAATTCTGCAGCAACCGCTACGTTTTTATCACTTACAAAGTAATATTCTAACATATTAAACTTTTCAAAAAGTTCAAATTTAGCCATGTTTACAATACCACAATAAACACTTATAAAATACAAAATAATACACGTATTTGCTTAAAAGTTAAAAAAGTTACTTCGAAATGACGTTAAGTTGTTTAATAATTGCAAACATCACTTGTTTACGAAATCATGGCAAACTTTGATGCTCGAATTTTTACAAAATTGGCCATATCTTGGCTATTTTTTGCAACAAATATATAAAACTATATATTTTTAAAAAGCTAAAAAAATACTCTTTCACATTAAGTTAAGGCCAACTAGGGTTTCCATTTAAAAAAATTTAAGTTTACTCCATATCTCGAAAGTCAAGGAGGCTAAGAAAAAATTACTTTTGTTTTTAAATTAAGTATAAAAATATGTATAAAACACCTTAATAACATTTTGTTCTAATTTAATAAATAAAGAAGTAACAGCAAATTTTCAAAAATGATGAAATTTCATTCTTCGTCTGTAGTGCCAAAATGGAATCCGATAGAAAAAATCTGATTGCATAGGCGTTATTTTCTCAAAAAAATAGCCCAAGAGACCTAAATCAGATTTTCGCTATCTATTATGGTAACCGAGATACCCCGTAAAACATTCGAATTTGGTCCACCCTGTACGTTCATGGGTTGTAATCGTTTATAAATTTATTTCGTTGTATATTTAAGTTAATTCGTGTGATTTGCCTACTTTAAATAAAAAACAAATGTAAAAACAAATGTGTTACGAGAATATTCAGATTTAGCTTCGGACTTTATGTCGAAAAAAGATTTAGATATTTAATTTCCTATTTCACTGTTAGATATAATTTATAAAATGGAGTCGATAATCCCTATTATTGGTTTTCAACTTCTTTTACAACCAAACTCCTTCTGATAATGAAAAAATTGTGGAGCACCGTTTACATTTTGTTCGCAAAAATACTTTGTGGTAGATTTCCACCTTTGTTTCTTTAGGTATTTCCCTTTAATATAAGTGGTTTTGTGGTTCCTATTTTGTCACAGATATTAAACAATAAAACAGGGTTATAATTTACATTTCCGGCTATACCTAGTTTATTACATTTTCCCCAAGAATGTAAAGCTGTACAGGGTGTTACTTAAATATTGCGAATAAATTTGGGTGGTGCTTCTTTATCGAAAATTTAGGGGGGTAAGGAAAAAAAATATGTTTTTTCCTTAGACGTCTCCTTTCGGAGTTACACCCCCCTAAAGGGGATCGGTAAAATTAGGTTTTTATTTTATTTAGTAGATGATTTATACTTATTAAAAGGTTTCCGTTGGTAATATTTTCAATTCCCTCCCACCTTCAAAGGGGGCTGTTTGGTTTTTTGGTGGGTTGAAATTTTGCAATTAAAAAAGTTAGTTTTGAAATCTTCATTTACTTAGAGTTTTTTTATTCTTTAGTTTTTCTCGTAAAATCTACAGTTTTTGAGTAAAAAATAAAATAAATCAACATGAACCATCCGAAAGGAGACGTCTAAGGAAAAAAACTTATAATATGAGAAACCCCTAATTATTTTGCAATATTTAAGCAACACTCTGTATAATTAGCGACTTATGCCACAATTAACCGCTGTTGGGCTTATTAGGGTTCAGAAATTGCAAATGGTAAGTCATGAATTTATTTATTGGATATACTTTACAGCTGATAATCGTTGTATTTGGTGGAGTTTTAATTTCTGTACAGACCCTAGAACAAGAGTTTTTACAGGCCCCTGTTTTAAATAACAAAATGTTTATATCGGTAGTTTTACAAGTAAAATGGTGCAGTTTTTTAAAAAATCTAGAACGGTTCCGGAGAAAAACGTCAAAAACGAAACCCTTACAAAAGCGCTATGATTTGAGAAGTTGTCGTATTACTATAACTATGCGACTTGCATAGGCGTTTAACATAGGGAAAACAGTTTTTACAAAAGCCTCGTTTTTCGCGTTTTTCTCCGGAACCGTTTAAGATTTTTTCAAAAACATTGCACCATTTTACTTGCAAAGGATGTGCGCATTGGTAAATAGAAGAATTTCGATTTTATCTCTGACGGTTTCATGGCCAACACAATCGCAAAACTTACCTTTATTATTCAACTTTTCAGTTGTTCTCCTATTTTGCCGAAGGAAATGTGAAAACACCAATCTGATTAAATCATGATTTTATACTCAAAATTTCTACGCTTCTCATCTTTTTCAATCAGGCTGTATTTTGAATTGGTTTACAATTTACAAACTTAAAACATTTAACGAAATTTTTTCATGTCTTATTACTACATAATAAATAAAACATTATTTTGTACATTCTTATCAGTGCCGGATTAAGCCAGCGCGGGGTCTGTAGCAAATGTTACCAAGAGGTCCTAGGTTTTGTATGATAATAAAATAAAACACACCTTTTCAGGTCAGGATGGTATTACCCAGTATCTCACGCGTCTGTGTTCTAATGAGAAAAATAAAAATTAAAAATTTGTCAGAAAATTTATCTTTTGCTGAAAAAAGCTAGATCTGAAAAAAAAATTTAAACTGAAATTTTACAAGCTAAACATTTTCTGCTCTAGGCGCGGAGCCTCCAGAAACGCGGGGCCCGTAGCATTTGCTTCTTCTGCTATATGGTTAATCCGGCACTGATTCTTATAGAAAGACGTTACTTTCCTTAATGAAAATCACTGACAATGATGAAACTCTTGAATCTCTCTCATAAAGTCAAGTATATTGTTTTACTCTTGACATTTATTATATTAATAAATACCTGTTTAATGCACTTTGATATATAAAACTACATGAAGGTGAAAGCAAATAAACTGACCACAAAAAGAACAATTTTATCTATTTGACTATTAAACCGTAGAAGTTGTTAATAAAACGAAAGAGGTTCAGTAAAAATTTATATAAGTGATAATAACATTGTGTTAAGGTTCACTTTATTTGTTTAACGAAGTATTTTAATCGCGTGAAGTTTATTGTTATGTTATCATTGTTTCTTTGCTCATTAGGTTTACAATTTGCATTCCATTGGTGTAAAGTCAAGATCGAAGTGATTCACAACAGAATTATTTTCATATTACACTTTCAAAAAAGCATTTTTTATTCTTTTTATTAAGTAATTTTTTAAATTTTTGAGAATCGTAATGAAACGAAAACACGAAAATAATCAACATTTTTAATTAGTTAATTAGTAAATTTAATTTTTGTTTGTTTGTACAAATAATACAATAATAAAGTAAATCAATAGTATAATATTGATTTATTTTATTAAATAACCCTGAATGTTTGTGCATATTATGTTATTTACTAATGTTTATTAATAAAGAAATTGTTGGATTATTTAAGTAAAACATTTATTAACATAATTACGCCTAACGAAAAATAACTTATCTTCTTTGCGAAGGATCTCTTACCAAAATGTAATATATTTTGTACGTAAGAACTACTTTTATGAGAAAATTATTAGAGCAATAAACATTTCGAAAATAAAGCCTTCTTAAATTAATGGTAAAAACCAAAATGTTGATTAAGATATGTCGATGATACTTTCTCATAATTTAGACACGTTCTTTTTAACACCTTAAAGGTGTTTGAGTTATTAATACTGGTCTAATAGACCAAACATTATTTTTTTTCGAATAAATCTTAAAACTAAATACTTAAGAAGTAGAGTCCATCCATTGATGTCTTTTAGATTGTTCTGACTATATTGTATGCAGTCTCACTCGCGCACTATGCTCTGCTTTTTACACAAAACACAATAGAAGAGTTCAAAGGGCTTGGTCCTCTTCAATCTTCGGACAAGACGTTGGTTGTCCAGTAGTTGAAAAGCTTCTGCATTCCATATGGCAATCCATAAGTCTTGCTGTTTCATTATTTATTTCCTAGTTTATCGAGCCTGTTATTTATTTGGTCCATCAGTTTTATCATGCTTTGCAGCATCTGCATCATGGATGGATCTGACTCAGACCTAGATGAAGCACGTTCTCCATGTTTGTTTTTAGTTACTTGAGCGTATGAAATTCCGGTTATGACATTATTAGGATTAAAAGTTTTTGGTTGATAAGCTGTTTTTTTAGCCTTAATAGCATTGTCCCTTCTCATTTGTAATTCTTGGGCTATAGTGAGTGCAATCTCTGTAATTAGCAGGATGTGCTTCTGAGCAGTTTATGCACTTCGCCGAAGTATTCCTACGTTTAGAGCAGGCCTCTGTCAAGTGGTCGCCTGCGCACTTAACACAAATAGAATTGCGCTTACAGAATTTTTGGGTGTGGCCATATCTCTGACATTTTTTGCATTGCGGGATGAGTTTGTTGCTCCTTACCGCTTCAATTGTAACCTTCATATAGTTTATGTATTGTATGCCATATATTTTGTTAATGTCCTCCGAATTATCGAAAGTCATCATATACAAAGGCAGGCGATTATATTTTACATTAGACCCATCTTCTTTAACTTTTTTTGAGTTTTTGCGTCACTTCTTTGGTTTTGAATCCTTTTCTTTCCAATTCATCATGGATGGTTTTAGTTTCACAGGTAGGGTGTAAATTCTTGACCATGACTCTTTGGTCTATTAGTTTTATTTTCATAGGTTTGCCACTCTAAATCAGTGGCATTTATCAATTAGGTTAATTCTCTGTACTCAGCCTCTGTGTTTACATTGACTTTAATCTGCTTGTTGTTTAGCAGGCTGGTATTGCAATCAAATATACCAATTTGTAACTTTTGTTTCATATCTTCATAATTACTTATATTACTTAGCACAATAGGTGGTGGCTTTATGGTCCTCCGAGAT
Source organism: Elmis aenea (assembly GCA_947652605.1). Taxonomy (NCBI): domain Eukaryota; kingdom Metazoa; phylum Arthropoda; class Insecta; order Coleoptera; family Elmidae; genus Elmis; species Elmis aenea. Next base: position 56,198,327 of record OX393577.1, on the reverse strand, counting down.
CTTCCTTGTTTGGCTTCGGGATTAGTACCATTTTTTTCTGGCGATTCCATAGCCTTTCTTTTCTTGTTCTTTTTTTCTTTTAAGAGCCAGTCAGTTTCTTTGAATACTAGTGCATCTTCATCGTCCGAGTTAACTGGACTATAAGATCTTTTGACACGTGGTTTAGAAAAATTGAATGAATTTCAAAATAATGTGAATAACATTCAGTCTGATATAAAATTTACAGTGAAGGTTGTAAAAACAACAAATTTCCCTTTGAGATGTTGTGGTATACAAAAATAAAAACAGTATTTTAAGACATAAAATATATAGGAAACCAATACACACACCAACAGGTATTCATAATGTACCATCATGGAAAAAAACACAGTTAATTTAACACATTTATTGCGAGAGCTAGTAGAATTTCCAACAATAATTCCAATAAGAACGATATTGTAAATTTGCCCTCGTCTCTGAAAAAAGTGTTGAATATAAAATTCCTGACGAATGTAAAAGAATTTACAAAATTAATTGTATATGTGGTTTGTGTTACATAGGACTAACCAAACGAAATGTTTAATTATAGTCGTATAAAAGAACACGAATTATTACCAAATAAAATTTTTAAAAAAACTCCTACGCGGAACATTTACACACTTCAAAACATTTAAGTTTCTTTGATGAAGTAAAAATATTAAATTAAAAAAACAAATAGCATAAAGAAATTAATAAAGATTCAATAGTAATTTAAAACACAAAAATTATTGCATAATTAGATAGAAAACTTACGTTTTAGACAGAAATTGGAAGACGTTGTCTTAACAATGGAAATTCATTTAACTGAAGTTTTAGATAAACGACGTCTTTACCAAAGATGATCGTTACTATGACAGCTGCATGTATGTAAATAGAATAATAAATAAGACTGCAACTCTTCAAACAATTGTTTTAAAACGGTTTTCGCATTTAGAAAAGAAAAACTTGGGAAAAAAAGAAAAAGTAATCTTTATTTATATTATTGCTTTATTGTTCAAAAATTAACAATGTGTTAATAAAGCGTAGTAACAAAGCTATTATCGCTACTGTAAATAGTGATTTACACCACACAAAGCACAGGCTGTTAATATTTTTAATTGTCACCAAACATTTGTTTTGAGCAACTGATATCCAGCAGCGTTAGGTTATAAAAGAGTTTATTACTATACTAGTATTTTTGAAAACTTTCCAACGTAAAATGAGTTATAGAAAGTAGTTTTCATGTATGTCTTTAAATACATTGATCATTCAAAATTTCATAATTTCATAATGTCACATTTCACATATAATAAAACCACAATCATAAATTGTGAGGCATATTGTTTCCAGCGATAACAAAAGTTTATTTATTTGTTAACAGTTGATTTAAACTCGTTTTGTAGCTAATTTAATATCGTAGTTAGAATAATGATAAAAAGTATCCTGATTAGTTTAAAACAAATTTTTAGCTTTGTAAATAAACAACAGAAAGCGAAATACATAGGGTGCACCACATAGGTGGGATAGTATTGGGATCCTGTAAAAAGTATCGAATAAATAGATCTGTTAAATTGGGCTAAATGTTTTTATTTTAAAAAGCTACTTTGCGATGCTTTTTGATAATAAAATATGCATCATCTGATAGAGCTTCTAAATGATACATTAAAAAAAAATTGGCGTATCTACTTATAAAACAATTATTTTGTTATCGACTTGCTTGAAAACGTCTTTATATTTTTTATTATGATTTCGGTTTATTATCAGTTCAGTACTTTAATCATTAATCGTTAATCAAAGCCTTGTAGTTAAAGTTCATCACTTTCTATTGTTTCATAATTCATCCACACTTTACTTTGATCTAATGTTTGCTTATTTTATAAATAGAAGACAGTTAAATGGTATATCTTAAGTGATAAGAAATTTTAAGAGCTGTATAATGATGTATTTTAAAAGAGAATGCCATTTGAGGTTATCAGAACCTAAATGGTACAAGTAACATTTTTATTTAAAAAAAAAGGTAGCTGACTGTGCCAATAAATACCAAAATACGTTAGCTATTAATAAAAAAAGCAGTGCAAATGAAGTTTTGGCCAGTGCTGAAATCTGTCGGATAATCACTTGTATTCAAACAAAAAAAAATGAGGTTTGAAAAAGAACAATTGGTATAACTAAGTAACCTAAATAGCAAACAGTTAATAAAGACAACCAACCTTTTGGATAACTTTAAAAGAAAAGGATAACAACCAATGTTATTTGCTTACCTTTCATTGATAAAAAGTAAAACAAAGCAATTCTAAAGTAATATCTATGAACAACAATGGTTTTGTGTCATTAAACAACATCTATAACTTTTATGTATAGGATGAAAAGGCAAAAGAATCAAATTATAAAATGGTCGCTATTTCAAAAAAACGTTCCTCATGTTATGTCTTATGTTTATATTATACTACTGATTTAGGAAAATCATTAGAGGGTCGACATTCAGCTGTCAAATTAAATAATCTTTTTAAGAAAAAACGTAAAAAGGCGAAAAAAAATTATGAAGACTTTTCGAAAATGAAATTGATGATATCATTGTGCCATCAAATGTAGATTTTTAAATGTGATTAAAATTACCACCGTGTCTAATTGTTAAATTTATTTATTTTTGATCGCATACATTGTTCAATACCTGCTTAGCTGTTATTCAAAAACAATTTTTTTTGTTTGATTAACACACAAAAATGTATTTGTACCATTTTGATCCTTAACATTACAATAACAAAAGTGGTACAAGTGATTTTTTTTTTTCTTAAGTTAAGTGGAATTTAAATTTTGTCTGTTTTTTATTTTAGTTGGCGCTGATATTGCCTATTACTAGTGTTTTATCAATAGTGTTGCTTTGTGCAATCGGACCCAAAGGTTTACTCCAGGAAGGCTGAAGCAAACCTTAAACATTTTGTCAAAAGGCTAAAGCTCTATTGCTTAAAATAAAGGAACATCAGGAATGTACAAATTTTACTGGTACACCCTGTATAAAAAAGATAAAATTAATGTTTCTATTTATAATTCATTTTCAGAGTGCAACTGTTGTAACTTCTGCTTACTCTCATCGTTTGACAATAGACTTTTGTATTAAAATACATGCAATTACGTTTACAATTTGTGAGGACGTACATTGTAACAATCTTACTAGTATTGTTCGGTGTTTTGCCTTTAAATAATATTCTCATACGCGAACTTTAACCCGAAATTTCGGTTTCCTAGCCTTGAGCTACGGAAACCAATTCAACGAGACGGTTTATTAGCTTTCCCATAGCTAGTGGAATTAAACCGTAACCAAGAGAATTATTCATTCGCAGTATTATTTTACCTTTTCATATTCAAATGTCACTATCAGTTATTAATTGCATTTGGTGGGTGTACTTTTGCCATACCGAACGTGGGATAAAACACTCGCTACTTATTAAATAGAAGTGTTTTCAATCAGCCTCTGTTATGTATATGCACATATATTAGGATGGTCCGCAAAAGCTAGTAATTTTCATAGGTCACCCTCATGTTTTGTTCTATATACTGTGACCAGGGGCGGATCTACATAGGGATTAATAGGGCTTAAGCCCTGGGCCCCCAAGTGCAAGGGCCCACAAAAATTTAATTATCATCATACATTTTTAATACTTTTTCATTAACAATGAGCACTTATCGTGTAGTAAAAAATAGTTAATATTAATAATATAATAATAATGATAATTTATAGTATTATCTCCTTCTTCTTAATCGGTTCCTCTTGTAACTTTCGGTGTTGAGGCAATGCTTTTCTATTTCTGTGTTATGTTTCTCCACTCCTGCCTATCGTTAGCTAATTGTGGCACATCTCTCCAGCTGACTCCTTTTTCTTCTAGTCCCTGCCTCACTTCTTTTTCCCATTTTATTCTTATTTTCCATCATATTTTCGCGTATCTACCTTCTGGCATCCGTAGTAGATGTCCAAGCCATCTTAATTGATTCGTCTCCATCTTTTTCTTAATATCTGTTGCTCCTAGGTTATTTCGAATTTTTTCGTTACTGATTTTATCGATCAGTCTACATCCCTCTATTCTTCTCAAAAATCTCATTTCCTGTACCTGTATTCTTTGTTTTTGTTTTTGAGTTAGTGTCCAAGTTTCTGAGCTGTACGTGAGGATGGGTACGTATACTGCATTAAAAACTCGCGTCTTCGTTTCTTTTGATATTTCCTTCTTACTTATCAAACATTTATTAGTGGCGCAGTAAAATTTTGTCGCTGCCGCTATTCTGTTATTCAGATCTTCCTCCAATTTACCATTTTCTGCAATTATTGTTCCTAAATATTTAAAATTTGCTACCTGCACTGTCCGTAACCACTAACCACCACACATTTACCTTTCAATATGTTCAAAGCAGGAAGTAGTTAGCAGGAAGTAGTTGTTTAAGCACCCATTTTTGGAAAATTTCTGCATTCATTGTTTTATGGTAATCACGATCATCATTTTCAGGATTTAGTAAAAAATTGCACACCTCCAAAAAGCCTAAATCACTAACCGCATGTAAAATTGTAAAACGCTTGCCCTCATATTTAATTTTGCTAGGATTACTCTTTATATCAGATTCATGTACCTACCCACTGACAAATTTGAGATCCATGTTCATAAATCGAAGTTTCGTCCAGATACACAAATCTGACATTATCACTACATTTTCTATACTGCAAAAATTTTACTTTAGCTGCAACAACATGTTTTTGCTCACAACATTTTTCGACCATCCACTTTACTATATTTATACCCTATTGGTTTCAAAATTTTATACAAAGTGCCAGGGTTTTCAACCTTTAAATTCCAAACATTTTTTTTGCGTCATTGAATACATTTCGTGAAGTAAAATATTTAAAAGTATTCTTAATTATATTGCCAAATAAGTTGCTGTAGCTCTTTTCTAAATGTATGGTCAGAAAAAAAAATATTTACCACCTTTGTGTTTAATATTTTCTAAATTGTCTTGTCCTAAAATTTTTATGATAAAACTTCTTTCAACCTAAAATATAAGTTTATAATAGTTTATACAGGGTGTGTAAAAATTGGCGGAAGCGCTACACGTGGCGATGTTCTTCGTAAAATTCCAAGTCGAAAATTTAATACGAAAATGTTGTACCATGCTTGCTGTGTCTGCAAGAGGTCCTCAAAGTTTTGACATTTAGTCCTTTAATAAGCGTTAATATTTAATACTGGCAAATGAAAAAGCTGCAATTTGGAATAGAAATAAATTTCGAATAGTATTTTTTCCTAGATATTGTGTTTTTCCTTTCAAAAATTGGTGTTGAAAATATGCAAATCACTGATTTGAATGAAAATAATACATATGGCAACATTGTCATTAGCTGTCATCTCTGTTTTTCTCGTAATTATTTCTAGTTTGTGTTTTACGATACCCAAAAGTTTGCAGCTATGTTTACGAACTGAAGGCTTTCAGTTCGAACAAAAATTGTAAATACCTAAGTAAAAATTGCTGATAAAAAAATGTCTAAACGCAAATCAATGTATGCAATGTTGCCATTTTTTTTCTTTAGATGGTTCCTAAGGCCATAGGAAGCATGGTACAACATTTTTGTATTAAGATTTTCGACTTAGAATATTACGAAGAACATCGTCACGTGTAGCGCTTCCGCCAACTTATACACACCCTGTATAGCCAAAATTTAATATAATACTTTACAGTAAATATATTTGACAATTTGGAATAAATTAGATCATTTGTAAACTCTGGATTATCTTTTCTATATTCTTTATAACATTTTACAATACTTTCCTTAAATTTTTCTTCAAATAATTACGGCATTTTTAATTTGCGACACAGCTTTAGAATGTAACTAATGACTATGGAAATTTCAAAGACAAAATTATAACACAGCCTACTTTAATGTATATTAAAAATAGACAGAGTATAGTATAACATTTTACCCTAAAATCTAAGTTAATTTACAATTTCAGTCCTACTGCAACTTAATGCATCAAACATTTGTACTTTTCTTAAAGTATATAATATTAACAAACAGAAAAACTTTTATTATTGTAGTTTTAATTTTCAACTTATTAAAGATAGATTTGTTTAAGCTTAACCAACCTAATCATATTATCAAATTATGTTACTTATGAGGTTAAAACCTTATCGTTTTTGTTAAATAAATATTTGTCGACGGAAAAAGAAAATCGAGTAAAAATACGATATATTCCTTTGAATTTTGAGATAATTTTTTTAAAGACATATGTGATGCTTTATAAAAAATGCCTATAAAAGAAATTATTGTATTGAAACAAAAAAATGTAATGGTCGTAATAACTTTGCTAAATCTGTTTCCATTTATTTATTATTTAGGATTAACTAAAAAGGAAATAAATAATGGATTTTTCCAAAGATAAGCGCTGCCAAAGAAACCGGAAGTAAGGTTATTTTTGTTATTTAAATAGGGAAAGCGGTACAAAAAACAAATACTTTAAGAGATCGTCGACATTTGCATACAATAACAATTTTTTTGTCGATGTCATTTCTGGAATCGACAAACCTTTTTTGCTATAACTTAACGCAACATATATTTCTTTTATTTAAACGGATAAAAGATTTATATTAATTTACATCAAAAGCTTGGTTTAAAAAAATATTAATGCAATTTTTTTGAATTTTCAACGTAGAGACATTCCATTATAAATATGAATTGATAATTATCTTGCCTAAATAGTTAAAACAATAAACTCGGCAACACTAAACCAAATCAGTTAACATTTCACTTTCTTAAGTTACATTTTTGTTATTAATTAACATCTTTATTTCTCTTCCTTATGAGTTTTAACATGTTGTAGTTTGTATTTTTCTTATTTAAATAAACCTAGATTTCATTCCGAGGCATGTAAATTTAATTATAAAAAACTTCGTAGGTTGAAATGAGGGCCGTTATTATAAACGACGAATAAGTAGTTTACTCGTGGAGTAAAATTTACTTCCGGAATAAATAGCTATTTTGAGTATTATAAACGTCAGTTAAATTTACTCGCCAAGTAAATCCCCGAAGTTAACTAACCTCTGATAAACCTCGGGATAAATTTTAACTGTCAAATAAACATAACTCTACTTTTTCATGTCAACTGCTTAGTAAATGTGACATAATAATAATTATAAAAGGTAAGTAATAAATAAATATAAGAATATCGCATATACCTACACACGATTTATGAATTTATGAGGTTGTGTTTGTTTATTTATCACTTTAATTAGTTATTTCACGGTTAACTATTTATTTGGCAATTTTCGTTTATAATAGCGGGAATAAATTTACTCGCCAAGTAAATTTATTTGAAGGTTAGCTATTCGACTATTTAACTGACGTTTATAATAACGGCCCTAATTATTTAAAATTACCCGTTAAATAATACAAAACAAAAACAGCCCCCGCGGATTTATATCATTTGGGCTTATTTTTATTTAAATCAGACCTCAACGCACGCCAATTGTAGTTCCTAGGGTAACATCTAAATTTATAGTTTTCATTAACGCCACTGCATCCCTTAAATTGGGTTGAGATTTACCCAAAAAAATTGAATAGCAAGAGCACTGGAGCGCCGTTGCTTTTAATCGTCGGGGTGCGAACTCATTTCTGGCTCCCTAAATCCATATTGTTAATGTTACAGATAAGAAATGTTCAACTGGCAACATTCGATAGAGAGTATTATACATCAAAATTGACATTGTCATTTTACTTTTACGTAGTAGTAAACGTAGGTTCCGCTAGATGGCGATAGGTCTACGAATGAAATTTAGGTTGCTTTTTTTTTTGATGGGTTTTCTATGTAATCTGTTTTTTTAAAAAGAAACACAATAAACATATGATCTGATTATGGAAACTGACTCGAAGAGGTGTGTTCCAGTGAACACCCTCTATAAAAAACTAAAAGAAAATTTAGAGTTTATACACTATGCACCAGGTCTAGCGGAGTTTTGCGTTTTAGTCTTCTGTAATGTTGACTGTTATCTAGTAAGTTTAATGCTAACGCATTTGGATGTACCTCAAAGCGTTGAACGTACCTTGTACTGCACTGCACAATCACGTCACTTATCGTTTGCACTTTTAGGTCTTTGTAGATGTTCTTGTTAGTTACAAACCAGGGTGCATCCACCATGGCTCGTAGCACTTTTGCCTGAAACCTCTCGATAATGGCTATGTTGGAGTTAGATGCGGTTCCCCAGAGCTGGAGCCCGTAGGTCCATACCGGTTTAAATATGACGTTGTAAGCCAGCAGTTTATTGCGAAGGGATAGTTTCGACTGCCTCCCAAGAAGCCAGTAGTACTTACGGAATTTAGCATCAAGCTGTTTTCGCTTCTTCCAAATGTGCGTTCTCCATATCAGACCTTTATCCAGATGCATACCTAGGTATTTCACATCATTTACCGTGGGTACGATTTGATTGTTTGTCATTTAGGTTGCTAATAAATTAATTAACTTTTTTCTATATTTTTAAAATATTATACAGAGCGCTTTTTACACTTGGTCAAAATAGTGAAACTTTAAACATAAAGAAACTCAGTTTTCTTTAAATACAACACCCTATATTTTCTTAGTCTCAGAAAATGTAATTGTCCTTCAGAAACAATAAGCCTGTGTTATAATTAAAATTTGATATTTTCCGAGATATCGCGATTTTTCATCAAATCTGGAACATACGATAACGGTCAGATACCAAATTTTTTTGTAATATCTTCAACAATATCTGTTTGTTTCCATACTTTTGCGCAGCACTGTATATAATATTTACATGTAATTCTAATTTTGTTGAATTTATGTGAATTATGTTTATGTTTTTGGTCTTTAATTTTTTTTTTTTACCCTTTATCACATATTTTTCCTATTCCAGTTTCAACTAAATAAAGAAAGTGAGTTGACGATTTTGGCTACATCAGCGTTTTCTGTTGGCGATTTTGGTTACTTTAGCGCGCTTTTTTGGCTATTCTAGCAACAATGCATCTGGCCACCCTGAGTGCAAGTGCTATTCCTTTTGTTCAGCTCGTATCGTATTGAAGCAAATTATTTTTAAGGAAAACCCCGCTGCATTCCTTCGGCCTCCTTTCGCTTTTGCATGAAAACATATAAAGGCACAATTTTATCTCGTTGCATGCGCCCCCTGATTGACGGCGCCCGGGTGCAAAGCACTCCCGGCATAGCGCGCCCCTGAGCAAGAGGGTTTAAGTTAAATAATATTAATGCTTGTAATTTTTTTTTAATGATTGGTTTATCTTTTAATTTTAGTGATTACTTTCTAAAAAACTTCTTTCCAAAATGTGGGTTCCTGATAATGTAGATTACGTATCTATCAGCCGATTAAATGTTTAGAATGTACGAAACCACTTTGTTTACAAAAAAAAAGGTCTTAACTTCAAATGTCGTTAAATATTCTTGAGCTTCTGACGGCATTCACGTGTGATGATGCAGTACTGCAAAATTTTTATTTCGCTAGGTAATTTGTCTAGTATTTATTTAATTTTCATTGATTTCTTTTGTCTTTATAAATCTATACGAATTTTAAAAGTTTTAACCTACATTCACTAGATGTATAATGTCACAACTGTAAAATTCATAAATTTCATAAATGCGTACCCTCATATTAAATGTTAGATAACCATAACTTGTTTCACAAATATTATATTTATATGGTTTTTACACATATGCATGTCTTCTCACAAAAGCTTTATAATTATGACTAGCAGCAAAACATTTGCCACAAATGTCACATTAACTTGTTGTTACTAATGTATCTTAATGTAAGTATATCGATGATAACTGTACTCTAAACAGTTTCTCACAAATGTAACATTAAGCCTTTCGCTGCGGCACATGTTTGAAAAGTTCGTGCCTTGGGTGCGGCGTTTTTCGGGTCTTATGGAGTTTATGGGTTACGCTAGCGTTTTTATCCGGCTCCCACACATGGGACACGAAAAATAAATGCAACTTAATCCGATTTCCCAAGCGAAAGGGTGTTAATATCAATTTTACCAAAGCGTATCTTTCTATGTTGATTAGATTATTTAGATCATGACTACGCATAGTATTTGCCACAAATGTTACAATTTTACGGTTTTTACCAATTGACTGCTTAGATGACATCTATATCCGAAACCGTTTCTGACAAATGTAACATTTTTTTACTAGTGTGACTTTGACGTACCGCAAATGTTACATTTATATCGTTGTTTGCCGGTATGAGTTATAATCCGAATATTTTAAGTAACTCTTGCAATAGGTACAGCAAAAAAAAAAACATAACATTCTTTAAATCTTCTTCTCTTTAAAAACACATTGGAGCAAACAATAATTAGATATGTCTAAAGTAAAAATTAATATTTTGGTCCAGCGTCTGGTATTCTTTCTATTATGTTTTAAGAATTTTGAGTCACATTTTAACGAAAACTAATGATAAAATTTAAAAATGAATATGCTGTTGTAAGGAGAGGTTACCACTGAATCACTTTTACCATTCATTTATTTCGGAGTTAACGTTACATCAGCCTAAAGTTTAAAGAGGCCTTGAATTAAAATTTGACTGGCCCCCAGTCTTTTTTTTTAAATAAAAATTAGTTAAAAATGTAAAATCCGGTTGGCCTTTTTTCGGTGGCCCACCTTGCACATTAACTGTACTCACATCTAGAGAGATGGGACCAATACGTGATGTTTTTGGTACAACCCAAACAAAATTTCTATGAACTATTTGCGCGACTTGAATGAACAAATCCAAGCATCCACGTATTATAATTCGCTGCCATCAGTATCCAATAAATTTCTTTCAGCTGTTATTGCACTGTGCATAAATGCATTATGCAATTGTTTTCCATTTTCTATACATGGCAATAGAATTAAAGCCTTTAACCTTAATAGCCGATTACAAGTGATAATTACGCAAAATATTTCAACAGAAAGAAACTGGAAACTTCATAGATTTACGGTTTCGCCCTATATTCGAAATCACCTTCCAGTGAAATCCATTTTCGCTTATTTGTAATCGCTTTTGACGCAAATATTATAGAAAATAATTACAATCGATATAGGTAATACATTTATGATCATGTTTTCGATAAAATATTTTCACAAGAAACGTGAGATAGTGACTTCCGTACGATGGTTTTTCGAAATTGGTCTCTACGGTAACCATCATATCATTGTTGTTTTTTTCTGAAATATATATTTTTTTCAAGTAGATAAAAAATCTAGTCCAATTTTTTGCAAAATAGCGAAAATCTGTATGTAAATTTCGGATTTTTAACTACAAATATAATTTTTGTTTTTCTAATTTAATTAAAATAGTAGGTGTTTGAATACTAAAACTGGTCTAGAAGTAAGACCAACCATTAGTTTGTATCTGCTAAATCTTAAATCTAAGTTACTTAGCTAAAATCAGTCTAGCGAAGTATTTTAATTGTCTTTGTTGTCCTTATGGAAATATATACACTCTGCTTTTACACAAATCACTAGGAAAGTTCGAACGGTTTGGTTCTCTTCAGTCTTTGACACAAGTTCTGGTTGAATAGCAGCTGGAGAACTTCTGCATTTTCGTGTAGTTGAAGCCTGACTTCATGCTTCTTTGCAAATATTTTGATTTCTCCTTCAACGGTTAAGATGCCCAAGTCTCGATGAAGATCGGCATTTCTGACAAACCAGAGAGCGCTAAGGCATTTCATGTAACACCTTATTTTGGACAGTTTGTATCTTACGTATATTTGTAATTTTTGCACAACCCCATAGTTGTATTCCATACAACCATGCAGGTCTAATAATTTGTTTGTAAATCAAAATTTTGTTGTGTAATGACAGTTTGGAATATTTACCTATAAGCCATCTGTATTGTTCGATTTTAATTTTAAACTCCTTTTCTTTTTTCTTAATAATATGTTCTTTCCACCTTAATTTAGCATCAAGAGTCATACTAAGATACTTTGCAGTGTTTGCGTTTGGGACAATGGTTTCAGTGATTGTTATTGTTGGAGAGTCTCTTAATATTTTATTTGTAAAGTTAATATGAACTGATTTCGTTTCATTTAATTTAATTTTCCACTTATTGGTCTTTAATATATAAAAAATTAACTACGACATTTAAAAGAACAATCCTACAACAAAATAATTGTATCAAGATTTACATGTAAATCGTTTCATCAGGTTTTGAGATAATAATGTCACCGTTGTTAGAAACTCCATTCTGACAAGGGAGGGTCACGATACGCTGTCGCTAGAATTTGATTAAGGTTGTGTTTATTGCATCAAGAACATCAAAACTAAATGTTTTCCATAGTTATACGTGCCACTGGCCATTTCCTTCGGAAAAATAGTGGGAAAATTGGTATAAAAAGGTGACCTTTTACGATCGCGTTGGCCATGAAACCGTCAGAGACAAAATCGAAATTCTTCTATTTACCAATTTGCGCATCCTTTGCAAGTAAAATGGTACAAAGTTTTAAAAAAAAAAACACTATTTATACACAAATTTTCTTATAGAAAAAAACAACAAACATACAACGATAACAACAAAGGATCATAACATGAACCAAAATCTTGGGACAGTCGCGCTTGCTTTGGTGGTTAAGAATCTACCACCGAAAAATGTGCAGCCAGTCGAATAATAAAGGAGTTTGTTATTAAAATTGTTGTGTTTTATTTGTTTAATACCGTGCAATAATTGCTTTAAGCCTGTGTGTTGTATAAAACAACTTTTGAAGAACCAACCACCTTACAAAGAAGATCACAAGTGAAAATTAACAACAATAAATGAAAGAGTAATAAGTAGTTACTCTTCCCCAACAGTGCGGCCAATGTACGGCACAGGAACGAAGTTCGTGTTTTTTTTTTGTTTTATCAAAAATATAAAGAAAACATTTTAACCAACACTAATTTTTCATTTCATTTAACTAACCTTTTTCTCTTTTCATACTTCTTAATCACCCTGTATAATTGTTATTATAATTTTAATTTTAGTAGTGTTATAATCATATATGGCGATACTTAAAAAAACAACAGCCGTTTAGCTATGGCAAATATTTATCAAAGATAAGTGCGGGTATAGAATTACAGAAAGGAAAACGTATCGAGGTATTTACACATGAAATATTCGTTAATTACCGAGATGTGTTTCTTACGGATGATAATATTGCGAGACGAACAAACCTACGTACAGAAATACCTATAATTAAAATACGTGGTGTGAAAGTAACCAGTCCAATTAGAGAAATACATGTTACGTGTCTATTAAACAACAAAAATTAAAAATTATGTAGTGATTTATTTGTTTGCAAATGTTTAACTGTATAAATTGCTCGGTTAAGACGTACAGTGTGGTACAAAAACAGATTGTCATTATTAAATCTTATTTACTTATCATCCAGTTTCATCGTTTAGCGGAAATATAAGACAACTTTTGAAAATATTCCTAATTTTTCAAAATGTTATTTAATCGTTTTCCAAAAAAAAATTATTTTTACAGTTCTTTCATTTAGATGTCTGAAATTCTTTAATAATTAGTCTAATATACAAAAATATTACTTTGTTTCAAAATTTAAACAATAAGTAACCAAAACCACGTTTAAATATTCCCTACTTTTTCAGAATGTTTTTATTATAAACAGCTACAATTGCATACAATATTTAAAACATTTGTAATACGAGAGCAAAGATATTTATTAAGAATAAAGAAATTATAGGCAGTGTAAGACCAGTTTTGCTGCTCATAATTATATTAAGTTTAATTTACCTGTCATTTAAGGTTTTTAAAAATATCATACATATTCTTAACAGACAGTTTTTTTATATTGGCCTAAAAGATAAAACTGTATTAAGCAATTTTAATTTTCCTTTTTGAATTACTGTATAATCAGCTAAAAACACACCCTAAAGGTAAAAAGAAATTATATTTGACATTTGAAACAAAATTTCGAGATATTTCCAAAGCCTACTAATTTGATTCTATTAAATATTCAGTTATAATATATTAAGGGAACATTATTTTGCCGGTAAAATTATTGACAAAAGTTTGTTACTTTGGTAACATCCTGAGACAAAAGACATGACAAAATCCTGAGCCGAAGGCGAGGGATTTTGTCATTCATTTTGTCGAGGGATGTTACCTATAAGTAACAAACTTGAGTTAAAATTTTTCCTGCAAAATAATGTTCCGAAATATATTTGATTAGACTATTTCCCAAATAAGATACCAAAAATAATTACAATTTTCGTTTATTATTTGTTAACATTTTCGATAGCGTACCAACCTCTGTAGCGCATTTAAATCGTAACTCCTTTCCTTGCAAAAATTTTCAAATTGTTTCCATATTGACATTTTGGATGCAACAGTATTTTTGGGAGTTATATTTGCAACAGTTTTTTGTATTTCTTCTATGGAAGTTATTCCGAAACGGCTCATGTTAAATAATATATTTTACAACTGTCAAACATCTGTAAACAAACAACCAGGTTGCTAAGGATATAATTGACATGACAACGGGATGTTTTCGCTATTTTGGAGGTGAAAAAATCCCTAGGGATTTTATCGCTTAAAAATGAACGTGATTGGTCAAAACATTAAGGCGTGACTATAATTTGACAAAGTGATTGGTTTATATCAGTTTATATGACCATGAGGGGAATAGTCTATTAAATATTTTGTTACTGACAGAAAATTATCAACATGCCGCAATAATTTGAAAAATATTAATTTAAAATATAATTGACAGTGATGTGAGTGTGTCATATGACCTCGTCATGACAGTTTGTCATGACGGTCATGACGTCACATCACAATGATTTTAAATGACCGTGACCATTCTAACCTCCAAAATTCAAAATGACAGTTTTTCTAACATCCAAAAATGACAGTTTTAAGTTTACATGGTGGTTGTCACTTGATTTGTGTTAATCTTAATTGCAATATCGTTAATAAAAATGTAAATACCACTATATAAAGTATTCTGAAAGTTGGTAAACACAATGCGGAGAAAAGGGAAGGTATTTTACTTTTTTGTACGTTATCCTGCAAGTTCGCAGCAAAAGGTAGCTACTTATGGTTGCCAATTTTGTAGAAAGAGATACGGATTACATGCCACTAGAATGGCAGAACATTTAATTACAACATGCAAGAAATGCCCAGAGCATGTAAAATTAAAGTTGAAACGCAAATAAAAGTTTTATTTAAAAAAATTAGCTCTCAGCATAAGTAGTCCAAAATCACCTTCAACTCCCTCGACTTCTAGAGCCTTCTCTGAAGGAATACAGGTACAATACCCAGATAGAGATACTGATACTAATAATTCTGCTTTTTATTTATTATTCCTATTACATATATATTAATTTTATACCATTGTTATAAAAACAATCATAAATGACGGTCATATGACCGGTCATGACGGTCATGACGTCACAATCATAAATGACCGTCATTTCACATCACTGATAATTGACCTTCACTAATTTTATCGATAAATTAATTATTGATAAGAAACTGTGAAACTATACCGGGTGATTCAGTTTGACCCCTATATCTTTTTAATTACTGAAAATAATCCCAAAAAACCTTATATTTTTGGAAACGGCGACAAATTCTTTATTAAGTGATGTGCATTTGTTATCTCTACGATGACGTATGTCAAATCTGCGACAGGCAACTGTTTTTTATTTTTAATTACATAGTATACATTTTGTTGTTGATTCGGATATAGAATTTAATTCTGAATCCGACCACTTTCTTCATTTTTTTTTTTATCTGTCCATAAGTCGTTTTAAATCTATGTATAATGTTTTAATTTTTCCATTTACCTACATCAATGAAAATTTTCAAATTTTTATGAAAATGTTTTCAGAGGATAATTTCCATTACAATACTCGTTGCAAAACTCGTTCTGTACTTATTAAAACTTATTTAATTTAAAGGTAAATGAGATTTTTAATTGTGCATATTTAAATATAGGTACCTATTAGACATTTCATTCCCAACCCTGTGCCCGCGGGCACACGTGCGCCCGCGGAGCTATTTGCATGCGCCCCCTACAAAGTGTTAAAATAACGGGGAAAAAAACAGTAAGATCTTAAACATAAGGATATAAAAAGTTGCTTCAGTTTTTAAAATCTCGCTAGATTTAGCGAAAAATTCGCTAAAGTGGCAACACTGACCGCAGTCCATCCCCACCCCACCTGTAATCTACGACATTGATATCCTAGTTTTACACTACGATACAACATAAACTTGGTTGTTTTTTTTTTCGGGCCGATGCTAGCGGGCATTAATCATTTTCGATCACCCGATATACCGCCTGTATGTACAGGGTGGTCCAAATTCGATGGGATTACATGGGTATCTCGCTTAATAGTCAAGATAGAGAAACGGTTAAATTACCAAAAATGTGCAGTTTTTTTGGGACAAACTCAGAACAATTGTCAAATATGTTCTAATACCTGTTTTTCTTGATTATTTTTTTGTTTTAACGGCCTACTTCTTGTTTTTCATTTTTAAAAAAATTAAAAACCTTTGTAACTTGCGTATTATTAAAAATAAGTACATCAACTCTTATATATTTGGAACGGGAAAAAAATAAGGAATTTGAATAGGTTATAGCCAACTATAGTTTCCTTTTAAAAAAAGGTAAGCTTGTGTCATAACTTATTACCTGCGAGGGCAATTTTTTTTTTTAAGTAATTTCAAAATCTACATAAAAACATCTAAAAATAATCTTCATAATCTTTTTCGATACTTACAACAATAAGAGAGATATGACACATTACAAATATAACAACAAAACAGTTTTTTTCAAATACCTTTAAAACCCGAAATGTAAAATATTTTTGAAAACGGTTTGTCCCAAGAAATGCACATTTTTGGTAATTGAACCGTTTCTCTATCTTGCCTATTAAGCGAGATACGCATGCAATCCCATCGAATTTGGACCACCCTGTACATAACACTTCATTATTTTTTTTAAATCCGACTTGCGCCCGCCACTATTTTTCTCAATCGCGATTGCGCCCGCGCCACAATAAGGTTTGGAACCCCTGCTTTAATGGTTTAAAAAAGTTCCATGGCACGCTAGATAATAAACAAAAGTCAAAATGGGCAATTTTTTAAATCGTTAATAACTCGGTTATACTTGATGGTACAAATATATTTGTTAAATAGTTGCAGATTTTTTTTACGCACTGTATAATGTAAACCTCATTTGTTTCAATATTGTTTATATTCATGGCACTCTATAGCTTCATAGGGATAGGGACTTTTTGATGAATTTTATTTGTTTTGAGCTTAAATATCAAACTAAATACATTCAACCTTATAATATTAAAATGAGGAAATCAACTGCTTTTTCATGAGGTCATAGCCAACTATGGTTTCCAATTAAAAAATGCAAGTTTGTTATTTATCTAAGAATTTAAACAATATTGAAACAAATAAATGTTTTTAGTTTACAGTGCGTAAAAAATATACAACTATTTTACAAAAATATTTTTGTACCATCAAGTATAAGCGAGTTATTAACAATTTTTTTTAAAAAATCATTATTTTCTGTTTGTTATCTAGCGTACCATGACACTTTTATGAAACATTAAAGGATCACTGAGTATCTCTCAAGCGGTGGAACAATTTGTCTAATTTAAAGTCCTTTGAAGCTCTTACCGTTTACGCCCAATAGAGGCTCTTCTATGTGGAAGAAATTATAGGCCCGGAGAATTCTTTCTAGGACACCTTACACGTCGTTTTTATTTATAGCATGCATTAACTTGGCCATAAATTTACTGCTTAAACTCGATATCGTGTTTCTGATACATTCTGCCAAATCGTAATGAAAGATTTTACTTTTATTACCGGCATTTATTTAAATTTCACAAAACGAAGCTCACGACTGTGACCTTACCGTTGTTAATGACATTACGTTGTGCAGCAATCATAATTTCACTTTCTCACCCGGTCACCTTAATAAGGTCCGTAAATTAACGGCTGTGCCATATTTGTAATACGATTATTATGCATTAATGATTCGCGAAATGAAACGTTACTGGACAATGACATAGCGATTTGCAAATTGCATACGTATATGCAGTGAATCCAAGTGTTTTTTAAGCGAGTGATGTGATATACAAAAAAGATTTTTGTTTCAAATAGATAGGCGAGAAATCGTTTATCTTTATTTATAACTTAATTATAATAACATTTTTAATTTTTCATCAGTCATTGATCATGGTGGTCCAGCAAAAACTATCGTTTTGTAAGAGGATAGCTCACTTTAGAGCAATGTTTCTTAAACTGTGGGTCGCTAGAATTTTATTTTGGGTCGCGAACCATATTGAAACAAATAATAAAGTTTTTATTTATTAACTAAGCCAGAAATTGATATTCAAGTCATTTTTAAGATAATTTTTTGTGTAATGAGATTTTGAGTTTTAGTTGATAAATAAATTAAATAGCAAAATCATATGTGGTTTTTCATAATTATATAAATAATAAAGGTTATGAAAAGGGACCCAAACCGCAAAAAAATAACGCCCGATTTCGGGTTACCGGTTCGATAAATTTCTTTACTTTTCGTTCGGTCAATGTAACGAATCACCGGTTTTTATTTTATTATGATTCGGCAACTGGTTTACATAACTCTCATCTAGTCATATCCAAAATCGGTAAATTCTAGTGTAAAATAAATTTTCATTGAATTTTTTTTATCTTAAAATTAGTTTAAAGAACACTCGATGCATAACGGTTTTCATACATTTTGCTGATAAGAAGTAGGGGATAGAACAATTTATTCTGTTTTGCGGGGTATCTCGGTTACCAAAATAGAGAAAATCTAGTATAGGTCGCTTGTTTTTTTTTTTTAATAAACACGCCTGTGTTATAAGATTTTATATATCACTTTCCATTTTGTCACTACCGGCAGAAAATAAATATCAACGTTCTTAAACATTTGTTATTTCTTCTTTGAATATAAAAATAAAAGTAATTTTTAAACTTTTAAGCAAATCCGTGTATTCTTTTGTATTTTATAACTGTTTACTGTGTGAATATAACTAAATTTGAACACTTTAAATAGTTTAATATGTTTAAGTCTACATTATAAGTGGTAAAAACGTGGCTGCTGTTACAGAATTTACTTGAAAATGACGTTTGGTTACGTTCATAAGAAAAAGAATAGTTGGTTGTCATAAAACAAAAACAAATCGATCTGGGAAAAATTTGTCACACCCATCCGATTCGACTTAAAAAGTTGCTTCGGCAATGTTTTCAAAAATCGTATTTTCCGGTTTTTCCTAATTTTCGCGGATACCGTTTGAGATATTATCAATTTCTCTGGAATATTATTAAGCACAAAATTTAGTAACTTTGCCAAATTTAAACCTATATTCTAGCTATTAAAATAAGCGAGATCCCCATGCTTAAACTCGAATTTCAATCACCCTGTATATGTATAAAACTATATTTATTTTTATAAAGCTAAACAAGCGTTTGTTTCATATAAAGTGATGGCCTACTAGAATTTTTATTTTAAAAAGTTAATGGTTACTTCATATATCCAATATCAAAGTAGCTACAAAAAAATTAAATTTGTTTTTAAGATCAAGCCTGTTTATAAAACACCGGTTTAACATTTATTCTAATTTTATAAATAAAGAAGTTATAGGAAATTTTCAAAACCGATGAAATTTCATTTTTCGTCTGTAGAGCCAAAATGGAAAGTAATGTAAAAAATCAGATAACACAGGCGTGTTTATCACAAAACAATAACCCTAAAGACCGATATCAGATTTTCGTTTATTATGATGGTAACCGAGATGCCAACATCCAAATTTGGTCCATTCTCAAAAATTGATGAAGGAATGTATACACCAAAAATGCTGTTGATAATAACTCACAAGTGAAGGTCACTGTGTTTATTGCATCAGGGCCATCAAAACTAAATGTTTTCCAGAGTTATACGTGACACTGGCCATTTCCTTCATAAAAATAGTGGAAAACATGAAAATTTGGTACAAAATGGTCATTTTTGCAATCGCGTTGGCCATGAAACCGTCGAAGACAAAATCGAAATTCTTCTATTTACCAATGGGCGCATCCTCTGTTAGTAAAATGGTGCAAAGTTTTTGAAATAATCTTGAACGGTTCCAGAAAAAAAAAACGTCTAAAACGAAACCCCTGCATAAGCGCTATGATTTGAGAAGTTGTGGTATATCTGTATAACTATATCTATGCGACTTGCATGGGCGTTTAACATAGGGAAAATCGTTTTCACAAAGGTCTCGGTTTTCGCGTTTTTCTCCGAAATAGTTTAAGATTTTTCAAAAACTTTGCACCATTTTACTTGCAAAGGATGCGCGCATCGGTAAATCAAAGAATTTAGATATTGTCCCTGACGGTTTCATGGCCAACGCGATTTCAAAAATTACTTTTATTATTCAACTTTTTAGTTTTTCCCCTATTTTTCCGAAAAAAATTGGCCAGTGGCACGTATAACTCTGCAAAACATTTAGTTTTGATGTTCTTGATGCAATAAGCACAGCCTTAATCAAATTCTAGCGACAACGTATCGTGATTTCCCTGGTCAGTAATAATTGTTTTGTAATATTTAAAAACATTATGGAATGTAATAGTTAATTAGCTGTCATAGGTCAAGATGCAAATATTTTTTTTTGCCAAGTTGCATTTATTATTGGATGACCGCGCTACGATCACTATAAAAGTCGAATCGTCAACGTATAAAATCATTTAATTTAATTGCGATTAAATCTGTACAAGATTTCCGGCAGATAGTTTCTAATAGTTTGCCATATCACACACTTCCGGATTTTATTGAAACTTACTTGGAGATGTTTTCTCCAAACTTGTTAATAAGTTAATGTACCATATTCAATGAAAGGACGGGAATATATCGATAAAACGTGTATAATACAAGATTTAACGCTAACAAATTACATATGCTTTACTATCTATTGTAAATAATACAAACCGTTTATTAAAAACGAAGGTTGTGATCGTTTTCCGACAAGTTTACAAGCATGTGCGGAATAGAAAGCATTTACTTGTTAGCTAACTAAATAATGTCCTGCATTGTTCTGTTGCATAAACAACGTGATGTATGAATTAAAAATGTGCATGCAGATCCTTTACTCGATCTGACGTTTCGATAATAAAAAAAACAATTTCTTTTTATATTTCTTCTGGCTGCAAATGCCGAGTGAAAAGTAAATGAAACGTTCCTGTCGTAATCCCCACTTTTTTACGCTCTGCTAGATAAACAACTAAAAATGTATATAACAATTCGTTATTGGAGTTCATTTATGCGAGTTTATTACGATGACAAGTAATAGGCTTTCAAAATTGTTAGTTTATTGATTGGTTGTTATAATAACGACAACTACACCGTCCGGGCTGCCTTTACAGCAGAGGTCGGCGAAGCGGGGTAAATTACCCCAAGTGGGGTAAAAATTAAATTCTTGGGGGTAATGTGGACTCAAAAGACATAAATAAAATTATATAATAAACGTTTTTTTGTGCGATCGTACTAGAAACAGCTGTTTGACGGAAGCGTTAGCAACCATAAAGTACTGCATTACCGGCTCTATCCTTAGCAACGGCCGTAAAAGTTACTTTTCAGGCCGTTACTCTTAGCAACGGCCGAAAAAGTAACTTTTACGGCCGTTGCTAAGGAGAGGGCCGGTAATGCAGTACATACGCCGTCATCTGTCGGTTACAATGTCACGTAGTTTCTAACCTATAATTTTGAAAATTACTAAAAATTTAAATTGTTTTTAATTCGATCGCACAAAAAACGTAATATGCACCTCGGCCAAAACGTACTTTTTTCGGCCTTGCCTGTTTGCTGGCCTCGACTACGTCTCGGCCAGCAAACCTTGGCCTTGATACATAAATAACTATTATAATTGTATTTTCCGTATAAATAGATTCAATAAACCTTTGGAATTTAAATAAACTATGATTTTCTGCCTTTCAAATCAAGGGGGTAACGTCGGCTTAAATAAATTTATTTTGGGGTAATAGATAAAAAAGTTCCCCGACCCCTGCTTTACAGGTTGACAATAATCTACATGTGTTGTAAGGGTAACTTTGTTATTATAAGAGTTGCATAGTCGCTTAAATTAGCAAAGTTGGGCAGAATTTCAAAACGAATTTAATGTCATTTTGACATTTGACCTATACCATCAACTTTTTTCAATATTTTAAAAGACTAAAAACTGTCGATTATTGTAATGGTAAATAATTCCATAGACTATGTTAAAATCAAAATGTTCCTGTAAATACCTGTAGATATTTTTGCGTAGAATTAGAAAATAATGTCTAAAAAGTCATGGCACAATCGCTTTTTGAGATACAGGGTGTCCCCGTTATCACCGCGAATATTTTAAGTGGTGATAGAGGACCTTTTTCTAAGAAAAAATTTCAAGTAAATTTTTTTCCTAAAATCAAATGCTAAGCTGATATCAACACTTACTTGATTTTTTTACACTTCTGCATTTATAAGACTCTGTAGCCGAAAATATCAATTTTATTGTAAAATACCTTAAAGCTTTTTAATAGAACATAAAATTATCTACAAAATTAGTTTTATTTATTTTTTGTCTACAGGCAATGGTTTAAGAGTTATAAAGCAGTTTGTACAAAAAAATGTAAAAAATTAACAAAATTTAATTATTTCTTAGACTTTGCAACCGCTGTATCTTTAAAACGAAAGGTTGTACAAAAAAACCGACGGCCCATTCCGGATAGCAAATTTTATGGGCTACAACTTTGGTCAAGTGAAATTTTTTGAAAATCAAACCGTTTTTCCGGAAAAGCTGAAAATATGGAATAGAGTGCAAAAACAAAATTTCCTACAAATATTGTTTTGTATTTAAAAATGCTTTTAAAGAGAGTGCGATTACGTGATTGAAACTGATGGAGGTCATTTTGAACACATTGAAGTAATTTTGTGGTTACATGTTAATTTTTATTGCGTCCACATCGATTTGCATTGTTTTGCATTTTATCGTTTTTTTTTCACCTTTTTCACTATTATAAACATTTCTATGATACATTTAGTTTTATTGAACAACATATTTACCGAAGTTGTAGTCCGTTAAATGCCTTATCCGCAATAGGCATCCGTTTTGCTCTACGACGTTTCGTTAAAAAGATGCGGCGTTTTTAAAAATTTACATAACTTATTTATATGCAATTTTACAATTTTTTGTTAAATTTGTTCGTTAGCTCCTTAAAAAAAATGACAATGGGTGGTTTTCTGAAGAATCTCAAACTTCATAAAAAGCTTTGAAACTTATGAGATACATAATTTTATGAATGTTGCCGATGCTATGGCATTTTTAAATACAAAATATCATAATTAACGGGAGTTTTTGTTTTTCGAAAACGATAAAATGCAAAACAATGCAAATCCATCTGGACGCAATAAAATTAACATGTAACCACAAAATTACTTCAAAAAGTGTTCAAAATGACCTCCATCATTCAATTACGTAATCGCATTCTCTTTAAAAGCATTTTTAAATACAAAACAATATTTGTAGGAAATTTTGTTTTTGCACTCTATTCCATATTTTCAGCTTTTCCGGAAAAACGGTTTGATTTTCAAAAAACTTCACTGGACCAAAGTTGTAGCCCATAAAATTTGCTATCCGGAATGGGCCGTCGGTTTTTTTGTACAACCTTTCGTTTTAAAGATACAGCGGTTGCAAAGTCTAAGAAATAATTAAATTTTGTTAATTTTTTACATTTTTTTGTACAAACTGCTTTATAACTCTTAAACCATTGCCTGTAGACAAAAAATAAATAAAACTAATTTTGTAGATAATTTTATGTTCTATTAAAAAGCTTTAAGGTATTTTACAATAAAATTGATATTTTCGGCTACAGAGTCTTATAAATGCAGAAGTGTAAAAAAATCAAGTAAGTGTTGATATTAGCTTAGCATTTGATTTTAGGAAAAAAAATTACTTGAAATTTGTTCTTAGAAAAAGGTCCTCTGTCACCACTTAAAATATTCGCGGTGATAATGGGGACACCCTGTATAAACCAAACTTGACTTTTTTAAATGGCAACCACAGTTGGCTATGGGTTTATTTAAAAAAGAATTTATTTCTCGTTTCATTGATAAAGGGATTGTTAGGTTTATCTTTAAAAGTAAGCAAGTTATATCAATATATTTGTATTTATGAAGTTTAATCTAGGTGGCTATTGCAAAATCAAAGATCACCTAATTAAGCTAGATGTACTTAGATAATTAAACACACAAAAAAATAAGAAATTTTTCACATTTTACAATAGTTTATTATTTTTTACTTACTATTACTATTAAATCTAAATTATTACATATGTTAAAGATATAGTCCTTTTTCTATGGGCAATACATATCTGAGATTTGCTTTTTATAGATAATATGTTTTCTTGAGTATATTACATTTTATTTGTTGAATTGTCTTTAAAATAACCAATCTTAAAAAGACAGTTAAATACAATAATTAATTGCTGAATTACGATTAGCTGTTTTAAGGACAGTTCAAATGAAATGTACATAGGAAAATATTATTATCTACAAGGTGTAGATTTCAAATTTGTTTTGCCCATGGTGAGGGGGGGCTACACGTTCAACACATGTTATAATTTAGATTTAATGGTAATCTAATAGCAAGTCAAACGTCACAAATTATTATAAAATGTAAAAAATACCTTAAATTATTTAAGTTTTCATTTTTTTTTTTGTATTTAATCAAGTACAGCTACGTTAATTATGTGATCTTTTTTTTTAAGTGTCACCTAGATTAAACTTAATAAATACCAAAATATTGCTATAACTTAGGTTTATATCTCAAAATTCAAGTGTGCCATGATTTTTTAGATATTTTATTCTAATTTTATCCAAAATACGTAGGTAGGTACAATAATCATTTCACATTTTGGTTTTAACATGGATGGGTTTTTTAGTTTTTTCAGAACATTTAAAAAAGGTTGTTGCGTAGATCAAATGCATTAAATTTGCCATAAAACTGTGCCCAATTTTGCTAGGTTCACCGATATGTAACTCTTATAATAACAAAGTTACCCATACAACACATGTAGATTATTGTCACCCTGTATACAAGGTGATTAAACATGAGTGTAAAAATATGTGATAGTTTGTTGGAGAAGCCATTTTGAATAATAAATGTTAGATGAACATAAGTCCTATCTCATTTAAATTACGCATATACAAGAAGTCAAAGTTTTATTAGTACTTAAGTAGGTTAGGTACCTACCTTCATCTCGGGAAAATTCTTGTTATAGTATCATCCAATAATTGTTATGCTTTCAAAGCACATTTTGAGAATTTTTTGTAATTTTTTTTTTTGTAACCTATGGCAATTAATAAGGTATAAATTTATATCCACTATAAAAAACTTTGACTTCTTGTATATCAGTAACCAAATTAAATAGGACCCATGTTCATATAACATTTTTTACTCAAAATTACCTCCCCACTATCCTGTCACATATTTTTTACACCGATTATAAATACCCTGTCTAGTGGCTGTTGTCCAAAACGCAGTTTTACAAATTTGACAATGGATGTAGAAGTAAAAAGAATGTGTGATACTTCAATGAATTTTTAAAAAAATCTGTATTAGTATGTAAATAGCGAAAATTGCACCCATAAGAAAAAAGTTATTGATTGTCATAAAAATATAACGAATCGAACTAGGAAAAATTAGTGATTACCATCCGATTTGGATTTAAAAGTTGCTTAGGCAGTGTTTTTATACATTCAAATATTTTATATTCCAAAGGAGTTAAAAAAGATTTTCAAAAATCGTATTTTCCGGTTTGTCGTAATTTTCTCCGATACCGTTTGAGATATTTTCAACTTCTCTTCTGATTATTAATAAGCACTGAGTTTAGCAACTTTGCCAAATTTAAACCGATACTCTAGCTATTATAATAAGCGAGTTTCCTGTGCTTAAACTCAAAATTCAAACACCCAGTGTACTTATTCACATTTTTGAAAAACGAAATTTTTGTTGCAACTACATTAATTTTAAAACTTTTAAATACCTCCAAAAAAATGTTGACTAATCTTGTTTGTATCAAGGGTGCCATGACCTGCGTAAATAGTTTTGTTTTGCCAACAGGTCTCTCAAATATGGTTAAATAATTTTAATTGATGTTCAGATTACTGTAATCGGCTTTTCATTATTTACGGAGATAGCAATAGTGTCCCATGGAAAAGTGAAACACCCTGTATAAATATAGTATAAGTATTATTCCAGCAACACTATGTACCTACTATCCGATTAACCATCAGAAAATTCAAATACAAACATCGTTAAATGTGGAACACTACATGTTAGGTAATATTGATAAACCAAAAACGGTATAAAAGTATCCAATTAACAAAAATTATTGCACTGCAAGAATGATTTGAAGAAATGCATGTGAGTTTTTTTTTGTGTAAAGTAGATTTCATTTAAGAGTTGAGTGGGTGGCTAATTATTTACAAAGTTTCATAGTTTAAAAGTTATAATTACTTAGGCATTTTCTCTTTTAAACGAAACAATGGTTCTCTCTTAATGCACACTGGGAATATTCGTTAATGCTCTTCATCATTGAACTCTTTACAACCTACGTTTTATCGTCACGCAATCACACGCATCATGATTACAACTCGGTGAGGTTCGTCGTCTAATCGACTGTTGAAATCTCTGCGTACGCACTAAACAGTTATCGTGCTAAATACCTCAATCCTATCCCATACTACTTATTCGGTTACAACTTATAAGTAAAAATATAACAATTTTTTTGTAGTCACTAGGGCAAATGAAATGTGTCCTAAAAAGTTTTTTGTTGTGTGGCGGTTAACGCTGAAAGATATATTTTTCTTACATACTTTCAGATAATTAAGAACGTTTTACGAATATTACAATATTGTTAAGTAACTTCTGCTTTATTTATCGATGAAAAGTTTTAACGTCCTGAATTAAAAAGACTTAAATTAAGCAACATATCGTGGCTATATTAATTTTAATTTTAATGCAATTTTTTAATTTATTGAACACCATTGTTTATATTTGGGCATACATCAACACAAATTGAGGATTAAATCGTTAATTAAATTAAATTTTTTTAAATATTTATATGTACACGGTGGTCCAAATTCGATGGAATTGCATGGGTATATCTCGGTTAATATTTAAGATAGAGAAACGGTTAAATTAACAAAAATGTGGAGTTTTTTGAGACAAACTCAGAACCGTTTTCAAAAATATTCTATCATTTCGAGTTTTCGAGTTATTGAATAAAAAGTGTTTTTTTTTTCATATTACATATTAATAATGTGTCATATCTCCGTTATTGTTGTAGGTAAATATCGAAAAAATTTATAGAGATAATTTTAAAAATTGTTATGTTTAATTTGATTATACTAAAAACAAATACGCTCGCCATTAAAAAGTTATGACACAAACTTACCTTTTTTGAAATAGGAGCGATAGTTGACTATGACCTATTTAAATTCCTTATTTTTTCTCATTCCAAATATATAAGGATTGATGTATTTATTTTCAATAACACGCAAGTTACGAAGGTTTTTTAGTTTTTTTAAGAAAATCATAGTAGGCTGTGAAAACAAAAAAAAAAGGTGTAAAACCTTATAAATGTGGTACAAGTTACCAAGTTTTTTTAATTTGTTGTTGAGATAAATACTTATATCAAAAATTTTTTAACATAAGATAAACAGCAATATAGCTACTACTAGGTACATTACTGCTGATCCGACTATGTTGTTGTTATCTTATGTTCAAAAATGTACAATGTTTATCTCAACAACAAATTAAAAAACCTTGGTAACTTGTACCACGTGTGTTTTATAAGGTTTTATACCTTTTTTTTTTCACAAATTTCATGGCTTGGGTACTAATAACGAAAAAACCGAAAGCGACCAAAATTTTTAAACTCAAATATCTCGGCTACCGTTGCTAATACATCATGTCAGGAAAAAAATGCTAGATTTGGATTACTATAATGTAGAAATTATCAAATTTCTATTTATTAATTACCAAGTGAGATATTTATTAGAACTATTTTTTTGATGGCAGTCTTAAGTAAGTAGGTGATGACTTAGATATAAAGATTATGTTTTTCTCTTGACAGTGCTATACTATTTTATATATTTATTTACAGAAATAAGCAAAATAAACTAAAAAATAGCGAATTCTCAGATATAAATCAACGTTACTATGGAAAAAAACAATAACCGACTTCCATTGTTTTATTTCAATCCTTGCAAATCTATTCCGACACTCTCAACGGTGATTTAATATTTAACTTTAAGCCCTATTTTATTATGAATGTATGACCTCTAATTCTTAAATCCTTTAAACGAGCCGTGGAAATGTGAGACAGTTAAATTTTTCATTGAATTTGCATCGTTTTATATTGGGATTGAGCACGAAAATATTTCTTAGAAAAGTTGATCTTCAGGAATTCACTTTTAGTTTCAGTTATAATGTATCTTAAGCTGAGTCAGTCATCTTCAGTTCATTAAGTTTCACTTTTTATTAATCGGAAATATTTGGAATTGTTTTATACGTTAAGTGCGCTGATAGATCCAATTTTAATTCTACTCTCGATCCAATACATTTCGTAATAAAGTCGTTTTAGTTAATTGTTTTTAAACTCGGTCCTTATTATTCAAATTGTTTCTCAATTTTACTTAAGAGACAAATGAGGTCATTATTTCACAAACCTTGATTCGAATAGTTATTTCTAAATTACTGTCTTTTTGCGTGACTTAAATGCTCATAATATAAAGCGAACATCTGCAACGCAACTTTCTACTTGTTAAAAACTCCTTTGATGTACAATAAATAATGCACAACGTTGTCGAATAATATTAATTTTTTTGTTGCACATACAATTTGCAACAGTACAATTGTTATTTAAAATGTAAAGTTGTGTGTTTAATGATCAAACATTTTCTAAGGTGATGACACGGTGCTCCGTGTCGTAAATTAGTATTATGCAAGTAGCTTTAGTCAATTGGCCTGCGGGTGACCGTATGGTCAGCAGATGATGTGTGGCAGAAGATAATAGAAAGCAATATTATGGTTGAAATGAACCTGTTGAGATGTATTATCCTTGATCTTGGTGCTGACGGTCGTTTACCGCAACGAAATCGAAAAGCCGCGGTGAAAGTGACCTCCAGCTGGCGCTGTGTTCACGACGTGCGGAAGTTAATCGCACTACCAGCATCCAATATGTTCGTCCTTATGCAACCAGCTTAGAGAAAGTGGGAACGATATTTGTTAATTGTTAAGCTCCTCCTTATCGTTTATATGATTGCTATAGGTAATTATTTTTTTATTATTATGTTTATTGGTTTAAAAAAAAATAATAATTTAGGTATAAAAATGTATTATTCGAGATTTACATACACACAAAATAACAATTCATTTATTACAAGCTTAAATAATATAACAACACTGGCTATACTGGGTGTTTAATTTTATTTACAGCGTTTGTACTGGAAAGAAGAAATAAAGAAAGTTTATATTTACAGAAATGCCGGCAAAATAGGCGCCTAAAAATCAGTTCAGTCCCAACCGTGACTATGGTGGTGTACTTTTACCCATACTTTTTCCCAAATTGGCTTCCAGATTTGCTTCCACGCTGGTATTTGGATTTCTTTCCAAATAGGCACCCAAATCTGCTTCCATTCATCTTTCCATATCAGCTTCTTCTCTGGTACCCAAATTTGTTTCTTCTCTGTCCTCCAGATTTGAACTTTTTCTTGTTTCCAAATAAGCTCTTTTTTAGGAACCCAGATTTGTTTTTTCTCTGTCCTCCATATTTGTTCTTTCTTTGGCACCCAGATTTGTTTCTTTACCGTTCTCCAGATTTGTTTCTTTTCTGGTCTCCAAATTTGTTTTTTCTCTGTTCTCCAAATTTGTTTCCATTCGGGAACCCATTCTAATTTTTTCTGTGGTACCCAAATTTGCTTTTTATCTGTTCTCCATATCTTCTTCCACTCTGGTTTCCAAATCAGTTTCTTTTTCCATATATCGTGCGCTGTGTACTCGTTGCCGTGATGATCTTTACCCAAGAAATGCTCTCCGTGAATTCCTTCCTTGACCCACTCTGGCTTCCAAATCTTCTTCCAGTCTGGTACTTGAATTTCTTTCCAAATTGGGACCTGAATTTCTTTCCAAACTGGTTTCCAGATTTGTTTTTTGTCCGGAACCTGAATTTCTTTCCAGTCTGGCACTTGAATTTCAACCCAATCTGGAACTTGATGTTCTTTCCAAATCGGAACTTGGATTTCTTTCCAGTCTGGTACTTGGATTTCTTTCCAAGCTGGAACTTGAATTTCCTTCCAGATTGGCTTAGTAATTAATTTCCAGTCTGGAACTTGATGTTCTTTCCAAATTGGAACTTGAATTTCTTTCCAAATAGGAATTTGTATTTTTTTCCAGTCTGGCTTCCAAATAAGTTTCTTATCTGTTTTCCAGACTTGTACCCATTTGGATTTCCATATTAGTTTTTTACTCCAGTAACCTTCAGGTTCGTGGTGGAAGGATCTCTTAACCCGCGAGACACTAACAGGGTTGCTACTTGTGGGTACGGCGAGAAAGCACCCAAGAATTACCTGGAAATAGAACAACAATCTTTAATAACCATATAAACTATTTGCTGTTTTAGTTTTTTTACTATTCACCACAAATTCAACTCTTTTATAAAAGACTTATAAGGCTTAATTAAAATTAGTTTTCGAAAATTGTGGCGTAGGTCGTAAACGCATCTTAGGTTAATTAATAAAATATGTTAAATAAATCCTAGGTTTTTTTTTGTAGAAGTTGTAAAAAAATCCAACTTTTTTACAAAAATCACAACACAAAGTTAAACAATATTACACAAAATCACTAACCAACAGTGCCCAACACTTCATTTTATTGTCGGTTTCCCCAATCCGGGGTTTGTTGACGCTGTAGGTCTACTGAAGTCACCACCAGCTCCAACAGATTATATACCAGGCAATGTTTGGGAGTTTTGCATGGCTTTCCCCCCTTGAAATAATTCTACCGCAATACCGTACGAAGGAACGTAAAATCTTTGATAGCCCGAGAGGGGCGGCTGCGACTTTCTTTCTATAGCGACTTGCACTTGTTTTGGTAGTGGGATACTATTATTAAAAGTACTTCCTACCGTTAATATTTTTGTTGCATGTTTTTATGATAAACATATTTTTAATGACAAGTACTTCCGATTAGTTGCATGACTAGTTAATAACGTGAGGTTATGTGTATCGTCTGAGAATTAGTAGAGCATGTAGTTTAAGGTAATACATACTTGTAATCAGATTATTGTTGTTAATAAGGGTAACCAGTACCTACTAAGCGCACGGGTACAAATTAAAGAAAATTGCTAGTAAATTTCCTTTTAATAAATTTAATTAAATCTTGTACAAGGGTGTACCACTTAATTCCTGCCACCAAGAACATTTTGCTTAATATAGGTAAGAGATAGAAAAACGATTGCATTTACAAAAAGTAACACAAACTACAGCTCAATTTGTAGTGATATTCAAATGTTTAAAAAAATGCATAGTTGACTTAGTTTTTTAAAAAAAATTTATAGTGATTGTACAGGGTGTTCCAACCAAAACGAATTATTCGATAGCACTGTTATT
Organism: Elmis aenea; assembly: GCA_947652605.1. Lineage (NCBI taxonomy): Eukaryota > Metazoa > Arthropoda > Insecta > Coleoptera > Elmidae > Elmis > Elmis aenea. The sequence goes on along the minus strand of OX393577.1, from coordinate 56,166,607 downwards.
GGCGAAAATTGTTAAAAAAGTTGAAAACAAAAGTTTTTTTGGGGTCATTTACTACATGACCAAAATTATTTAGAGTGTTTTGTTTTTACGTATCAATACGAAACTTTTTTTAAATAGAGCCCTCTCTATATTTTGTAATAGGTATTTAAAAGCAACATTAACCTGTCTTTCAACAATATAAAAGGTTTTGAGTAGGTACCTAAAATCAATAGTTTTTGAATTATATCAGATTTTTTGAAAATATTGACAGGAACAGGACTCTAATTAAATATTAATAACTTACAAGTTAGCTGTGTAAAAACTAATTGTTTAGAAATTCTATTTGACTTTAACATCATACGGATTGCTGACTAGTTAAAATTTTAAAATGATCTAGAATCTAGATGGTTTCTTATAACCGATCCATTTGGCTTGAAACAGGAATGTCTTTTTTTTTAAATAAAAAACCCTATAAGTTTTTACATTTTCTGATCGATAACTAAAAACTGTTAAAGATCCATTTTGTCTAAAATTAAAATTTTTAAGATATTGCAGTTTTCATAATAATTTTCGGGCTTAAACAAAATATCTTATAGAATTAAACTAGTAGGCTTTGGAAAATCTCGAAAATTGTAAACTTACTTAAAAAATTAAAATAAACTATACGTTGAAAAATATTGTATAAACATACCATTTTATATACTTAGAGTTTCTTAAATATTGCAAAAAAAAATTACCCGAAAATTCAACCCAATATGAACATAAACAAACCATGGTAACCACCAAAATGTATCGTTTTATATTGAAAAATTAATTTAACGGTTCATGTTTATTTATTTTATTTTTTACTCAAAAACTGTATGTTTTACGAGAAAAACTAAAGTATAAAAATGTTTTTAAATAAACCAAGCTTAAAAAAAAATTGCAAAATTTCAACCACCAAAAAGTTCTTATAAAAAAAGACAGCAGGGGTCGTGCTCTTCAGCCCACTGTGAAAGTGACAGATGATTAAAAATATTACTATGGGAAACCTTTTAATAAGTATAAAACATCTGCTAAATTTTTTTTCGCCCCCTCGTCTGTATTTTTATTGTAGTTTGTGAGTTTTAAGTAAAATAATGTTGTATTATTTATTTAAATACACTGTAATGACAATGAGAACAAATTTTAATAGTATAATGGCATTTTAGTTTTCTGGCTTTAAATAAGTAAAATAAACGTAAAAATATTTTGTATTCGCGGCGCCCCCTGAAGACTGGCGCCCGGGACATCGATACCTCCTTGCCCCCGCCCCGTCGCTCAGCCACTGTCTCCTAGATTTATCCAAATCCGAGAATTAAAATAAAAACCTAATTTTACAGCTGCCCTTTAGGGGGGTGTAACTCCGAAAGGAAACGTCTAAGGAAAACATTTTATCTGAAAGACCCCCCTTAATTTTCGATAAGGAATCACCTCCTGATTTTTTCGCAATATTTAAGGAACACCCTGCATAGACCCTATTGCAAATATCATATTTTGCTCCTATTACTATTTTATTATAGGAAAGAAACCCAACAAACCTAACATTGTTATAAATTTAAGTAATTTAATTATGCCCAAATGGCTAAAATCAAGCGTTAGCGGTATTACTAGCAATGTACCTAATAAACACTGTGTATTAGAATAAACCTTGTTACAAATTAATTTTATGACTGGATTTTTATTTTATCTTTACAATTTTGTTTTTGTTTGAAAATAAATTAATTAAAATTTAATTTAATTAAAATAAAAAGTGTTAACTTCTTGATAACTAATACGTTTGGGCGTGACGTAAATATTTGATGGTTTAGTAAAGAACTAAAGAAATGGTGTTTCAAAATGCTTGAATTATTCTATGGTCAAGGACATACGATTAAATTGGGATTTCATGTCCAATTTAGAAAGCGTGTTATTTCCAACTAAAATGGTCATATGAACTTCCTATATGAAAAATAAATTAAAGCCAAAAGAGCATAGCAAAATGATAATTAGAGAAATTGGCGGCGGTTAATAAGCGAATAATATAATAAGGAGCTGTAAAATCGGTTAACCATATGCAAAAACTAATTATTTGCAGACAAATTAATTACCTTTTTCATTATTATCTCTGGCATCATTGCGTGTATAAGAGTAAAATAAGTCGATTATAATTACATTTGATAAGATCTTTTAAAATTCATGCGTTGTTAAAATTTAAATTAAATGACGTTCGTCCTAAATTGCGTTTCTAAATAATATCTCAACAACATTTAAAAATACAGTCGACTTTTACAAAATTTTAGAGTTTTTTTCTGCAACCGTGAGCAAAATAGACATTTGTGCACTTATTTTTTTATTCCACAAACTGGCGTGGCCCCCAAATAACTTCCACACTAAACTGTGTGTGTGTGTTTGTGGATTAGTGTGAATAAAAAGTTTGCAGTGCCGCTTTACGCAATGAAATAATCCTAATTGTTGTAAATGACCTCTGCCAAAATGACGTTTTGTGCAAGTATTTAGCAAGGATACTGAACTAATAGTATGGCCCATTCCACGAAATTCGTAAACATATAATTGACGAAAAAGTGTTATTAACGACGTCAGCTATGACGTCCTACAAATGTCATTTATAAAGTGATAGATCTGTCATATGTCACACATGTATTAAACGTTCAGGTGTATTTAAATCAATTCATTTGGTTTACGAGAAACTTTATCTTCGTTGGCAAAGGAATAAGACAAGAACATATTTAGCACAAAAAAATATTTCTGGTGAGCCATTCAATAAATGTCATCTAGCTATACTTTAGAACTTGTCATGCAACATAAAATCTAAAACATCTGTTTATACATCTTTGCGTTTTTAAAGACTTCCGGTTAGCCAAGTAATACATTGGTCTTATGAGAATGGGCCATCCTATTAGTTTAGTATCCCTGATTATTTAATATTATTTACAACATAAAAACGTCGTTAAAAATATGCAAAACTTCTTTTATTAAACTTCAAGAGAGTTGTAAAAAACATAATTTTACTAATTGTAATAAAAATGAACTTTATAACATTTCAAATTAAAAAATATAAAAATGTGTAGTTTTTTAAAAAATATTTGCTCAAATCTTTGAAAAGGAACCTTTTAAAGAAGATGAAAGTTTATTGTAGACTATTGTAGATTTTCTATGTAGGTACCTAATTAAAATATTTTTGTGTATTTCCGCTTTTCTGTAATTTTGGATTACCGTGAAAACTACAAGCTGTACAGGGTGTCTTTGCGAAGAGAAATTATTTGATCGCTCTATAATTAGATTTCAGTTATAATTAAAAGTTTTTTGTCTTAATTTATTAAATATTTTAAAATTATTTTCAACTATAGAGTGTTTTATTTTCGCGCACCGATACTTCACTTGGGTTTTTTAAATATAACATCTAATTATTTTGTAATTTTTAGAAGTGTTTTTTTTTGTTAGTTATTTAAGTTTTAATAAAAAATACTGATAGGAACAAGACTCTGAAAAAATATTAATGTATGCTAACTAGGCAATCTCAGAACGAATTTCTTTGAAACTTTATTAGAGAATAGTACCTATCATAGTAATTGATGACTAATTAAAATTTGAAAATAATACACAGAGTGTTTCTTATGCCCGGTCCATTTGACTAAACTTAAACGCAAATAGGTATATTTTTTTTACAAAACACCCCATATATATTTTTACGTTTTGTTATCGATAATTTAATTATATTTAAAAACTATTGTAGGTTAATTTTATCTGTAATTAATATTTATCTAGCTATTGCGGTTTTCTTGATAGTTTACGGTTACAAACATAATACTTACTTAATATAATTAAAGCTGTCGGCTTTGGAAATATTTCGAAAATTTGTTTTAAATGTCGGTATTTTTCATTGAATTTATAATTACTTTTAAAAGAAATGTACATTTGATACAAATTTTGTTCTGTTTTATGAAAGGGCACAAATAAATTTTATAAAGGCAGTTTTGAATAAAAAGTATAGGGTGAATGAAAGTTTAAACTTATACTGTCAACCTAAAATCATATTACTCAACAACCATATGACATAAAAACGATTAACTTTAGGTACACAAAATTGCATACATTATTAAAAGAGAACTTAATTTGCATCCAAAAATTGCAAAATATACAGGATGTGTACGTCAAAACGAAGTCAATTTGGTACAATTCTTAAAAAAGATCACCCTATATGTTCAAAAGTGTTTAAAATTCGTAGCTAAGGTCACTTCATACAACTTTTATTTAAAACTTTTTTTTTTTAACTATTACAGGACGAAATATTGACAAGTTTCTAAGGTCCCCGATTTTTGGGAACAGTTCCCGAAACAAGACTTAAGTGCAGGATTATTCATGTTCCCGTTTTAGTCCCAAATTTTCATAATTTTCTCCTTAACTTTTAACATAGTATAATAAGCTGTGGTACGGTACAGTCATTGTTGCCAAATTATGCAAATCTGATAGTCTAGCAACATTGTAACAGTGTAGCCGCCCATTGGATACAAAAACTGGAGTATGGGGAAGTTTTGAAATGTGTACAAATGTCCGAGTTTTTACTTTCCGCTCTTTTATTTGAATTTTGCATGATTTTCACGAAAATTTGTCGAGGATTTTTTTTTTGTAGCGTCTCCGAAACTTTGAAGAAAAAAGTGGGCACCTTAAGTTACGTTTTTTTTTGTACACACTGTATAATAATAACCCTATATTTGTTGTAAGTGTAAATTTGATCTGTTTTATGAAAATTTACCTATAACGTGACTTAAAATGCCTTAAATTTATTGGATTTCTATTATAGCAAGAAATTATAATCAGGGATGGAAAACGTAACGTAACGATACCCGATAACGTTATAATAACGATTCAACTATAATTTTTTATACAATAACGTAACGATATTTTTATAACGTTATATATAACTTTATAATAACCGATAACGTTTCGTTAAAAGTTATTTTGTATCGTTATTCTCTATAAATTAAGTTTTTATATGGCGATCTTTTTAATTTTCTGAAGATATAATACTTTGTTTGTATTTTAGAAATTAAAATGAAAATAAAATATCTCAACCTCAACGTAATTTTGTAGGTAGGTACTATTTTTTAAATGTACATTTACAGATCCCAAAAATAATTTCAGAGTTACAAATAAAAAATATTTTTGTACAGCATGTTTCTTAAATAATGCGAAAAAATTCGGGAGTTGATACTTAATCGAAAATTAAGAGGGGTCTATCATTTTTTTTCTCTTTAGGGTCTCCTTTCGGAGTTACACATTGGGTTTTTATTTTATTTCCCAAATTTGGATAAATGTGGGAGATTTATACTTAAAAAAAGGTTTCCCATAGTAATATTTTTAATCAGCTCCCACCTTCACAGGGGACTGAAAAGTGCGACTCCTGTTGGTTTTTTTATAAGGACTTTTTGGTGGGTTGAAATTTAGCAATTTTAATTTTTCTTTAAAAACTTGATTTATTTAGAAGTTGTTTTTATTCTTTAACTGTTCTCGTTAATCCTACAGTTTTTGAGTAAAAAATTATATGAATGAACATGAACCATCAAATATTCCAATATAAAACGATATTGGATAGAAGTGACGGGTGTAATTCATTTTGACGTTTACGTGGCGACAACGCTAAAGCCCGTCAATTCTACTCAATATGAACATAAACATCATATTTACTCATTTAATTTTTTACTCAAAACTGTAAGATTTACGAGAAAAACTAAAGAATAAAAAAAGGTTCTAAATAAATCAAACTAACAAAAAAAATTTTGCAAAATTTCAACTCACCAAAAAGTTCTGATTAAAAAACCAACAGGGGTCGGTCGCACTTATCAGCCCCCTATGAAGGTGGAAGATGATTGAAAATAATACTATGGGAAACTTTTTAATAAGTATAAAACATCTACCAAATATCATTCTCCTACATTTATCTACATTTGAGAAATAAAAACCTAATTTTATCGCTCCCCTCTAGGGGGGTGTAACTCCAAAAGGAGACGTCTAAGAAAAAATTGTTATATAAAAGACCCCACTTTATTTTAACTAAGGAATCACCTTCCGAATTTTTCCGCATTATTTAAGAAACACCCTGTATATCATTATTTATGTAACGTTATATAACGTTATATAACATAACAATTCAGTTTTTTAACGTTATTTATAACGTTATGTAACGGAAACAAATAATAAATAACGTTATACAATAACGTAACGATTTAAAACGTTATTCCATCCCTGATTATAATCATAATCCACGTAGAAAAGTTTAATTCTGTACTTAAGAGTTAAAAAGATATTTGTGTTTATAACTACATTGCATTTTTTTTCCTCAAAAAGTTGTCACAGTTAATTGTTTTGTTTTTTTAAGAGGTTTAGTCCTTATAAATTTCGCACATCTTGGCTTATTTAAAAGACTGTTTTAATTCTTGTATAAATAAAATACCATACGCACTAGAAGTATAAAGCGGTAGATACTAAGATACTCGCCACCATTAGTCTACGCTTAAACAGTGTTGAATGATTTTATTACATCATTACATGATTGTAATTGATCACATTACCTTACTTTTTCTGAAAAATTCTTACCTGTCGGCAAGTAACAAGCACAAAGATTATTACTTAAACAAGAAAGTGAGATGAGAAAGTGCAATTTAATTATCATTAAGCTTAAACTTTGAGGTGTGTATTATTTTGGCAAATTACTTGCCCGCAATGGAAATTTTTATTTTGTTAAGTTTCTAATTGACCTGGAACAGAACATTTTACAAAGATTAATGTTGTGTTCGCATCACTACTTAACGCGTATGGAATTATTATCTAGTGTTGTTATTTAATTAACAAAAATTGCGATGCAAATTTAGTCATTAGGTGTTAAGCAAATATTTCGAAGTAGCAATAGGCAATTTTATTACCTAAATGTACGTGATAGGTACTTGTGCCAGAAGGAATGTACACAGTGTTTTGAGGTTGCAAAATATCAGTAGTAAAGTGCAAATGGTCTATATTCGACAAAAATTTGCATAAGGCAAACGCTTGCGTTTGTTCATTTTATTATCTAACTGCATGGCAATGACAATAAAATTACTAGTACATTGGCATTTAGAAGCTTGGGATTTCATTTGTAAATTGTAAATATCGCAGCACCGATTAGCAATTTAATGCTATAACAGAACAATTGAATGATATAAGTATTTACGTGTAAATCGAAGTGATCCAAATGCAATTAAATCTCGTAAGTAGGTAATCTTGCTTGTTATTAACCAGCGAATTGAAAACATTGTACAGGATGATGCAAAAAAAAATTACTTTATTTGGTCTAAAGTTTGGCCAGTATATTACATTTTAATTCAGTAAATTAAAATTGTTATTTTCTGTATTTAAAGCTTTAAATATCTTTTAAAATCATCCTTTTTTTTAAACAATTGATTGAAATATGTTTTTTTTTAAATTTTTATAGAGTTTTCTCATTATTAAGTTTAAAATATAATAGATATCTGAGAATTGTCAAAAAATGAAAAGACATTCATATACTTGGCACTTGTTTTGTTTTGCATCAGCGCGGCCTACTTCGGTGCATACAAATGTAATTAAATGGCTACTTTTTTGAAAAGTATTGAATATCTCAACAACTACGGGGTTTAGACATAGGACACCCTTCATAAAAATTAAAGGGGAGAAAAAATGCTATCGAATAGCATAATAAAACAAGGGTGTTTACTTTTGAAAAAAATGAGTTGTCACTTTGAAGTTTGGAATGTTTGGCATTTTTTTGTGAACACCCTGTATCAATAAATTTTTTTTTTTTATTATTAATATGTTGCTCCCTAACCGGACTAACTTATTTCTTAATTTCAAGAAACGAGGTCGCTACGATTTTTTAAAGTTAAGCCTGCTTATGTCAGATTTTTCGGAAAAAAATTAATAAGTTGGCAACACTGTCACAAAATCAAAAAATGAAAAGACATTCATGTAAAGGTTAAAAAATGACATTCGAAGACCTAAAAATATACAGGGTGTTCCATTTAAAAAAATCTTTGTTTTTGCTATAGCGCGAAAATGGAACACCCTGTATAGTTGAAACTTTAAGGTCATGTAGTAAATTACCACAAACAACTTTTGTATGAAACTTTTTTTTGTGAAATTGTTACAAGACGAGATATTGATCCGTTATGTTACTTTTTGTACACACTGTATTTACACGACTTTAAAAAAAAAACAACTTTAGAACAATATTTATGACCACACTAGATACCGTTACAGTCTACTGATAGCAAATAGATAATAAAAATAATACTATGTTTACTTGACTGAAAAGATAAGAAATTTCACTTTGTGATATTTTAAACCATTTTCTAATGCCAAAATATATTTATGTTATCAAGTGGTGAACGTAAATTTCTAATGAAAAAATTTTATCAAAAAATGTAAACAAATCATGTTAACATTTTTATCCATTGAGCGATGCATTTAACTTTTAGGAGTGTACTACATACATGTACACATCTTTGTAAAAATTTAACCTCGATTTTTTTAATCACAAAAAATTATCCTAATATAAAAGATCTTTGCATTTTTTTAGCTGTAATATATCTATATTCTTTTACAAAAGTTATATTCATCTATATATAAATAAATATGTATGCATATTCGATTTAATAAATGAAATTAATAGAAGATCTATCGAGATTAATTAAAAATTATTAAGACTCTTTAGTTGGAAAGTTGATTTACAACATAGTTTTTATTAAAATACAAGATAATTGCTAGCACGTTGACTGCCATATAAGTTGTATTTAACTCATACTAATGTTGACCCCAGAGCCTCGTGAAGTGTTTACAGGGTGTTTCTTAAATATTGCGAATAACTTCGGAAGGTGATTTCTTATCGAAAATTAAGGAAAAAATATAATTTTTCTTCCTTAGACGTCTCCTTTCGGAGTTACACCCCCCTAAAGGGGAGCGGTAAAATTAGGTTTTTATTTTATTTCTCAAATTCGGATAAATGTAGGAGAATGATATTTGCAAATTAAAATGTTGTTTTGTAAGCTTGGTTTATTTAGAAACTTTTTTTTTATTCCTTAGTTCTTCTCGTAAAACCTACCGTTTTTGAGAAAAAAATTAAATAAGTAAACATGCACTATTAAATATTCCAATATAAAACGATTCATTTTGGTGGTTACCATGGTTTGTTTATGTTCATATTGGGCGTTTTCGCGTTGTCGCCGCGTAAATGTTAAAGTGAGTTACACCAATGATATTGAGATGTGCGATATTCATTTCGTTAGGTACCCATGCTCAAAATACTATCTGGGACACCCTGTATATTAATATTTAATATGAACTCCTAAAGTAACTTAAATGTTTACTTTAAGTTTTAATTTTCAATATCAAATACTTAAAAAATAAAAGTCGTGAACTGGTTACGTATTCCCATTCTAAAATATTCGATTCAGTGCTACTTATGCTCTGCTACATAACAACGCCTCGAAGCTAGAAGACGCTACTTTTATTATTGCGTAGGTACTTTATAAACATGCGTTAATTGTACCTTCACTTTTGATAATAATTACTAATTAAAAGCACAGTGAATGGAATCTCCTCTGATTTAGAGATGAGGAAGAAACGATTACATAATGAAATCTTAGAAAACTCATTAACGGCCGATGGGCCTGCTATTATTCTGTAATTACCTGTATTATAGAAATTAATGGTAATATGATTAAATTATTCAATAATTATACGTTTACAATTTTTTCGTTTCGTAAAATTTTTACGCACTTATGTTTTTCATGCCTGCGGGAAAAACTTCGATTTAAACTGTTTTTTGAGTTCAGAGAATATTTATCTAATAATAAATTTCACTTTCTTAAAACTGAAATATCGAATGCTAAAAATGTAATATTATAGCATGTTTTAAAAACGTTAAAATTATTGAACCGAATTAAATTATAAAATATAATCGTGTAAATAAAGTTAAATAATAGAGTAGTTATTTATGTATCAAGGCCGCGTCTGGTTTGCTGGCTGAGACGTAGTCGAAGTAATTTTGTGATTACATATTAATTTTATTGTGTCAAGATGGATTTGCATTGTTTCTCCTATTCCCTATTTTAAATATTAAACTTAATATACAGGGTTCTCGTTTTTCGCGGGCCACTATGGGGATCTCGTAAACGGTAAGAGTTACGACTTCGGTTAAATTGGGGCAAAGTTGTATATTCAGGTGCTTAATAATTTGATGCAAACAGAACTTATCTAGCTCTTTTAGTTTTCTAGATATAGGGAAAAAAGTAAAAAATGGATTTTTGTTTTTTGCCCGTAACTTTTACATTTGATGTCGAATTTCATTTTTGTAAAAACTTTTTCATGGCCACTTTTTGCAAGGAATCAGAATCCCCAATTATATTTTCCGTGCGACGTTTCGTTTTTTTAAAACCATCATCAGGTCAATTTTTTCTTATGTACGCTATATCTGATTTTAACGCCAATTTGTAGAGCATTTTATTCTGCATTCGACAATGTATAATAGTTGGCACTTTTTTGAAACAATTGTTGTTAAAAATGGCAAAAACAAATATTTTATTTAAAACAAATCCTAATCGGCATGGTAAATAATTGTCTTTAACCCCTTTTTCCTTGGAAGAAGGCAAGTAAACCGTATGAAATTACTATTAAAAAGATTTAATTAAAAAAATAGGTATTAATAAATATGTTAGGAATGCATTAACATTGTTCACTTATTAGCAAATATTTTTAGAATATTTTCTTCGTTTAAGTAATAAATGTCTCTAAAATGTGTATTTAATCCCTTATTTGACATATAATTATTTCTAACAAAATGTTCGTAATCAAATAATATAAGTGTTCATAGTTTACAAAAAACGTCTAGAAATTTGTTTACGCTTTTTGCTTATTAGAAGTCATTAACGCAGATAAAAGGCATAACTCGTTATTTTTTGTTACAAATAATTGTATGCCAAATAAGGATTAAATACACATTTTAGAGAAATTTATTACTTAACCGAAGAAAATATTCTAAAATTATTTGTTAATAAGTGAACAATGTTAATGCCGTCAGGAAACTACGCGATAATCCGGACATCATAATTCTACCTGCCGACAAAGGCAATGCCTCCGTAATTATGGACAGCGCGGAATACAACAGCAAAGTTCTCGACATGCTGCAGGAATCGACGTACCGAGTACTGAAGAAGGACCCTACCAAGAACATAGAATGACATATTAGGACAGCAGTGAAAACCTCATCAATTCCAATAGAAGACCACAAGAGCCTAATACCGACAGAATCCAGAACCCCAAAACTGTATTGTCTACCGAAGATACACAAACAAGACGTACCGCTAAGACCAATAGTGAGCGCCATTGGATCAGCTACCCATCCTTTAGCAAGATACCTCGCCAGAACACTGAAGAATTTCATTGGACAATCGGATCACCATATCCGTAACTCAGCACACTTCATCCAGAAACTAGAACAGCTAAATATAAACGACAACGACATCATGATTAGCTTCGATGTGACGTCATTATTTACCAATATACCGGTTGAGGAAGCAGTGGAATTGGCAAGGGAACGACTGGTTGCTAACGACCTCGATGGTAACCTAGCCGACTTAATAAAGCTGTGCGCTCAATCTACCTACTTCACCTTCAATGGAGGCATTTATGAACAAACAACGGGAGCAGCCATGGGTTCACCATTATCACCGGCACTCGCCAACTTGTACATGGAAGCCTTCGAAGAACAAGCCCTACTCTCCAGCAAATTAAAACCGAAACACTGGTTCCGATACGTAGACGACACCTTCGTCATCTGGGAACATGGAAAAGAACCACTTCAAGATTTTCTAACACACCTGAACAACCTACACAAGAACATAAAATTTACGATGGAGGAAGAGAAGAATGGCGCGTTACCCTTTTTGGACATACTGGTCAAAAGAGAAGCAAACGGAACACTTAGCCACAGCTTTTACCGTAAACCGACCCATACCAACCGATATCTAAATGCTGCATCACATCACCACCCGGCCCAAAAACAATCGGTGATCAACACATTAATACATAGGGCTAAAGAGATATGCACACCAGAAAACATCAAAGAAGAACTGAACATGGTCACGAGAGCCCTGCAAGAAAACGGTTACCAGCGTAAACAAATACTTCGTACCATACAAAAACATGCCACGCCAAAAGAAGGAAAAGAAAAGAAAGAATACATCGCTACGACTTACTTGCCCTACATCAGCGGAGTGACTAACAAAATATCAAAGCTTCTACAAAAACATAAAATCAAAACCGTTTTCAACGCTCCTTTGAAGCTCTCGAATAAATTAAGAAGAACACACGACACAGGACTACACCACGCGGGAATATATAGCATACCTTGCTCCTGTGGAAAAGTATACATAGGACAAACTGGCAGGAGTATACAAACACGTCTCAAAGAACACGAAGGACAAACAACAAGAAAACAAGTCGATAAATCAGCGGTAGCAGAACACGCCCAGGGTACAGGACACAACATCCTCTTCAGAGAAACAAAACTACTGGCCCGCGCAAACCATTTCTGGCCAAGATTATATCGAGAATCATTGGAAATCATCAAGAACCCAAACAACTACAACAGAGACACAGGCATACAACTCCCAAACATCTGGAAACCAGTCATCACAAAATCACTGAGGCAGAACAAATCCATCAAGCGGAACGCCACGCCTCCACAAGCTGGATATATAAACCCAGCAACATCCCTCACAAATTAGTCGTTTTGAAAAAGACCAAGACACAATGGTCGAAACGTCAACTACTTCTAAATATAGAAGACGCGGTTCCAAACCCGGAAACCAAGATTGTATTAATGTTAATGCATTCCTAACATATTTATTAATACCGATTTTTTTAATTAGTAGTTTTATGCGGTTTACTTACCTGTTTCCAAGGAAAAAGGGGTTAAAGACAATTATTTACCATGCCGATTAGGATTTGTTTTAAATAAAATATTTGTTTTTGCCATTTTTAACAACAATTGTTTCAAAAAAGTGCCAACTGTTATACATTGTCGAATGCAGAATAAAATGCTCTACAAATTGGCGTTAAAATCAGATATAGCGTACATAAGAAAAAATTGACCTGATGATGGTTTTAAAAAAACGAAATGTCGCACGGAAAATATAATTGGGGATTCTGATTCCTTGCAAAAAGTGGCCATGAAAAAGTTTTTACAAAAATGAAATTTGACATCAAATGAAAAAGTTACGGGCAAAAAACAAAAATCCACTTTTTACTTTTTTCCCTATATCTCAAAAACTAAAAGAGCTAGATAAGTTCTGTTTGCGTCAAATTATTAAGCACCTGAATATACAACTTTGCCCCAATTTAACCGAAGTCGTAACTCTTACCGTTTACGAGATCCCCATAGTGGCCCGCGAAAAACGAGAACCCTGTATATTTTATTATTCCGGTGGCTATATTATTATTTTTATATATTTTAAATTACTTTTGGATTTGCTACGGTTGGTAAAAGTGTCTAATATTGAAATAATTTCGCGGCGCCCCTGCAGGCTAGTCACGACACCCGAGGGCGTCGCGATGCACAGGTTGAGAATCGCGGAGTTAAGAAATTGTAATTGGTAATAAAACTTAGCAAATTCTATAAAAAAGCGTCAATCGGTAGCTGTAAACCTTGACTCTATTACAGACTTCAGTAAGTAGGGACTTCTTCAAATATCGCTAATAAGAAAAGTAAACATTGCTTTAAAAGTAGTTACTAAACAGTGACGTGTGATTAAGAAACAATCAACATACTTCTGGGTTATATAACGCATTTAAAAAATGTGTGACGAACATAAGTAGGTAAATATTTATGTGATATAAATGCGTCTTACTTTATTTGGATAATTCGTTTTAAAATTTAAACCAATCGCTTCTCAATATATAATTATAACAGGGCCCGTAGTAAAAGTATAATTACATAGGAATAAATGAAAAAAGTTGCATTTTACTGTATGTACACTTTTTATTTGGTTTTATTATTGCATGTTTATTATTTGTAGTAAATATGTTTTAAAAAAGTGAATTCGTGCCAAAGTAGTAATGTGGATATCGCTCCTTCTAAGAGCTACGAAGTCGATTGAATTGGAGCCAAGTTACGTATTTTTGTGCTAAATTAAAATGTAAAATGATGGTCAAAATTATTTTTAAAAAACTAAATATTTTTTTTTTATTATTTAAAATAAATCCATTTTCTTAAAGCAACTTTTAGTTTTATTCTGAAATTTGGTACGATTATTTAAAAAAATATTTAGGCTAATCTTATTTTTGAATTCTAAGGCAATAAATCTATTTATAATGAGTTATTCATTTTATACAGGTTGTGTATAAATTGGCAGAAGCGCTACACGTGGCGATGTTCTTTGTAAAATTCTAAGTCGAATAACTTGATACAAAAATGTTGTACCATGCTTGCTGTGTCTGCAAGAGGTCCTCAAAGTTTTAACATTTAGTCCTTTAATAGGCGTTATTATTTAATATTTTTTTAATGAAAAAGCTGCGATTTGGAATAAAAGCAAATTTTCAATAATATTTTTTCCTAGATATTGTGTTTTTCCTTTCAAAAATTGGTGTTGAAAATATGTTAATCACTGATTTGAATGAAAATAATACACATGGCAACATTGTCATTAGCAGACATCTCTGTTTTTCTCGTAATTATTTCTTGTTTGTATTAGACGATACCTAAAAGAATGCAGCTATGTTTACGAACTGAAGGCTTTCAGTTCGAATAAACATAAATATCTAAGTAAAAATAATTGCTAATAAAAAAACGTCCAAACGCAAATCAATGGATGCAAGGTTGCCAAATTTTTGTTTTTCTAAATGGTTCCTGAGGCCATAGGTAGCATGGTACAACATTTTTGTATTAAGATTTTCGACTTAGAATTTTACGGAATTTTACGTGTAGCCCTTCCGCTAATTTATACACACCCTGTATATACACTACTTTTTTTCAAAAACTTGGCACCATTTTACTTGCAAATGATTGGTTAATAGAAGAATTTCGATTTTATCTCTGCCGGTGTCATAGCCAACGCGATCGCAAAAATTACATTTATTATTCAACTTCTCAGTTTTCCCCCTATTTTTCCGAAGGAAATGGCCAGTGGCACGTATAACTCTGCAAAACATTTAGTTTTGATGTTCTTGATGCAATAAACACAGCCTTGATCAGATTCTAGCGACAACATATCGTGATCCTCCCTTGTAAGCATAATTTGTTGTTATTTACAAATTTTATTTCAATGATTGATAGCCACAATAAGCATTAAATTAGTACGATTGCTATAATAATAATATTAACAAATTATATTATTATATCTAAATGATATTTTCTTTCATTTAAGAATGCTGTAACATCTGCGTGTAAGTAAAATTATTAACAAACATATTTTTAATTCATTATAAAGATAATATTAGTTTATCTAAAGTGTGGTTATCTAATCATATTTTGTAATAATTTTAAAAAATAATATTTCTGGTATTTGTAATTAGTTCTGTTGGGTATATGTTTATTATGTGCCAATAATTTAATATCCAGTAGAGTACGCAGTGACTAGTAAATGTGAAAGTGGTATAATACCTAAATATTAATATTTTCTCCTTCGTTTACCTTGCGCACCCACATGGACATATCGGTTTAAACATATTTTGCGTCTGATAATGTCACTGTCATATTACGGTCCCTGTTGCAATGGACCGTCGTAAGCTGGTCGATTAATGTAAAGAAAATTGTGCTTACTGGGTTTTGGATACCCCTTGGAAAAAAAAATCCAAAGACTTTACCGTAATCTAAAAGGATATGTTTAATAATAAAAATCTCGTGTGTAAACTTTTAATGCATCACTTAGTTAGATTCAACACTCAAATATTTTGAATATTACATAGCTAATTTAATAAATGCAAAAAAAAACAATTTTGCTGTTTTTGTCTAATATCGTTTTAGTTTAATCAATAATAATCTGATGTTTTGAAGAAATAAACAATTGATTTTTCATATAAAGTGGTAGTTTTTTTTATGGCAATAATAGTTGTTATTTCCTTTTCTTATCGAATAGGCAACATTTATTACAATTCTTATTAAAATTTAAATTAATGTAATTATGTTGTAGGGTTCCGCGGCCAATGTCCAATGTGTATAAATTGTTTCCGGGTTGGAAGTTGGAACCGAGTCGTAGGTTCTTCATAACCGACGTTTCGTCCTTCTTTATCGGAAACATCTTCAAGGTTGTTGGTTAAACAGCTGTTTAACCAACTCTTAATGAGTATGCTATTATTATAATACAAAAATAGCTAATCAGTTTTTAAATTTATAAGCCAATCTAGGCTCTGTAATATCAACCATATGTGTGTCATCAGAGTTGTTTACAAAATCAAACAAAAATACCGCTTTTTTCTTCTCTAAATGTATTCTTACATCATAGCTTGCCACAACACTCCCTTACATTTTCGCACAACACCGAGATATACGCGTTAATATTAAATATATGCGAAATTAGAGAGCTAAATTATATTTATGTAAATTATATACAGAACCTGCCAACAGCAAAAATATTAAAATTTTTGAAATTTATGTGTTTTGATGTCTACATGAAAAACAATTAAAGGTTAATGAATTTACAGGTACAACAATGCTATAATCGTTGGTAGAAAAGCTGATGTTTATTTGTTTAATATTATCCAATATTTAGACAGTAAATTATGAAAATCACTGCTAAATTACAAAAACATTGTTTTTTTTAAATTCTTTAGAAAATATATTATAAAAAACATGTAAGCCAGTTAATTAACAATGAGAATCAAAGTATTATAAAATGGAAATGCAGTTAAGTTGTCTTCAAACAATTTTGAGTGCCTCACAGTAGGGTCGAAATTATAAACAACTTAATTTTTCAGTGGTGATTGTTATACAGGGTGTTTCTTAAATACTGCGAAAGAAATTGAGAGATGATTTCTTATCCAAAATTAAGGGGGGTCTTTCATGTAAATGTTTTTCCTTAGACGTCTCTTTTCTGAGGTGTAACCCTTAAAGGGGATCGGTAAAATTAGGTTTTTATTTTATTTCTCAAATTTGGAGATGCGTAGAAAAATGATATTTGGTAGATGTTTTATACTTATTGAAAGGTTTCCCATAGTAATATTTTCAATCATCTCCCACCTTCACAGGGGGCTGAAAAGTGCGACCACTGTTGGTTTTTTTAATCAGAACTTTTTGGTGGGTTAAAATTTTGCATTTTTTTGTTGATAGATTGATTTATTTGGAAACTTTTTTTGTTCTTTAGTTGTTCTCGTAAAACCTACCGTTTTTGAGTAGAAAATAAAACAGGTCAACATGAACCATCAAATATTCCAATATAAAACGACTCATTTTTGTGGTTTCCATGGTTTGTTTATGTTCATATTGGGTAGAATTGACGGGTATAATGCATTTTGAAGTTAACGCGGTGACAACGCTATAACGCCCGTCAATTCTAGCTAATATGAACATAAACAAACCATGGAAACCATCAATACAATCAATTAATAAAGTGTATAAGATTATAATTTTAATATAGGTTATAACTTTTATTTTTTCTATAAATATATTGAATTTGTGGCTATTTTTTATTTCTACTTTGATTATATAAATGCCCGAAAGTACTGCTTGGAATACCCATATCTTTGGCAACTAACAAATTTTTCTACCCGAACGCTTTCCCAATTACTTACAATATTTCTTTCAAAATTAATTACTTAGTTTTTCTTTTTTCTTTATTCATTTTAATGAGGTATGATAAGAAACGACGTAATAAATTCTTGTTTATTTATTAACTGTTTATGTTTTAACAGGCGCACTTAAATTGCAAATATTTTTGGCATACGGAAATATTTTAATTCAATTGGAGTGGAAAATCAAGACAGGGTCATAAAGATGATAATGATATTAAAATATTTACAGTTCGTGTGCACAGATTTCAACGGACCGAGTAATTGAGGTAAATCAAGTTACAGATGTATCGAGTTAGAAGGGTTTCACCTGCACTCATAAACTTAAACATGCAGAAAAGTCTAAAAATCCCTTAATTTTTTACTACAAATAAAACTGCAAGTGTTTTTATGGTTCGTTATGGAAGAAAACTAATTTCTTCAATAAAAATTTTAATAATTTTTTAAATTTTGTATACTCCTGTCTTTTTTAATTTCTATATAACAAAAATAATGATGCAGTGGAACTTCGAACTTCGAACACAATCCGTTTCAAGAGGCGGCTCAACTTCCAAATTGTTCGAATTTCGAGTTAAATTTTCCCATCGGATATATGTTAAATTGAATTATTCAGTTGCAGATCCCCATAATTTACCCAATATAAACAGTGCCCATTTCAAAACATCATACTGGCAAATAATGATGGAACTAATATGTTCAATTTTAATAATTTAATGTTATTTATAATACTACATTCACAAAAAATATTGCATTATATTTGAATCAATAATAATAGTAGGAAGGACATTACTTAATAAGTGTTATTAAAGATAATATAACATTACCCATAAGAAAAGGTTAAAACACGGTTGTTCGACTTTAGAGCTTTTGGTCAGGTTTCCCTTGAATATTTTGTTCGAGTTTCAATTTGTTCGAACATCAAATCGTTTAAACTTGGAGGTTCCACTGAATGCCCATTTATTCTACCAGATTTATAATTACCGGAGTTTTCAATAAATAAATTCCTGGATGTTTCATATTTAAACAGTTGTAAGACAATAAACACGTTTTTATTTAAAACAGCGTATTACGTTAGCAGAATTATTTTCCACTTAGGGTTAAACAATTCCATTACATATATTATCAACGTCAGACAAATAACATTATAGTAAATTTGGCATTCCAGTGTTTACAAATCAGTGTAACACATTTACGTGAAATGTTTTCTAATAATATAATAAGGAAAACGTTTGCGTCACCTGAAACACGGCGACTCAAAGCCTACTTATACATTCAGCATGTGATTTGATCAACAAGTAACGATAACCAGCCGAAGCGCCTCTCAAATTATAACTAATTTATTGTTACACCATTATTATATCGGCATTACAAAAACAGTTTTTATGTAACATCGGAATTTCTCCGTATTAAAAATAAAAATGAAGGTATTACTCTCTCAAACGAGTTCTACATGGGCTTCGTCTAGTAAGTGAAAGGAAACAGTTGAAAACGACGCATTCCATGTACGGCACACACGCCAATTTCCGGTTTCCGGGCGTCATTCCGGTCTTACTCGGAAGTCGCGTTGCAGGCATCTGTACTGGACACCGGCACGCCTCGGCCCAGTTTATTCAGAAATTAATAAACCAATTAGTTCATAAAATCGTCTAAAAACTTTGCTTCCTCCTGTATTCACACGGGTGTGTCACACACAGGCGTACCACCACACCTTTGTAAAAGAAAAAAAAACAAACATTGTGCATGTA
Source organism: Elmis aenea (assembly GCA_947652605.1). Classification (NCBI taxonomy): domain Eukaryota; kingdom Metazoa; phylum Arthropoda; class Insecta; order Coleoptera; family Elmidae; genus Elmis; species Elmis aenea. The sequence continues at coordinate 56,147,072 of OX393577.1, read as the reverse complement.
TTGCTGTGACGGTAGCACTTCCGAATTTATTAGATTTTTGGGAAAGTCTCAGAATAAAACGATTTACTCAAACATTAATAATAGTAATAAATTATCTCTACACACCCTGAGATCCAAAAGAAAATCGCTCTCAGCTTATAACTCATTATTTGTAAGTTTAACATATTTAACACCCGAACAAAAACTATTTAGAGTAAAATATTCTACATTACTGAAACGGTTTACTTGTTTCGTCATTCTAAGTTTAACCAGAAATGGCAACAATTTAAATTTTTAAAGATCAATATGAAATTTTTTATTTGTAGTCAAAATACCAAAATTATTTGTCTTTCCATCTATATGTCCGTTGTCTCTCGCTTTCTGGTTTACATTTTAGCCTGTCTTTCCAATTATATTCACAAAACCCTTCTGCAGTGTAACCCATTCTAAAGCGGATCACCCCTATAAAAAGTTTATTTATGGTCCGATATTCATGAACTTTTTTTTAAACGATAAAGCATCAAAAAATGCACCTTGTTACCCTATTTTAAAATTTGGTTTAAACTCACAAAGCCTACTATGATTTTTTTTCGATGTCAAAATTGGCAAAATAAGTTTAGCGATTTTTTATTTTAAAATCTGGCTACACCACTGGATTCGGGATGCCCTTAAATGAGTTTGTACCAAATTTCATAAAAAAATGTTAATTATTTTTTCTTTGTATTTTTTTATTTTTTTCTTCTAAATTTAGTTGTTCGCCCATCGAAGACACAACCAAAGTTGCGATTTTAATACTGATACTAATTAATTGTTGGTTATTTAAAAGATCTTACTTCAAATAATTTTTTTTTTTAATGCCAACTCTAACTTTAATTTTTTGCATAGCATAAAACACTGCGTTGCCAATTTAATTCCAAATATTGAATTAATAATTAACCTCTAAATAATAAATTATTTTTTATGAAATTTGGTACAAACCCATTTAAGGCCATCCTGAATCCAGTGGTGTAGTCAGATTTTAGATTTAAAAAATTGCTAAACATATTTTGCCAATTTTGACAAAATCATAGTAGGCTTTGTGAGTGTAAACTGAATTTTAAAATAGGGTGTCAAAGTACATTTTTCGATGCTTTATTGATTAAAAAAATCGTGAAAATCGGACCATAAATAAAGTTTTTATAGCGGCGATCCGCTTTAAAATGTCACACTGTGGATCTGAATTAATTTTTATTATTGGTTTATTATTGTTTATATTATTTATTAATTGAATATTAGTTTTTCGTAGTTAAAAGAAAATATGTTAGCTGGCAGTTGGGGGCATTCAGGAAACTCAAAAACGTCGTCATGGGTAACAAAATGTTTAAAGAATTATAGCCTTTGGTAAATTAATAATGCAAAAAGCAGTGTATATGATCATGAACACCAGGTCTAAAAGAATTTAGTCTTTTGCAGCCATTGCTTCCTTTACTTCGGGTCACCAATTTGTTCTTGGTCGGTTTCTTCTTCTTGTATATGGTAGCACACACTTCCATATTATTTTGGGCCATCTGTCTTTATTCATTTCTTTGTATATGGGAGGGTCACGATATGTTGTGGCTAGAATCTGATCAAGGCTGTGTTTATTGCATCAAGAATATCAAAAATAAATGTTTTGCGGAGTTATACGTGCCACTGGCCATTTCCTTCGGAAAAATAGGGGAAAACTGAAAAGTTGAATATTAAAGGCAATTTTTGCGATCGCGTTGGCTATGAAACCGTAAGAGATAAAATCGAAATTCTTTTATTTACCAATGCATGCATCCTTTGCAAGTAAAATAGTGCAAAGTTTTTGCTAAAATCTTAGACGGTTCCGAAGAAAAACGCAAAAAACGAGGTCCTTGTAAGATATTAATTTAATTTTTATTCTATTTGAGACAGCGAATAAAATTTAAAAAGATGTAAAACATTTGCAATAGCCAAGGACTATACAATATAATAACGTTATCTTGATTTTTACCTGCTAAAATTTAATTTTTCTTGATTTTGTGACTTATTTATTTAAATAGTCATAGCAAGTGATATCTCATTAAAAAGAGGAGAAAAAATCAAATGTAACTATTCCAAAAAAAACTTTACAGCACATAAGAAAAACTGAATTTAGGGTTAATTAACATCTTAAAAATTGAAAGTGATAAATCTAAAATAATAGTTACATTCTACATAAAAAAGTACCACAAAGAAGTACAAATAAATTTGTTCTCTGATGATTAAAACAAAAAAGTTATGAGAGAAAAAAAAATTACAATTTCATATTTTTCGTCATAACTTTTGAAGTACGAGGAATTTTGTACTTTTAAAAACAGGTTGTTGCTTTTTATAATATCCTTAAGAATAATTCATTTAGTTTAAGCAATAATTATAATAAGCGAGATTCCCATGCTGAAAATAATATCTTGGACAACCTGTATATGTATGTAAATTCCTTGATATTTTTCAAATAGGTTTGGTGTTTTATCTCTTAAAATAAACGCACGGTAAGAAACTAAATGATACACTATACAAGTACATGATAAAAAAACACCATAATTATTAAAAACACCAAATGTACAAAAAGGTATTTTTATAATAAATGTGATTTAAAATTTAAAGAATAGCCCAGCTAAAAATTATTGTGCACTTTCTTAAAAAACACATTTTCTACAACAACCACAGTATGGTGGTGTTATTTCAAGTATCTGAATAATTTTTCGATCTGTTTCAGAAACGCCAGTTGAGCCAACCAGCAACTAAATGTGAACTATACGATCCTTATTGCACGATTATTTGGCAGTTCTTACTTTAAAAATATGTAACTAGAAATTTCGTTGAATTTTATACTTAATAAATAATTTATATAAAACATAATTTCTTTCTTTCTTCATGCTATATTTTTCTAATCATATTAAACTTAAAATTCTGTAATCTTAAAATATTGTACATACTTATTACTGTATGATATTTACAAGTCATTAAATCGTATCTGATACTTTATTTGGTTAATTTTTTTATAACCTCTTTTGTGATACACTAATAAAATGTTTGTCTTTTAGATAATTTTCAGGCTAAAACCTCGTTTTGTAGACCATATACTGATCTCTACATTTCTTGACTATTTTTTGCTTGTTAAACCTACATTTTTCCTCTATTGTTGGTTTTCGGTCAAGATTATAGAAGATTTGAAAAAAGTTACTTTATTTTAAAGTATCTAAGACTTAAGTTTCACACAGACGGTTTTAGTCTGCAACGATCTTCTTCTTCGAAGTAATTACATCAAAACTTTCCAATTAGTGCGTAATGCGAGTGTTTATTAGAAGACAACAACAGAAATGCTCAATTCCGATTATTTTACAGATGTTTTCACGTTCCCAGATTTCACTTTTATCGACTTTGTCTGTAATATATTAGGATACTGTGTTATAAAACTCCTGGCAGGTTCAATGTCTGCACGAGATTCTTTCATTTTCGAGGCTGAACAGCTTTTTGTATTTCATTTGTAGAAAGTACCGTGGACATGCCATTATTAAATAAACGATTGAATAACCTACTATCGCACATCTAAAACAAGTTTAACTATTCGAATTTATGGTTCTTGATATCTTTTTGTCGCATTAGATCAAGTTTTTGTTCCAAAGGCATTTTTTATTTTTTCTTGGTTTACGTCAATTAGTGAAGCTGGTCAATGACCTACAAAATTCAAGTCTACGCACCAGACGAACAGGAACATTGTGTCTGTTGATTCATTTTTTACTCTTAATGATACTTGATTACATTCGATTTTGTAAGCCTTTAGAAAGCAGCCTTGAAGTACCTTGTGCGGTTAATAAGGTCTCTAAATTTCATTACAATGGATTTGTTTCCAAAATAAATAGTGATAAAACGTACACATCGCATCTGCAAAAAAGAATAATGTAGACCATGTTGTTTATAAAGGAAACACGTATTACCGATAAATTATTAGAACCTGTATAAAGAAACACTTTCGATGTACCAAATTAAACCAAAAAAATAAATCAGGTTGTATAGAACATTCGAACAAAACCAAACGTTTAATACTTTTAAAAAAAGTTACAATATTTTACAAAAACACAAACTGTGAAAAACTAATCATTTAAGAATTAATAAAAAGAAGTTTTGGAATGCAAACATTTATGTGCAAATGGATAAGAAGATTATGTTATTAACAAAAATTGGAAAAAGGTTACTTATGTCATTAAAAAAACCATTTAACTGAAGCAAAATAATTCTGTCTTTACTACAAAGGAAGAAGAGACTAATTGATATTTCTTGTAATATGACATAGCAAGAAAACTTTTGCTGTGAATCTTTGTCAACATTTTGGGCTGTTCTACTGTACTGCAAACTCTTCCAAATATAGCCGATAAGGCATTGAGAAGGCTTTTTTCTTCTGCCTTTTGTAAGCACGCACTTGGGCGAGTGTGGCTTTGCCAAATATTGCGATACGAAAAACAAAACAAAAAAGGATAGACTTGACGCTTGTCAGATATTCGTAGTCAATGAACTTCGTGGCCACAAAATTTTGGGAAATCCATATATTCTTAGATTTATGTGATTTTATTTATCAAAGAAAGACATTTGTGTTATTATTTTGCTTTTATTTTTCTACCTACATATTTTTAGAATTTCCCAGATATAATTTAGCAACAAAACTGTATTCTGTTCATTTTATGAATATTTTTATTGTTAATGCTTTTTCTGTTTAAATAGTCTGTACAAAAAGTAAATATCGGATCAATATATCGTCGTGTGACAACTTCACAATAAAAAGTTTTATATAAAAGTTCAGGCGTTGTTTGCATAAACAACACTTGTCAATTGTTTTTCAAATCTGAGACTACACTTTCAATGGATAATTGGCGCCATTTCCGACATCCCTTATGCAAAATAATTCTGTAATATAATAACCCCAGTAATTCATAATATAAGCGCGGAAACTAATGATCCTCCAGCTCCTGATATTGATGCAGACGACAACAGCAGCCAAAGTAGCGATAATGAAAAATTTCTAAAATTGACATATGTTGTTTATGCAAACAACGCCTCAGTTGTTTGTGATCATTTACTACATAACCTTAAATTATTTTCAACTATACACAGTGTTTTGTTTTTGCGCACTAATACGTAACTTTGTTTTTTTTTTAATAGAACACCTAGTATATTTAATACTTAATTTTTAGGTGTAAATTCATCTAAGATCAGTCGTTTTTGAGTTATTCAAGTTTTTATAAAATTATTGACAGAAACAGGAGTAAAAAAATATTGATATTTCACAAGTTGCCTATGTCAGAACGAATTCCTTTGAAACTTTGTAGGACAATAGAGTCATGATTTTTGACTAGTTAAAATTTTAAAATAATACACAGGGTGTTCCTTATGCCTGGTCCATTTAGTCAAACACGAATAAGTCAATTTTTTTAAATGGAACATCCTCATCTGTTTCCATTTTCTGATCGATAATGTAATTATCTTTAAAAACTATTAAAGACCAGTTATGTCTAAAATCAGCATTTCTCGAAATATTGCGGTTTTCTTGATAATTTACGGATACAATCACAATATTTAATAGCATTAATCTAGTAAGCTTTACTAAAATCTTGAAAATTAGTTTTAAATGTCACGTGGCATTATCGTGTTGGAGTTAAAGGTTCGCTATATCCTTATTTTCCAGCTCAGGCCACAAAAAAATGGTCAACATGTCCTCCATTGACCGAAACAGCCCTTTTAGCATCGTTCTCAAAGAATTGAGGTTTTTGAGCCTTCTTCGTCACTTTTACTCACTGCGGCAATATTTTCGATTTAACAACATACCCAAGTGCGTTTTGGCGTCCTTAGATCTAGTAGTATTTGAATTTTTTTATTAGGCTCCGATTGGCGGTTTCACTTGGTACACAATTATCTGGGAAAAATGCATACAATTTAAAAAGTGTATTCGCGAAAGAACGTGAAGTTTCGTGATAAAATTCATTGATTGTACTCGTTCTGCGATTGTGTACCGCTCCATGATGAATTCTACTGGGATATGGATGACATTGATGACAGCTGACAAATAAAAACTTTAAAAAGTTTGACTTATGAAAAATGTTTAGCAATTCAAATACTACACCTCTTGTTGAAACATCATTTAGTTAGCACGTTAGAGTGTACGTCAAGAAAAAAGGTTTGTTTAGATCCTTTGATTTACAAAAACCCAATAATGTCCTACCAAAAATGCGCGTATATGATTTTTTAAGAGATTTTAATTTTGTTGGTCAAATGAGTAATTTCTAATTTTTTTTTTTTAATTAATTGTTCTGGAGAAATTTGAAATCAAAAATCGATAAATAAAATTTAAATGCAATTGAAAATTTCTGTCTTTATTTAAACCACACGTAATATTTACTTCAACGTCATCACATGCATCAAAACAGATTATATTATTTTTGTTAAGATAATGCTTAAAAGAGTTGCAAAATATAAAACACAACGTCAAAATTATCTATTACGTTTAAAGGAAGGAAAATTACGTATGAATTAAAAAAACAAGTAAAATTTAGTAAACAATGCACTTTTTAACAATATGAACAATAACTTTAAACGTAACGACACACTGTCTACATCATTTTCACGCTCTAATAATTCAGCAACGCTCTTACTATGTATGTATACCTACATCTCTACCTGTATATAATTTATTACATAACGCTAATAAATCGCGTGCGTTTTATGAAATTACTTCATTAAACGAAAGTAATTACTGACATAAATACTTATTTATGCAAAAAAAATCGTTTCTGGTTCGCCGATTTACTTTCTTTGTGAGTAATTTGACCGTGACTCTGACAAAGAAAAATAAAACTGTTATTATAGCAGTTTGCTCTGGTTATAAACATTCACTTGTTTTCTTACATAACTAAATATTTTAATCTGCATGGAATTTCATGGGCATCTTTGTTACGCTACAATGTTTATTAAACGTTGTACAATTTTAGCACATTATTAATAAAGTACTTTTGTTTTTACAGCTAATTAAGATTTTATAGTAGAATGCGTAAATCATTCTTTGTCTTAGAAAAGTCACACCCCCTTATTTGTAGAGATGCGTACGCAATAAACATTCGCACCAAATCTAAATAGGTATTTTTTAAGTAATTTTTGGTAACACTTTTGCGTTATTTGGAAACATTACAGGGTGTACCACATAATTAGAGCCACTAAGCGGATCTCGTTTAATACTAGGGATAAAGATTCGGTTAAATTAGCAAAGAGTTGCATATAAATAGAGTTCTATTGTAGCGATATACAAATGTTTCAAAAATGCATGGGTAAGTTGATATGAGCTCTTGGCTCGTCGGAAGTAATCTCAGGACTTGTTCTGAATTGCATAGGAGGAAGAAGAATGTTGTTTAATGTGACCTCTGAACACGTATCTTTTCTGAGGCTAAAGGTGATGTGGGTGGATTTGGAACTATTGGCCTTAATATGCCACATTTTCCGCCATGTTGCTACTTTAATTAGGTGTTGCTGTAGGTACTCACAAGCACCTTTTGGAATTTTGTTTGAGGCTATTATTGCCGTATCATCAGCAAAAATACCTTGGAAAGTATTGTTTGTGGTTGGCAGGTCAACAGTGTAAATAATTTATAGCAATGGACCGAGGACGTTGCCCTAGGGTGCTTCAGATTTTATGGGTACAAGAGACGTAAAGGCTTCACCGTACTTAACGACGAAATCTCTATCTTTTTGGTAGGAGGTAGGATGTGAGAATTTTGCAATGTACATAGATGCTTTAAATTGATGTTGGATAAACAGTTTTAATTTTTTCGCTAAAACACGACGGTTATTGTCCGATTTTGTTGATTTTTTCACAATGACCTGCGGCACTGGTTCTTAACCTATAGGGCGGGCATTCTATGGGGGGCACCAAATATCAGAAGGAAGACGCGAGAAATTAAAGGGAAACTATTTATTAAAACAACAAGTCACCAGTGTGAAACGAAACGGATTTAAAAACAATTGAAGGACTTTTTTAGTTCCCACTGCTCAAAAGGATTGAAAAGGAGGCAATTAAAATGGGGGCACAAGTTCAAAAAGGTTAAGAAACACTGAATAAAGCATTTAAAACTGTTTTAATATTGAGGAACTTAAAACAAAAACTCAATGTTTTACTTATACAGGGTGTCCCAGATTACATTTCCAGCATGGGGATCTCGCTTATTATAAGAGATACAGGTTTGCTTAAATTAGATGAATTGTTCCTTGGTATGAGAGGAGGCACAATCAATTTTTAAAAGTACAAAATTCCTCGTACTTCAGATGTTATAGCAAAAAATACGAAAATGTCGAATTTCTTTTTTCTCTCATAACTTTTTTGTCGTAATCATTAGAACAATTTTATTTGTACTTTCTTAAGGCACTTTTTAATGGAGAATGTAACTGTTCTTTTAGATTATTTTTAACACCTACCATTTTCGAGATATTACCCCTAACTTCATTTTTTCTTATGGGCCGCGACTGAGTCGTTTTGAAAAAGACCAAGACACAATGGTCGAAACGTCAACTACTTCTAAATATAGAAGACGCGGTTCCAAACCCGGAAACCAAGATTGTATTATAACGTATTTACGTTCAAAAATGAAGTTGAAAGTTATATTAAAAAAGTTAACATACGTAATAATAGAGAGATAAATGGTTGTTTAAATTTTTTTACAGCTACAGATGTTTTCGTAATTAATATTAACATTTCCAAAGATTTGTTTATCAAGTATTTCAAGTGCCTGAAGGCACCGTCTAAAAGTACTTTCCTTCAAATTTTGATTTTAAAAACTAAATTTAACCATACAAGTGAAGTAAAAAACTTCATTTATTTATCATTGAAAGCTCAAGAAAAATTTGCCGAATTATAGTTTGGCACACTTTAAAACAATTTAATGATTTTGACTTGAGATTGGACAGAATTCCAAAACTCTAAAATGGCCAAACAAACTTTTATCATTTTGTTCTGTGTATTTAGTCCTACAACTAACACTAAAAGGACTCATGACTAAATAAATAAAAATTTATGCGAAGCATTAACGATAGATTATAAACATAAACACAAAACGTCCGTCAACTCTGCAAAACGTTATAGATGCCTTGAACCGGCAGTATCAAACATACAGCCAGAATTTAATTTTTTATATAAAAATGAATAAGCTCCCCAATCTCATTAGATGCAACTTCGTTTTTGATTTTAATAAATGGTAAAATAATACTCGTCTAATTGTATGTATATCGGAGAATAGTTTTGAATTAAAATGTTCATGATTTATTATCTGTAGGCGTTCTCATTCGTATTGCTATTTTATATACCTCTATACTCGGGGTAGCGTAAAAACGCTCTTGACTAAAACAGAACGAATGAAAAGTTTAAGAAATTTTATCTTAGAGCAGCTAAATTTACCAATAAAACTTATTGCCGGCTCCGCTGATAGGCGAAGAGCACTTGAAAACGCCCAAGTACCCTGCAAACAGTTTTTCAAAGTTAGCTTGGAGTCTAATGATAAAATGTTATGGGGGTACAATATGTATTTCCGAAATTCGTGCAAATCACGAAATAAAAGGTAATATTATAATAGGACTAAATAAATTTACAATATCACGTCAAAATTCGATAATTCACATTGTCTTTTTTGATGATAATAAATACCTAAGTAGGTAATAGTTTTTTCTTAAAATAAAAGGAATTGTAAGTGCATCATATGCAAACTATATCGTTCTGGAAATTCAATTATTCTCTCCAGTTTGGTCTTTTATTAACATGCTAAATTTGCGGTTTCCTGAACTAACTGATGTAACTATCTTCAATTGATGTAAACACAGTGATTTATTGTTCCAGAAACAGTAATTTAAATTCCGTTTATAGATTTTCTTTGCTAACCTAAGTAACTTTCAATGTTTTAACTTAAAAAAAAGCAAGAAATTATTGTGGTTTGTGGTTCTTACAATAAAAAATGTTTTATATTGCCTCAAGGCCATTTCATTCACTACATATTTTCTTAGCACATCAGTAGTCTATATGTTAATAAAAAATTCCATATCGTAATGGTACATTGAATTAATGCTAACTAGTAAGCATACTAATTGGTATCGACACGGTACTACAAAAAAAAACCTTTCTTAATGTAGCTATCGTAATTTGACCCAGATTATAATTTATAGGGTGGATCAAATTCAAAACTATATTATTTAAACAAATTTGAATGTCATCTTAAACTATTTTTTGTATAGGTAATATTAGTCATTATAAGCCAGTTTTTCAAACTTTTAAATACCGACAAAAACTAGTCTTATCGAGTTAAATTATAAATAAGAAATAGTTGTGTACTTGTCTTTAGAATTAAATGAAGCATTATTCTGACTTTATATGTTTGTTTAAACCATTAGCAAGAAGTGCAACGCAACACTGTTCAAATTTTAAACAATAAGTAGGTACGCAGTGTAAATAAAGACGATAAGTAAAAGTCAGAAGATGTGTGAAAGTCATTATGTAGTTTGGAAGCCGTAAACGGATTATAACAATAAAAATTGTACGACAGTGACATCACAACTGCTATTAGCATTCATGAACGGTAATCGCTAATTTCTTACACAACGATTAAATGGATCATTTATTTTATAGGTAAATAATCTTTACGATGGCTACTGCTGACAATTATTTAAAAATAAAATTACATCAATCGCACTATTAAGGCCATTTTTTAATTAACGTGATACACAAATGGATACGTCAATTTAAACGCTATTGTAAAATTCAGTTCGCTCGAGTTTATGAAGGCAAAGAAAGATATGCGCAAAATTCCCCATTTAAAAATATTCCTTAGAACAACAGAATGCTACAAAATGTGATTAATAAAATTGTATTATTGCAAATGTGCTCATTATACTTGTTGTTACAAATATTGCACTAATAATCATAAGAACGTTTTTCTAAATAGGTCAAGCTTCGACGACTAACATTTATTAATAATAATGATGATAATAATAATGAATATATGAACGTCCGTTGTATATTAGTTGCAATTACGATGAAATAATAAAACTCTGGTATTACTGGACGGTATCTTTATTTATTTACGTTTATTGAAATCCTACGTTTCGCTCATGTTTTTTATGAGCTTCTTCAGGGCTAAAAATTATAATAACATTTAATTTAATTGTTTTTTTTATCACAATATCTAAAAATTACTTAGTAAAATTGAAACAAGACATGTTAATTTGAATAATACAAAATTATATTATAAAGATTACTTAGCAAAATTACTTAGCAAAATTACTTAGCAAAATTACTTAGCAAAATTACTTAGCAAAATTTGAAAACAAGACAAGTTAAATTTGAATACAATACAACTATGTACCTACTTATAATGATACTTACATTAAGAACGTGGTTAAATTTAACAAAGATATATGTTGGAATTGTTGCATACCAAATTTGGCGTGGATTTTTGAAAACCATGAAAAATATTGTATGTGATGAATAAAATATATACTTAAAAGGTCTTAATTTTACGTTTTTTGATACTAGGATTACATGTTACATCAAAATTTTGGCGTGGATTTTTGGAAACCATGAAAAATATTGTTTGTGATGAATAAATATACTTAAAGGTCTTGATTTTTCGTTTTTAGATACTAGGATTACATAACAGAACACAATAATTATTAAGATAAAATTTAAACAGACGATCACATTAAACACGTTAAAATTGTACAGTACAAATAAACTAAATTAACATCCTGTAAATTATTCTAAGAACACTGTAAAAATAGCTAAACACCCCTTGTGGGGTTGCGCCGCATTCTTGTTTTCAAGATCCGTTTTGTGGGGTGGATCACTCCCCGTCACTTCATTGTTTTCATACTTATTTTTTTCCACTGTTCCCTGTCCTTGGTTTTTTCCTTCCATCTGACGATTCCCATCCTGCGCAAATCCTCTTCCACTTCCTTCAACCACCTAGATCTGGGCCTTCCTCGTCTTCTCCTACCGCCTGGTTCCTATTGTAGCATTGATAGTGGTATTTCATGTGTTCTCATTCTCCATACATGCCCCAGCCACTTTATTCTCTGCATCTTTATTCTTTTTACTATGTCTTCACCCTTTCATTCCTTCATTATTTCGTGGTTCATGTATTGCCTACATTCGCTTTCATTAACTTTTATTAGCCCTAGTGTCGTTCTCATGATTTTCCGTTCCACTATTCTTAACTCCTCCTCTTCCCTTTTTGTCATTGTCATTGTTTCTGCTCCATACATCATCACCGGCCTTATAATTGTTTTGTAGATGTTAAATTTAACAAAGATATACTTTGGAATTGTTGCATACAAAATTTGGCGTGGATTTTTGAAAACCATGAAAAATATTGTATGTGATGAATAAATATACTTAAAGGTCTTGATTTTTCGTTTTTAGATACTAGGATTACATAACAGAACACAATAATTATTAAGATAAAACTTAAACAGACGGACACATTAAACACGTTAAAATTGTACCTACAGTACAAATAAACTAAATTAACATCCTGTAAATTATCCTAAGAAGTAGGGTACAGAGGAACACTGTAAAACATTATTGGTTTTTAAAATTAAAGGCTGTTTATAACATAATAATTCAAAAGTTTACTGTTTGTGTAAAAATTTATATAATTTATAAAAATAATCAGCACAATGATTTTATTTAAAAAAAACTATAGCATAAAACAACTAGAAAGAATGAAATTAATGTTGGTTTTTGATTATTAAAGATTTTTGATAAACTTCATTAAATAGTAATTTGTAGGTTTTTTGAAAAATATTGTCAATGTCAGATCTCTCATTGCATGCATTGTTGTTAACATTAATAAAAATGCTTTCTGCGATAAGTCTTTTGAACAGGTTTTCTTCATGGTGAACAATATTTACATTTGTTAAATTGAAATTATGACCTGTATTGACAATATGTTCTATTAAACTTGTGGTTGCTATGAAATTTTTATTAATATTTTCTGTTCAAACAAACGACTGGAAGTTTACTGCTTAATCCACCAAGAAAACCTATTTTTTTAGAAACCTTCTTAACACGTTGAGTGCCATATGAATCCACATTGGTCTCGCGTTCTTTCGGGACGTTGTCGCGGCGTGAGTCCATATTGGTCTCACGATGTGAAATGTATTTTGTGGCTGTGTGGTGCCATGTTGGAGTCACGAGTAGCAATAAAATGCATACTGTCTGAAAGAGGTCGGCCTGCTGAACCATTTTACTCTATTGGCCTGGGTAAATGAGACCTATGTGGCATCACAGAGCCGCTAGTTCTGTTTCCGTAAAAATAATAAATGGAACGACTATTTCATCTTAATGTTTTATTTTTTTAAATAAAATACACTCTAACAACAATAATAATATGTATATGTAATTGATTTATTACATGAAATAATAATATAATAAAATAAATAAATAGTATAAAATATTATTAAACGTAGCAAAGATGTAAAACAAAAATAAAATATTACAATAAAAATATAATAAAACAATCAAAAAGTAAACTTCATTCTACGGTATCAACGTAACACAAACTATATCTTTTTTTAGAGGCATTGTGCTCGAAAAAAAAAACAAACGAGAAAAGTATTTCTCCGATGCAACGCATTTATATGGGGTTTGAGGTGTTCTTTTTGATGCGTGATGTCTCCCAGCTTGTTCTGCATTCTTTTTGTAGCAAACTACGCATCGGCGTCTTTTTGAACGTCCTAGATCTTCTAATTTATTATTCGGGAGAGTACGAGAATCGACAAGTTCAAGCAAGAATTTGTGATGCCACATTGGACTCATGTGGCCCTAAATGAGTTTTAGGTCCGGTAGGCTGCGTGATACCAATGTGTCACCACATAATAAAAGCGCAAAAAGACAATTAAAAATTTAAAAAAAAAAATTACAAATCCAATTTACATAATGTATGGGGTATTACCAACCATAATTCAACATTAAAAAAAACGGCCTGTGGGACTGATTTTTTTGAATGCATGGTGGCACTCAACGTGTTAATTATACAGGGTGAGTCACGACGGACGCGTCGGAGTTTTATGGAGAAACGGTATATATTTTCCAATTTCTGTCGGTGTTAGATCATGTAAGTCAATAAGGGCTACATTTTAAAAATATTTTCAAACATACAGGGTGCTCCAAAAAAGAGTAGCATATCAAAGTTATACTTTTTCTTATGAAACACCCTGTATATTTTTACATTTTTGGATTACTCTTTAAATTTAATTAAAAAAATGTGTAAGGTCATATGGATCTAAAGTCAACCGTTCTCGTGAAAATTGCATTTTCATGAAAATACAGTATTTTCAAAAATTTTCAACATTTAAAAACTTTGAGAAGCCTGAAGAAATTCGCTTGGAGATAAGATTGACAATAGATTATGTAACACTTTGCACCACCTACATTTTTAAAATATTGTACAGGGCGTTTTTCACGCTCGGTCAAACTTGTGAAACTTTAAACATCGAGAACTCATTTTTTTTAAATACAACACCCTATATTTTTTTACACCGTCTTATAGAAAATTGAATTCTCTTTCGAAAACATTCAGGCTGTTTTTCACCTAAAATTGATATTTTCCGAGATATCGCGATTTTATTGTTAATTATTAGGGCAAAGTAATATTTTCAAGTAGGCTATGAAGGTAGACAGCGGTAATTTGAAACAATTGAAACAAAAAAACAAGAAACTTATAGGTAATTTCGTCGTTTGCCTACACATTTTTGATATATTTTTATAGGAAAGTTGTAGTTCTACCATCCTTACGTTTAAATAGAGATTTTTTAAAATTATTTATGCATTTATTTATTGGACCAGTGTTATAAGATAATTATTAACTCCTATAAACCATTTTTTGTCTGTTTTCGATACGACACTACGACACTCTACCGAAAACAGTACCAACCATTTTTTGTTTTAAATGTAAAATTAAACAAGTCAATATTACTTTTTTTTTTAATCAGCGTTCCGTTCTCGTACCTAATACATTATCAAACGTAAAAATGGTAAATCTACAACTTTCTTATAAAAAAATGTCAAAAATGTGTAGGCAAACGACGAAATTACCTATAAGTTTCTTGTTTTTTTGTTTCAATTGTTTCAAATTACCGCTGTCTACCTTCATAGCCTACTTGAAAATATTACTTTGCCCTAATAATTAACAATAAAATCGCGATATCTCGGAAAATATTAACTTTAGGTAAAAAACAGCCTGAATGTTTTCGAAAGAGAATTCAATTTTCTATAAGACGGTGTAAAAAAATATAAGGGGTTGTATTTAAAAAAAATGAGTTATCGATGTTTAAAGTTTCACAAGTTTGACCGAGCGTAAAAAACGCCCTGTACAATATTTTAAAAATCTAGGTGGTGCAAAGTGTTACATAATCTATTGTCAATCTTATCTCCAAGCGAATTTCTTCAGACTTCTCAAAGTTTTTAAATGTTGAAAATTTTTGAAAATACTGTATTTTCATGAAAATGCAATTTTCACGAGAACGGTTGACTTTAGACCCATATAACCTTATACATTTTTTGAATTAAATTTAAAGAGGAATCCAAAAATGTAAAAATATACAGGGTGTTCCATAAGAAAAAGTATAACTTTGATATGCCACTCTTTTTTGGAGCACCCTGTATGTTTGAAAATATTTTTAAAATGTAGCCCTTATTGACTTACATGATCTAACAGCGACAGAAATTGGTAAATATAAACCGTTTCGCCATAAAACTCCGACGCGTCCGTCGTGACTCACCCTGTATAATCAGTTTTACTTTTAAAATTAATCGTCTATTATTATACCTAAATATTTCATTTCATTACCTCTATTTTATTATTATATTTATTTATTATTATGGCTTATTACAATCAAGTAGTGCGACTAGATTAGTGCGACTCGATTAGTGCGACGATTTCCTGGGATTAATTAACCACATTAGCTCTACGTCTAAAGCGCCTTGATATCAATTCGACACAGTAATTTTATAAGACGCCTTTTGATCTAAGAATTATTAAATCTAATTTATGTCTAGGGCAGTCAAAATTGACAAGTTTAACAAATGCTTGAATTACTTAAGTATTTCGTTTAAGTAATGTAAATAAGTTTAATTAAAGCATCTTTGACAGATATGGTAGAACTGTCACAGGACTTCTTTATTTGTCCGGAGCAAACTTACTTATTTATAAATACACATATTTATATCATAAAATAAATTAAAAAGCACTTAACGATCTTTATGAAAATAATTAGTAGATATGTTACAAAAGGTGCGTCAGTAGAAATATATAAGCTTGTAACCGACAAAAAAAAACGAGAGTCTCGAAATCGCCTTACATTTCTACGAAAGAGTCTTTATTTTTTAAAAAAAATGTGATTTTAATATTACTAGGTACTGCTGTAAGTAAAATGATTTTAAAATAATATAATAATGTAGGTATGTGAGTATGTGACTACAGTCAACCTCAAATATATGAACCTCCTCTTTCTTCTCTTGAATTGTGTATAAAACCCTCTTATAAAAACATTTTGAAATAATTTTCTCCAAAGACTAATAAGATGTTGAAGAAACAAAAGTTATAAGCTCTTGGCCAAATGTTTATCAAATTAAAAATGAAAGTCATCATGCGCGTTGACTAATAAAATATTAAGAGATCAAATTCCAAGCACAAACATCAGACCAGTATATCAAATAACACCATTTGAAAACTGGGTTGATGAATACGAAACGATTGGAATGACCAAGACCATATTGACAGGATGCTTTACAACTGCATCGTAAAATTGCAAGACACCAGTGCTGTACAGGGTGAACCCAATTCGAATGTTTTACAGGGTATCTCGGTTACCGTAACAGTTAACGAAAATCTGATCTCGGTCTTTTGGGCTATTTTGTTGAGAAAAGAGCTCCTATGTAATCAGTTTTTTATATCGGATTCCATTTTGGCACTACAGACAAACAATATAATTTCATTATTTTTGAAAATGTACTATAACTTATTTATTTATTAAAATAGAACAAAATATTTTGCAGATTTATATGCTTAATTTTTTAAGCTATAAAAAATTTAATTTTGTTTTAAAATTAAGCATATAAATCTGTATAAAAATTCTGTATACTTTTTAACAGTTTGTTCTATTTTAATAAATAAAGAAGTTATAGTACATTTTCAAAAATGATAAAATTTCATTTTTCGTCTGTAGTATCAAAATGGAAAGCAATATACAAAATTTGATTACAGAACCGTTTTTTTCTTAACAAATTAGCCCAAGAGACCCATATCAGATTTTCGCTAACCGAGATACCCCGTAAAACATTCGAATTTGGTCCACCCTGTATATTTACACTAGAAGCTAAATAAACTTAGCTTAGGGCCTCATATGGAAGGGCAAATTATGCTCTCCTGTGCTTCACAATTTTCAACTCGATCTGTCAGAAAAGTCGTAAGTGCGTTTTTTGTTTAGTCATCAGTGCGAAACGGGACAGATTCAACTGATTGACCTGTTTTTACTCCATTGCGGGTCCCACAAAAAGTGTAGCTTGGGGCGTCACGTCTTAAATCCTGCACTGCCCAAACGGTAAAGGAAGAATAGTGAGACCAAGAAAGAGATGGCGAGATAGTTTATAATCGTATTGAATTAAAACAGGCTCACAACTCCATAATAGTATATACATTTTAGAAAAATAACATAAACACGGTAGTTTAACGATTTTCATTCTGTTAATCGTTCACATTAAACTACTAAAAATGTTTCCGGTTTTAGATTGGCTTACATGAGTGAAATTCGTCCTTGAAAGGTTACGCATTGAAATAAGTACGGATCATACACCTGGCTTATTATAATTTCCACATGCGGAAGTAATATTTATCCAACGACGGCAATTAGGTATGTGGTTTGTGCATACATTAAAAGTAAAAATTTTCTGTCGGAACTCAATCTACATAATACAAACACCAAATACGTAGACACAAATATAATACATACCGGTTTCTACACAAAAAAAAATGGAAGATATACGCCGTGACAGAGGAGCGAATAAAGAAAGTGAGTTATTAGCAAAAGCTTAGCCGTTTGTGTCTATAAATTATTTTCCAATTACAGAGAAAAGATAAATTGTAATATTATTGGCTGGAAGTAATCGATGTTGAGATACGAGATCTGGTCGTATGCTCTCACGTTCAAGTACTGATCGCTTCGTCTATTTAAACGCATCTATTTATCTACGTACCATGGATATCCTCTCTGAGATGTAATTTCTCCTACTTGAAAACCGGTCTGATTTAAAATTGTAAAGTTTATTTAATATAGTATAATTCCGGAATAAAGATCTACAATTCAATAGAATATCCTAACCAGTTTATTTTAAGCTGGGGTCAGCAAAGCCTATGCCCAAAGTCTCAGACCCGGCACTTATAGGTTTCGTTAACTACAACATACACAGTGTGACAATTATGTTTCCGAACTGAGGCCATAATAAAACACTCGAGAAAGATCAATGATATTTATTCATGTCTTCTTTCAATATAATCCCCGCCCGCTTCTGAACACTTTACATCGCTTATAATTAGGGATTGTAATACC
Source organism: Elmis aenea (assembly GCA_947652605.1). Classification (NCBI taxonomy): domain Eukaryota; kingdom Metazoa; phylum Arthropoda; class Insecta; order Coleoptera; family Elmidae; genus Elmis; species Elmis aenea. Next base: position 56,128,442 of record OX393577.1, on the reverse strand, counting down.
GGTAAACCGGTTTACCGGTAAATCGCAAAAAATGCTCTTCAAATTTTACCGGTAATTTTCCAGTTTTTTACCGGTAATTCCGGTAATTTTACAATATCTTTTTAATCATGATAAAAATCTAAATCAAATAATCGAAAAAAAAATTGACGTATTTTCAAAGAGAAAAAAAGGGGAAATCATACAAATGGCATATGATTGTTTACTCACTACACGACTAGGGATTGTAATAAATCGCAAAAAATGCTTTTCAAATTTAACCGGTAATTTGCCAGTTTTTTACCGGTAATTCCGGTAATTTTCAATATCTTTCTAATCATGATAAAAATCTAAATCAAATAATAGAAAAAAAATTGAAGTATTTTCAAAGAGAAAAAATAAGGGGAAAGCATACAAATGGCATATGATTGTTTGATTGTTTACTCACTACTCGACCAACAAGTGTAGTAGAATCCGAAAAAGCTTCTTCCGCGGCTGGATTATTTTGTACAAAAATTAGGTCGCAATTAGGAGACGAGAGTTAAAATAAATTATATTTTCTACGTGGTTATTTTTTAAGAAAAGTTTAAAATAAAAAATATTGTTAATAGTTTGACAACATAGGTATATTATGTTAAATCATTTTATATTTTATGTTCAGAATAGTTTTATTTTCATGTGTTTTTTGTAATGCTGGATTATATTTTTTGTAATATTTTTATTTTATATATTATATATTGTCATTTTATATTGTGTTATATTAATATTACATAAAAATATATTAGATTCGTTAATGGCTGTTAACTAATATATTGTATGAAACTAATTGGGATAGTTTAGGCTTCAACTATCTCAATCAGTTCCATAATAAATAAATGTATATAAATATATTTATTTTTAATATGGTTTTCGGAGTTTATCCGGGTAATATTTAAATTGGCTCGACGTTTCGGCAAGCTCTCACTATAGGGGAGACGCGGATAAACTCCGAAAACTACATTAAAAATGTTAGTAACCGCAAAAAATCTAAAAAAAAACAATATAATATAAATATATATAATAATATGATTTACCGGTAAATTACCGGTAAACCGGTTTTGATTGACAGTTTTACCGAATTACCGGTAATTCAAAAAGTCGGTAAATTTACAATCCCTACTTATAATGGGTTTTTCAATAAGAACGATATGATTTTAGAATGAAATAAAACAAAAGCAATTAAAGATATAACCAAATATTTTTTTTTATTTTGAAGCGCAAACGATTACATTATGTTTTAAATGAAACGTCATTTAAGTGGTCACCTCGGCTTCGTTCACAAAAGTTCGTTGAATCCAATCTTCGATTACGTTATCAAATACATTAGGCCTAATGTCGTTGAATGCAGCGTTCGATATTCAATTTTAAATCATCAAGTGTTTGTGGTTTGTTTGAATAAACCATTGATTACAAAGAGTAATCTAAAGAAGTTAAATCAAAACTTCGTGGAGGCCATTTAACAGTTGAATTTCTTGAAATTATTGATTCACCAAACTTTTCTTTTAATAAGTTGATAGTGACCTTAGCAGTATGAGATGTGGCACCATCTTGTTGGAACCACATGTCATTCAAATCAAATTCATCCAGTTTTGGCCACATAAAACTCTGTTAACATCGATCGATATCGCTCAGCATTTACTGTAACTGCATTTCCAGTGTCATTTTGAAAAAATTATGGTCCGATGATTAGGGGTGGGCGATATCCAAATATCGATATCGAATATCGATATCGAAATTATATCGATATCGAAATTATATCGATATAAAACCGGCGCGAAGCTAAAAAAGTGAAAAAAGAAGCTTCTCGCCCTTAAAATATCGATATCAAAATTATATCGATATATCGCCCACCCCTACCGATGATGCCACCATGCCAATAACCACACCATATGCAGTGACCTTTTGCGGATGCAAAGGCTTCTCTTGCTTTGCCTTCTTTGTAACCGATTTACCATGTCCAATCCACTGTTTAGATAATATTTAGGTTTCCGATATGTAGTGGTGAATCCATGTCTCATCGATAATCACAAATCGTCTTTTAAAATACATTAGATTCCTCTTAAACACATCCAAATTATTATTAGCAGAAACCATTACTTTTTTTTCTTAATTCCATAACACATTCCTTCGACTTCATCCAAATCTTCTCTAATGAATTATGCTCAGTATGCAAATTATTATTTATCGTACATTTATAACGAACAAGATTAAAATAACAGAGACGACTTGGTTGCTTTATTGCAGCTCAATTGTTTGGTACGTTTTCACTTGCAGCGGAATCGTGGGAAGAAATTTGTGTGGGGAACTTTCATCGGGCATGATTTTGGATTACTCCTCTTTAACTTTATATAAAATGTCTAGACAATAACGCAAGAGAAATCTATAAACAAAACTGTGAAAATGCCAATCAAAATCACTTGATTAAAATAACTGAATTGGCGGTGTTGAAGCCGTGAAGAATTAACTGTCTGAGTAATTTTTATGGTAATTGCAAATATCTGAGTAGTTTATTTATTTGAAGCAATTGTTTAATGTACGAGTAAAGGGCTTTGTTAATAGAAAGTTTAAGTTTATTAGACAATTGTTGTGTAAAGATGATATTACATTACATAACTTTTTAGTGATAAAATTATCAAATAAGATAATCAAGAATGAACTATATTTGTTTGATCCAGGGTTGGGCAAAATTTTATTTTTATTTAAAAAAATCGAATATCATTGATTTAAATTTTTTTTTTTACGAAACTTGGCTTTTTTCCCTTTTTACAACTAATTTATTCATTAATCACCCTGCATTATATTTTATAATTATACCTATACAGCGTCATTCAAAAAGTATCATCAAATGAAAACGTTTTTTACTAAAAATTTCTCAGTAACTTTTATTACTGCCAAAAGTTGGTGAATGACCTAAAGACTAAACTAATTAAAAGATGGAAAAAAATTCACAAAAATGTATACGATACCAGATTTTAGCGATTTCAGAAATATTCGCAAGAGTAAAGGGGCCTTATTTTAAGAGTTACAAAAAAAAGTTCATAGGAAAAGATTGTTTACAATTCAAAAATACGACCAAAAGTGAAATATGACGTTAAAAGTTTTATTTTAAAAAAAATCAAGCAAAATGTTTTGAGTAAAGCAGAAAACAAGCAAATTGAATGTTGTGAAAATGTTTTAAATTCTGTTAAGATTACTTATAACTTTTCTAACCTTTATAAGAGTTTGATATAACATGACTGATAATAACCTAATACTAATGGTTTTTTTTTTTGTAATGATGATTGAATAGCCTTGGAAATTAATAATTTTGGCTATATCAGTGTTACAATTGATTTCCAATTAAAATGAAAAGAGAAATACTAATGGTTACATATACTGCTATATCAATGACTTGACAATAAAATATCAACGATAAAAACTTAGCTTTACGTTTTATTACAAGTTTCACTTGAGAAAACAGTTAGGGAATTCTAACCCATAGCCATAAGAAAAATAAAATTTACAACACTGATCTAAAACAATGAAACAAAGGCTGCAAAAGGTTTAACTTGAACGAGATATTAATTTTAAAAAATCAAACAAAAACAGTGATACTAAATAAGAGAATGTTACGTCGAAGTACAAGTAGTCAAACCAAATCAAAGATAAACGTACAAAAAGTCAAATAAACATATTATTGTGTACTTAATGAAGACAGTTTTATTTTGACTAAAAAATTGTTATTCTTTAACTGGTTGAACGATTTCTTAAGTTCAAAAATAAAATAATTCACTAACGTTTTCTTTCGCTGATATTACCAACAGCATTTAACTTTCTTTTAGTTGTTAAAAGGACAAAACCTTTTAAATTCAAGAAAAAATCGTTATCTTTATTCCACGCCACAAATTTTTTGTATATGGTTTATATATTTCATGAAGAGTAACATTTGCATTTGATTTCAATTATTTCATGAAAAGAATAATAACATCTGTCCCTCATTATTATTTATTAATATGAACATAACTTAAAACTAAATCTTTTCCTAACTTGTATTTTTTGACACTTCGTAAGCAGTGACTTGGCATAAAGAGAAAAATTGTATTTAACACAATTATTTTTATCTTTTAAATTTTAAACAATTTGTTTCCTGAATATTTGTTGTTTTTTATCATAGATGCCAAACGTTTTGATAGACGTGTCACTAGTAATTAAACAAACAATATATACCAAAGAAAATTCGTTGCCGTGGCGACGAGGTCATGGCTAAGCAGATCAAACGTGTTTCTATTAAACAATATTCTCGTAATAAGGAATTAAATATAAAACGAATCTTGTAAAATACGAATATATGAACGTCCGTTGTATATTAGTTGAAATCGATGAAATAAAACTCTGGAACTACTGGACGGTATACTTTATTCTTTTACGTCTATTGATCTTACGTTTCGCTCACTAGTTTACCGTCCAATAATTCCAGAGTTTTATTTCATCGATTTCAACTTGTAAAATACGTAAGATCGCAAACATTTTATGGTACTTTGTACTAATAAAATGTTTATTAATGGGACTCTTAAATATAATATCTTCTTGATTAGTAATTGCTTGTACCTCTGGTGCAATGAGCTTCTTAGAAGGTTTTTTTTTTACAGTATTTTATTCACTTTGAACAGATGGCATAACATGAAACTTTCTCCATTTCGACTGCAATTTTAGTTTTGAAAAAGGAAAAAGCCACAGGTAGCAAAGGAAGGTGTCGTTGTACCATGGTAACGTTTTGTTTTTCAGCCAAAAGTGCAAGACAACAGCAGAAGTGTGCGCATTATTATGTAGCAAAACCACAAAGCGTTCTCGTGAAATTCAGGCCAAACTTAAAGTATTTTATTATTTAGCGATCCGCAATCCATAAAATTTGCAGAGCATGGTTTGTGTTTCAATACTTATATAGCTATAAGTACATAGTTAAATGCTTTTTGTATTTTTTTAGCCGGTCATTAATTATGACTAATAATTATATACGACTAAATGACGGAAATAGCGAAACACAACGTAAGTATTTAAATTTAAGGATGAGATTCATCCTATTTCCTTGAGTAACAGCTACTCGACAACAACTCATTGCCAATTAATTAAAATAATTACTTCTGACAAAGTACACATGTTACAAATACAATTCCTTCTGAAATAAATTATTTGGAGTTTCTAATCCATATTATGCCAAGCTTAGCTGTCCCTATTGTTCTTATTATAAAATTATAAACATAACAACTTCTTCAATCTGTTGAAGGCACAGATTAATGTTATTTTCAGATGATATTATTAGTACAGCTTAAGACAGTGGTGCCCAACCCGTCGCTCGCTAGCAACGTGTTGCTCGCAACACCTTTTAATGTGGCTCGCGACAACTTTTGATGTGCCTCATTTTCTTTAAAATATTACAAATTTTTAATTTGTGCATTAAAACCTTTAAAATTAAAATCAAAATATATTATATGTGGCTCGCCTAAAATTTTTAAATTTTTAATTGGCTCGAGCCCAGTTAAAGGTTGGGCACCACTGGCTTAAGAGTAGTGTATTATTGTCATTTTGTAATATCTTAATATAAATTGTTGTAGTGTCAAAATGCCATTACTTAATTTATCTTTAACAAACAATTTTAAAAAATCAGCCCTATTTCACCACTTTTTCGAAATTGTGATGGTATTTCAATGAACGCCCTCTTGTAGATACGTCATCATAAAACTAGTTTAATGAAATGTTGAATATATTATTCTAGGAAAAAGTCGTTTCCTTTAAGATTGAAACTGAGATGTTTGCATAATTTTTGTCAACTATGGTCTTTTATGATTTTAGTTTGTTTCTCTACGATGACGATGAAACCCTGAAGATAGTCAGAAGAAGGTCGAAACATAACATTATGTTGGTATGTATCTCGATAGCAGTCCAATGGTGAAAACCAGTGGCGGACAGGGCCGGCGAGACACCGGGAGAAGTCCCGGTGGGCCGGTCGCTCTTGGGCCGCGGCCCACGGTACTTGTTATGATTTTCATGAAAAAATTATGCAATATTATTATTTCGGTTAGTAAATCGCATAATTTTTGTACCCCTGGCCCTCCCAAGCTTTATGAGCTGACTACGTCCCTAATTTGTGTCAGAGCTATGTCTCTTTCGTTAAATGTCACCGTCCGTGCTATGTTTTTGAGCACCAAGTGATATTGATGTTATAGCTTACTATAATTTTAGTTTTAATATTTTAGTAATTAATAAACAATTATTAAACTTAATATATGTAGACTGATTCTTTAAATTCATTGTGAGATTGTGAGATTATTCTGGTTATAGTTTTTAATCAAGGAAAAATGAAAAAAAAGAAAATGTGCTCAAAAAAAAAGAGAAAAGGCAAAAAGCACCTACTTCACGAAGCTGCTAAAAAAAGTTTCAAGTTAAGTGATTTGTTTGCTTTAACTTCTAAAGTTAGTGTACCTGATGTTAAAAAATCTAACATTGACCAAGATTTGCATTCATCAAATTCGACAAACGAAGACAATATAATCTGCCCCGTTGAAACAGACAAAATAGAAACGTCGATTATCAGTGCAAAGTCTTTATGTTCAAGTCTAACTTAGCAACTTATCAACAAAAATTTTGAATGCTTATCAGCTAGTTATTTCACAAAACCAATAAGTCAAAATTTTGAGGATTTTTTTAACAAACATCCTTGTCAGCCAACTATTGGTGATACAACTTATTTGCCATTTAAGCCAAATGTTATATTTTACAGAGACGATATCATATTGTTTGGAAAACTAATCTGTCTTTTGTTCCGTGTGCTTGGCATACAGTGATAAGAACGAAAGTTCATTTGTAAATGATGGAATGAAAGACTGGAAGCATACTCTGCAACGTGTTAAAGAACATGAAAATAATAAGATCCATGAAAATTGTGTTTATAGCCATATGCTCAAACTTAAAAGTAAAGATATTTATGGTTTAATGTTCTCAAACGAAGGAAGCTTACGGCCAAAAAAATTCTCTTGAACGCAAGCAAATATTTTAAAGAATTATAGATGTTGTAAAACTAATTGGTATAAGGGGTTTAGCTTTTTGGGCTCACAGATTTGAATCTGCTAATTCACTTTCATTAGAGAACAATGACACTGAACATGGAAATTTTTTAGAAATAATTTTATTATTATCTAAATATGAAAACATTTTAAAATTAAATTTTTTTTGTTATTAATTGTTTGAGGGCCGGTCTAGCAGGTTTTTCCCTGGTCGGTTGAATTTTCCAGTCCGCTACTGGTGAAAACCGCACGTCTCTATCTGCAACCGATCTCCATTTATAAATGTTGTTAGTTATGACCCTGAAGAAGGATATTAATTATTAAATACGAACCCATAATTACTGCAATGACAAATATTCAGGTGATCTAACAAACGTTTAAAAATAGGGGTAAATTAACCACCATTCGTAAAATAAACCAGCGATTGCTAGAGAGCAAAGATACAGGAGACGTGGAATATTGAAAAAAAAAACAGTTATAGATAATTGCAGTAAACATACAATAATTATTTTGATACCTTTAACTTAATTAATAGTTTACAATTTTTGTAGTGGAGGTCCAAACTAGATAAATGAAAGATGCAAAATATTTTTTCCCAAAATCCCCTCTATTTATAAACGAATGGCCTGCGTGCAACAAACTACAAAAGATTTTGCTCCTGGTCACACATTCAAAAACATTCAAACAGATATTACATAAACCTATTAAATGTTAACAAACTACATACTAAATGCAAAGTAGTGTCTGCTTTTAGTTTAAGAATGGGAAGTTAATAACATCACGCTAAAAAACAATTTAGTTAACAGCTAAACGGTTGATGACTTTCTCGCTGCAATTGAAATGTGGGTTATCGAGATTAGGTTGTCATAGTTCCTGCACATCCAAGTTATAAAACTGGTTTCATAACATGTGATACAAAATACAACGCACATTTCAAGAGCTACACCGATAATGCGATATTAAATTAAAAACTTTTACCATATTGTATTATACAGGGTGTTTCTTAAGTATTGCAAAAACATTCTGGAGGTGATTTCTGATCAAAAATTAAGAGGTGTCTTTCATATAAAATTTTTTCCTTAGACGTCTCCTTTCGGAGTTACACCCCCCTAAAGGGGAGCGGAAAAATTAGGATTTTATTTTATTTCTTAAATTTGGATAAATGTAGGAGAATAATATTTTTTAGATGTTTTATACTTATTAAAAGGTTTCCCATAGTAATATTTTGAATTATCACCCACCTTCACAGGGGGCTGAAAAGTGCGACCCCTGTTGGGTTTTTTATCAGAACTTTTTGGTTGGTTAAAATTTTGCAACTAAAAATTTGTTTTTTGAAAGCTTGATTTATTTAGAAACTTTTTTTGTTCTTTAGTGTTTCTCGTTAAACCTACCGTTTTTGAGTAAAAAATAAAATAAGTAAACACGAACCATCAAATATTCTAATATAAAACGATTAATTTTGGTGGTTGCCATGGTGTGTTTATGTTCATATTGGGTAGAATTGACAGATGTTAATCATTTTTGACGTTTACGCGGTGGCAAAGCTATAACGCCCGTCAATTCTACCCAATATGAACATAAACAAACCATGGGAACCAGCAAAATTAATCGTTTTATATCAGAATATTTGATGGTTCACGTTTACTTATATTATTTTTTACTCAAAAACTGTAGGTTTTACGAGAAAAACTAAAGAACAAAAAAAGTTTCTAAATAAATCAAGCTTTCAAAAACAAATTTTTAAATTAAAATTTTTAAGCTTCCAAAAAGTTCTGATTAAAAAACCAACAGGGGTAGCACTTTTCAGCCCCCTGTGAAGGTGGGAGATGATTGAAAATATTACTATGAGAAACCTTTTAATAAGTATAAAACATCTACCAAATATCATTTTCCTACATTTATCCAAATTTGAGAAATAAAATAAAAACCTAATTTTACAGCTCCCCTTTAGAGGGTTGTAACTCCGAAAGGAGACGTCTAAGGAAAAAGTTTTATATGTAAGACTCCCCTTAATTTTTTATAAGGAATCGCCTCCTGAAGTTTTTTGCAATACTTAAGAAACACCCTGTATATGCATATTTAAAGATTTAAACAAATTAAATTCAATTAATTACTTACAAGCTGTACGAGAATAAAACAGATGTAGGTATGTGAATTATAACCAAATATGATGGGAGAGAAACTTGCTTGATAAGCATGTAAAATTGATGAATTAATTACAATTATTATTCTTATATACTATCCTTACCTGACGCATCTGTTTCCTTTATTAAAAATGACAAACTAATTATCGATATAAGCCAACACATGTGGTTGTGTCCCATCTTAATTACTTATATGTTTAAACTTAAAAGGTGTGTTCGCTTGATGTAGCCCGGTTTTTGTAAAAATGCTAAATAATATTCAGAAATTGAGCAAATTTATTATCAATAAGTAGTAAGTTTAAAATGTTTGGTTTGGCTATGCTTCGCGGTTTAGCAAATTGGTGTGGTTTGATTCGATTCATCAGCTGTGATTTTATTGATTAGCAACAAATTTCTTTAATTAAGCTTGTAAACGTTTTCTGCATTATGAAAACAATATTCGATTTCCGGAGTGAAATTTTTGAATCAATAAAACAGTTTCTATAGCAGATATCAATAAAAAATAGATTACTTCATTATGGTATCCGGAAGATTCACCGAAAACCAATTCACCGAAAGCAATTCACCGAAAGCAATTCACCGAAAATCAATTCACCGAACAGGCAATTCACCGAACAAGCAATTCACCGAATCATCGAAAAATAAATGGATATAAATTACATGAAATATGTTAATCAAAGATCAGAAAGTAATATATTGTGACTGACCATCCTATTTTGTACATTGGTTGCACTTTTTGGGGTTAAGTACTTATTACTCATATTTTTATTGTTTTTGATTATGGCTTCATAAGGTGGTTGGACCCTCAAACGTTGTTTTACGTTATTTTCTAATTTTTTTATTTATTTCTTACTGTGTAATAATTGCTCTATACCTGTGGATATAAATACGTAAAACAACGTTTGAGAGTCCAACAACCTTATGAAGCCATAATTAAAAACAATAAAAATATGAGTAATAAGTACTTAACCCCAAAAAGTGCAACCAATGTACAAAATAGGATGGTCAGTCACAATATATTACTTTCTGATCTTTGATTAACATATTTCATGTAATTTATATCCATTTATTTTTCGATGATTCGGTGAATTGCTTGTTCGGTGAATTGCTTGTTCGGTGAATTGATTTTCGGTGAATTGCTTTCGGTGAATTGCTTTCGGTGAATTGGTTTTCGGTGAATCTTCCTAGACCCCTTCATTATAGTTATCAGTCCTCTACCACCCTACAGTGTAGGAAATTTCTCCACCCCGTCTGTCCCTTGCTAGCGTTTCCTCTTACCTACAATTTAGTTATTTTTTCTGTATCTTGGCTATTTCCCTATTCGAGGTTTTTCTGGGCCTCTCTCTTTTTCTTCTTTTGTCCAAAACCTTCTTCCATATTTGTTTCAGTATTCTACTTCCTTCCATTCTTGTGAATTGACCCATCCATGGTCAACTTTGAATGGGGTGACTAGACGTCCCGATTTTTCGGAATTTGTCCCGAAGTTTCCAAGATGTATTTTCGGGACTATTGTGTGTCCTGATTTTCAAATACTTACTATAATTTTTAGTTATCGTATACAGACAATTCAGAATAAAATGTTGATATATCTTAAAATTCCTTTGGAAAATCTATTTTCTTGTCTATGTATGTCTGCTTAGATGAAATCTACAAAGTGTTCAAAGTATGTAACTATGTATGATAACATAATATTAGAAGATTTTTTCTTACAAATATTTAAGATAAGATTTCTTTTTGATGACATTGTGATGGGTGTCCTTAAAGTGATTATCTATTTTGGTAAATTTAAATGTCTTTAAAAAAATTATATTCTGGCATAATGGTTTGTCCATTAATATGCAGGGTGTTTCTTAAGTATTGCAAAAAAATTCTGGAGGTGATTCCTGATCGAAAATTATGAGGGTTCTTTCATATAAAAATTTTTCCTTAGACGTCTCCTTTCGGAGTTACACCCCCCTAAAGGGGAGCGGAAAATTTAGGTTCTTATTTTATTTCTTAAATTTGGATAAATGTAAGAGAATAATATTTGGTAGATGTTTTATACTTAATAAAAGGTTTTCCATAGTAATATTTTCAATCATCTCCCACCTTCACAGGGGGCTGAAAAGTGCGACCCCTGTTGGTTTTTTGGTCAAAACTTTTTGATTGGTTAAAATTTTGCAACTAGAAATTGGTTTTTTGAAAGCTTGATTTATTTAGAAACTTTTTTTGTTCTTTAGTTTTTCTCGTTTAACCTACCGTTTTTAAGTAAAAAATAAAATTAGTAAACATGAAATAGGTATCAAATATTCCGATATAAAACGATTCATTTTGGTGGTTGCCATGGTTTGTTTATGTTCATATTGGGTAAAATTGACAGATGTTATTCATTTTGGACGTTTACGCGGCGACAACGCTATAACGCCCGTCAATTCTACCCAATATGAACATAAACAAACCATGGCAACCACCAAAATGAATCGTTTTATATCAGAATATTTGATGGTTTACGTTTACTTATATTATTTTTTACTCAAAAACTGTAGGTTTTACGAGAAAAACTTTACAATAAAAAAAGTTTCTAAATAAATCAAGCTTTCAAAAAACAAATTTTTAAATTAAAATTTTTAAGCTTCCAAAAAGTTCTGAATAAAAAACCAACAGGGGTCGCACATTTCAGCCCCCTGTGAAGGTGGGAGATGATTGAAAATATTACTATGGGAAACCTTTTAATAAGTACAAAACATCTACCAAATATCATTTTCCTACATTTATCCAAATTTGAGAAATAAAATAAAAACCTAATTTTACCGCTCCCCTTTAGGGGGGTGTAACTCCGAAAGGAGACGTCTAAGGAAAAAATTTTATATGAAAGACCCCCCTTAATTTTTGATAAGGAATCGCCTCCTGAAGTTTTTTGCAATACTTAAGAAACACCCTGTATAAACGTATGCTAATAAATTTCTTACACGATTTCTTAAATACATACATTTGTATAATAATGAACATATCATTGAACTAACATTAATAAAATTCACTAAAGTAGATACTCACTTTTGGGACACTCTGTAGTTTGGAAATTTTTGGAAATCGGTGTAACCGAAAAATGTAGTTCTTAAAATTTTTTAGTCGTCATGTCCCGATCTTTAGTTGTACCGATCTGGTCACCCTAACTTTGAACCAACCTTGGATAATTTTATTGTTAATTCTGTCCCTTTTAGTTACATCTGCAGCCGCTCTTAAATGCTTCATTTCACTTGCTTTTAGGATTAGAGATTACTTGCTTCTAAACTGCTTTTAGTTCTATCATCTAGCACCAGCGCCGCCGTTAGAAACTGCGGAGCCCTGGGCAGAATCTAAAAGCATGGCCCCTTTCTGGGAATATCCAATGCTATTTTTTACATTATTTTTGGTATGATCTAACAGTATCATGAAACCTTCTCTATTTCCAAAAAATGTTGATCTTAAAGTATTCCCAGTCCACATTTCCCACATTTCCTGTCCTTTCGCTTATTTCCTTGTTCAAACCTCCGTTGTTCTGGATACTCCTAAATATTTAAAGGTATCTACCTGTTTCAACCTAAGCCCATTTAGAGTAACGTTATGCCCTTTGTTCTCAGTTTAGACGATCATAGTTTTAGTTTTGTCTATATTTATTTTCATGTTGATTTTTTCCAATTCCTGGTTAAATATATCTAGTTTATATTGTAGATTCTTTTCTGATTCCGCGACTATAACCATGTCGTTTGCGAACGTTAGCTCCGTTATGTTAATTTTTTTCATTTTCCAGTTGCCCATGTGAAAGGGTTTCATTTTTTTTTTTACTTCTTTAATTAGCCCCTCTATAACAACTGCGAATAATCATGGATTGGGCGCGCATACTTGTTATAAGCCCTCTTTTCTTCAAACATTGCCGATTTTTCATTCTGTGTTGTTACAATATTTGCCGTTTTTTCATACAATCGCTTTTATTATGTCGATTGTTTCTTTTTCTATTCCTCTCTTGTTTAGACCCCTCCATACGTATTTTCTTTTAATTCTATTGAATGCTTTTCTAAAGGATTAAATACGGTACTAAATACTCTTGCATCTGTATTTAATCTTATTTCCTTTTCTTCTAATGAAAGTTTTATTTAGAGATTGATTTGCAGCTTTTAATCTTGCATTGATTTCGAGATCATGTGCGTTAATTATTGAACCCAAGAATTTGAAATATTCAATTAGCTGTACTAGCCTGTTATTATTATTACGAATAACTTTTCTATCTTCCATTTTTCTTTTAACCATAACTTCCGTTTAATTTATATTTATTAGCATTCTATACTTCCTTATTCCAGCGTTCCATACTGTAACATTTTTGTGTAGATGCTTTTCTATATTGGCTAATAGAAAATAGATATACCCATAAAATATGCATGCTATTTATGTCAGTTTTATTCTACTTTGAGTAGACAATATTGGTACAAGATTCCCATAATTTACGTGTGCCATTAATATTTTATTGCCGTCATAAATTTAAAGTGTACTAGTATAAGTGGATATCTGTATGTGACTTTCTTTCGCAATGCCACCAGGCGATTTGCATAAAAATCACTTGTCCACTATTACATTGTCAAATTTTAAGTAGTGAACTGTTACACTACTTCAGCTAAAGGTTATTAATAAAAGTTTCCTCTAGCTACCTTTTACTTCTGCTTTTATTATAAGTTCACTTGAAGAGAAAGATTTATGACATCCTTATTAATCGATATCCTATGTAATTTTTTTATTTACATCGCGATAGGTTGATAGTAGACACTTTAAAAAGACATTCTTGATGTTAATATGAAATGACTGAAATATCATAGCACGAAGAATGTCGAACTGTTGCGATTTTATTTTTATTTCTTACAATCGGAGAAAGCGTTTTTAAAAAAATTAAATTGCAAGGCAGCAAAAATATCTGACTGTATTTTAAATGATCCAGCAAGATTTTGTTGGTAGGAATGGACTGGATATTTATAGAATGTGGCAAATTTTGGTTCGCACATATTTCTTTTTACATGCACACCATGAAATTCTTTTTAAGTTTAAGGTTTTCATCAATACTTTTAAAGTGTTTTTAATGATTTATATGTACAGTAGCTATCGACCATTCAACAATTTTAGATTGCTATAATTTGCACATATAATATTAGATATACCGATGATAATGATAATAATAATAATCTTTATTTGTTCTAAATATCAAAAAAGGCGTGAAAATTGTCACAATAATAATACACATAGTTTACAAAAACACTGAAAATTATATTTACGTAGAAGAGTTTTTAAAGGAAGCATCATTTAGGTATTCACTAACTACATAGTAAGCTATAGAAATAAGAACATTTCTTAATTTCTTCTTCAAGTCGTGGGTGGAGAGATTTTTTATACTCTCAGGTGATGTGTTAAATTTGTTACATGTATACAGGGTGTTTCTTAAATATTGCAAAAAAAATCATCTGGCGATTCCTTATCAAAAATTAAGGGGGGTCTTTTATATAATTTTTTTTCCTTAGACGTCTCCTTTCGGAGTTACACCCCCCTAAAGGGGAGCGATAAAATTAGGTTTTTATTTTATTTCTCGAATTGGATGAATATAGTAGAATGATATTAGGTAGATGTTTTATACTCATTAAAAGGCTTCCCATAGTAATATTTTCAATTATCTCCCACCTTCACAGGGGGCTGAAAAGTGCGACCCCTGTTGGTTTTTTTATCAGAACGTTTTGGTGGGTTAAAATTATGCAATTAAAACTTTTTTCGCAATATTTAAGAAACTCCCTGTATTGTGGAGGCAACATTTTTTTGAAGATAGCATTATTTGAGGCAACCGGGCTTTAGATTTTGTTTATGTCGGGTATTGGCTGCATGGTTTCTTATATTCTCTTCGAACAGATCAAAATTATTTCTTACGAAAAAGATGGCTTCGAGAATGAATAGGCCGTAAAAGGTTAATATTTTTTAGTCACGAAAAGTGTCTTTACAATGATCTCGGTCATTTAGACCAAATATATTTCTTATACATAGCTTTTGTATAATAAAGAGGCGTTCTGAGTCACTAGCGTTACCCCAAAAAATTACAGCATAGCGTTACCTAGATTCAATATATGCATGATATGCAGTTTTGGTCGCGTTTGTATCGGCCAATTTTTTTAGTTTTTTTAGTGCGAAAGAGTACCGTGACAGGCTTTGTGATAGGCGCTCGATGTGGTATAACCAGTCCAGTCTAGAGCTCTTGATAATGGCAAGGGAGAGCTTGCCGAAACGTCGAGACAATTTAAATATTACGCGGGTAAACTTCGAAAACCATATTAAAAATATCAGTAACCGCGAAAATCTAAAAAGAAACATTATATAGTTATTTCCATCTATATTAGCTGTATCATTCTGTTAATAAATTTTTATCATTCTTTCATATTTTTCACAGGTCGTATATTACTAAATCTTCTCTTTTATATTTTGGTTTCTTTTTTGGCCCATTCTCGAACCTCTTTTGATTCTTCTCAAAAATCTCATTTCTGCTGTTTGTATACGTTATTTTATTCATATCCCTTTGTTTGGGAATTTGTCTTTCGCTACCTTATATCAGCATAGATCTGGCCATATTCTATAGTGTTTTGTTCTGGAATATTTTGTTGTCTTGTTAATCGTAGTGTTTATAATATACAGTACCTACCGCGCAAAAGTATGGAAACCGACTAATATGTAGAATACTATTAAAGATATTACAATGAAATTTTGTATTTGGCCCATATCGTGTGTTGCGGATTGGATAAACATATTAAGGTTGCAATACAACTTCCGGTTCAACCGGAAACGGGCTCAAACTGTAAAATTTAAAATAGAACGTTTATATATCATATTTAAATTTTTCTTTAAATTTTCTTTAAAAGTTGTATGAGATCATTATTGGTCCAAGGTCAACTGTTTTCGTAAAATTTACATTTTTATAAAAATATTAGGCGATACAGCTTTTTCAAACATTTTCAACATTTGAAAATTTTAAAAAGGCAATAGAAATTCGTTTAACGTTTAGATAAACAATATATTAATTAACACTGCACTAGCTAAATTTTAACAATATTATAAAAGTCGTTTTTAAGCTTGGTCAAAGCGTCAAACTTGTAAAAGTTTAAACACGATAACTCAGTATTCTTAAATACAACTATATTTTTGTAAATAGTTTCATAAAAAACTAAATTCGTAATAGTTATAGATGGGGTAATTAAAGAAGTTAAACAAAAAATGAGACTGTTTCACCTAGGGAACTGGAAAATGGAAAAAATTAACATAACGGAGCTAATATTCGCAGACGATTTGGTCTTACTCCCGGAAACAAAAAACAATCTGTAACATAATCTAGAAACTCTAAACCAGGAATTGGAAAAAATCAATATGAAAATAAAGATTGAAAAAAACTAAAACTATGGTCGTTACAACAGAGAACAAAGGGCATAACATCACTTTAAATGGGCTTAGGTTAAAACAGGCAGAAATCTTTAAATACTTAGGAGTGATCATAGAAAAAAATGGAGGAATGGACAAGGAAATAAGCGAAAGGACAGGAAATGTGGAAGAATATTTAACAGTTTAAGAACAACATTTTTTGAAAAGAGACAAGTCCCAAAACGAACAAAAGTGGAAGTGGTCAAAAAGGTAGTAAAATAACTCCAGCACCTTTATAATTTTTTTCCCAAAGTTCACCTCACTCTTTCAGATTTTCACAGCGTGTTTGATATATATGTTAAATAAAGGTGGTGATATGCTGCATCCTTGTTGACTGCTTGTGTGGTTCAAAGTTCTTATTTTTTATTATTTAAAAATTTTATCCAGTTGAATTATACTACAAAAGGTTTTTTTTTTTTTTTTTTTTTTTTTAATTTGTGGTTTATTGACACTTCAACAGCTCAGGTTATTAGTGTCAGTTGCCTATATTAGATCTTGTTATACATTTTTATTTGTTTTAAAAAATCGATTGTTGTCTTTAGGTTCTCCTTTGTGTCCTTTAAAGCTGATCCAAAGGTACCCGCTATTAGCTGTATTTTCCTTTCATCCTCGTACTTTGGGCAGTCCATCAGGATATGTTTGACTGTAAGGGGAAGCGCACAGTTTTCGCAAAGGTCCGGGTTCGTTCCATTTAGTAGATGTGTATGTGTTAGCCTTGTATGTCCTATTCTTAGTCGAGTGATTATTGTTTCGTCCTTTCGGTTGAAGTATTTTATTCTCTTTTCGGTATTTTCTTTTATTTCTCTTAGTTTGTTGTTTTCAGTGTTATACCAGTCCGTATTCCACGAGAGCTTGGTTTTGATTTTGATGATTGATGTTATGTCTGAAGCTGGTATGGGGATGTTTTCTATATCTTCTTTTGTTGTTGCTTTTTTAGCCTCTTGGTCTGCTTGTTCATTTCCTATGATTCCCATATGGGCAGGGACCCACATGATAGTTATATCGATGTTGGAGTTTAAAATTTGATGGATATTCTCCTGGGTCTTTTGAATGATTCTGCTGCTTGTGTATATTGTCTGTATGTTTTTGATCGTGTTTAGAGAGTCCGTTAGGATGATGTACTTTGTGCCGCCTCTTTCTTTTATTTTCTCCGTTGCTTTTAGGATGGCAAAGCTTTCGGCTGTGTTATTACTTGTTAGAGGTGGTAGGTGATATGTGTAGCTGGTTTTGTCGAATATTATGGCTGCTCCTGTGTTTTTATTTATTTTTGAGCCATCCGTATATATTTTTGTAAAGTTTTGGTACTGTGTTATTAATTTATTGAACTCGTGGATGTATATGGTTGGATGGGTATTTTCTCTATTTAGATAAGCTAATTTCAAATTTATTTTGGGTTTTCTTATTGTCCATGGTGGAATGTTGTACGTGTAGTTCTGTTCAATTTGTGGTGGTAATTGTATGTTTAGTTTATCTAGGTCATTGCAGATTTTCTTTTGTAGTGGGGTTGAATTTTGTGGGGCGTAGGTAGGGGTATTTTGGAATATATTGGGATAGGCATTGTTGTTTGGATTTTTGGCTACATTTGTCACATATTTAAGTAAAAGTTGGGATCTTCTATATTTTAACGGTAGTTGACCAGACTCAGCTAGCAGGCTGTCTATGGGGCTGGTTCGAAAGGCCCCAGTAGCTATTCTTAGCGCGGTGTTTTGCGTTGGTTCAATTATTTTGATAATGGACTTCTTTGCAGTGCTGTAGATTATACTACCGTAGTCTATTTTTGATCTTATGAGGGCTTGGTATATTTTAATGATTGTTTCGCTGTCTGCTCCCCATGTCTGATGTCCTAACATTTTTAATATATTTAGACGTTGTTGGCAATCCTTTTTTAGCTGTTGTATATGTGGTCTCCATGTCATTTTTTTGTCAATTACCATACCAAGAAACTTAATTTCGTTGACAAAGTCTATTGGCGAATCGTTTAATAAGAGTATGGGGTTGTATGTATTTAGGGGTGTACGGTAAAAATGCATTGCTTTTGTTTTTGTTTCGGAAAATTGAAAACCTGTTACGTTACTCCATTCCGTCAGATTATTTAAGGTTTGTTGGATTTTTTGTTTTACAGCGTTCATGTTTTTGTTTCTGCAGTATATTACGAAATCATCCGCGAATAGGCATGATTTGGTTTGGTTGGTGGTGTGGGATGGTAGTTTGTTAATGGCTAAAAGGAATAGGGTAACACTTAGGATTTCCCCTTGGGGAATGCCGTTTTGTTGGGGAAGTTCTTTTGATAGGCAATTGTTTACTTTAATTTTGAATTTCCTGTCGTAGAGAAAGTTTTTAGTATATTTTAGTATGTGGCCGTCCAGTTTAATATCTTTCATTGTTGTTAGTATTTGGTGCTTCCATGTCATATCATATGCTTTTTGTAGGTCGAAGAACACAGCTATTAGATGCTCTTTCTCTTTGAAGCTGCTTTGTATTTCCCCTTCTAGGGTTACAAGATGGTCCATAGTGGATCTGGATTTTCGAAAACCAGCTTGAGTGTCTGAAAGGATGTTTTGATGTTCCAGATACCACATTAGCCGCTTTGTTACTATTTTTTGGAGAAGTTTACTAAGCACATTCGACATGGCTATGGGGCGGTAGTTATTTGGGTTTGTTTTGTCCTTGTTGGGTTTAAGTATTGGTACTGTAATCACTTCTTTCCATGCCATAGGGTAAACGCCTTTTATCCAAATTAAGTTAAACATTGCGAGTATATATTTGAGTGTTTCCTGGGGTAGGTGGTTTATTAGTTCTGTTGGTATACCGTCTGGTCCTGCAGATTTATTTTCTTTCATTTCTTTAATGGCATATTCTAGTTCTAGGATATTAAACGGTTTATTGATTTCAATATCTGTGTCTGTAATTATTATTGTTTGTTCTTCTTGTTCATGTTTATATTTCAGGAATTTTTCTGTGTAGTTTGCATCGCTGGAGTTGTATGCAAAGGTATCTGCCATGGCGTCTGCTATGCTTTGGGGGTTGGTGAGGGTTTGATTGGTCGTGATTATAGTTGAAATCTGCGGTAATCTTTTGCAGCTGCCTTGTATTCGACGAATTTTTTCTCCTAATATTCGCAGACGATTTGGTCTTACTCCCGGAAACAAAAAACAATCTGTAACATAATCTAGAAACTCTAAACCAGGAATTGGAAAAAATCAATATGAAAATAAAGATTGAAAAAAACTAAAACTATGGTCGTTACAACAGAGAACAAAGGGCATAACATCACTTTAAATGGGCTTAGGTTAAAACAGGCAGAAATCTTTAAATACTTAGGAGTGATCATAGAAAAAAATGGAGGAATGGACAAGGAAATAAGCGAAAGGACAGGAAATGTGGAAGAATATTTAACAGTTTAAGAACAACATTTTTTGAAAAGAGACAAGTCCCAAAACGAACAAAAGTGGAAGTGGTCAAAAAGGTAGTAAAATAACTCCAGCACCTTTATAATTTTTTTCCCAAAGTTCACCTCACTCTTTCAGATTTTCACAGCGTGTTTGATATATATGTTAAATAAAGGTGGTGATATGCTGCATCCTTGTTGACTGCTTGTGTGGTTCAAAGTTCTTATTTTTTATTATTTAAAAATTTTATCCAGTTGAATTATACTACAAAAGGTTTTGAAAACTATGTTTTTAGGTATTATTGAATACGATGGTATTTCATAAAGTCTCATCAGAACTAAATTGCACAATTTTTCTCTAATTTAAACGTCTTTGTGACTCTTAAAGTTAGCGCAATCCCATAGAATTTAAAATACAGTTTATAATCATCGTAAATTGCACTTTTACAAATGCTTTAAAAATTAAAGTGCTTTAAATCGCATCCGCTTTCGCAGACACCTGTTACATACCAAAATTAAATCTTAAAAAATGTTTGACTTGACTGGATCAGCTTTCGTGAGTTGTAGCCACCTTACTGCATAAATCACTTTGGCGCTGCTGGAATGCACCGAAAGTCACCGTTTAATTTAAATTGAGATAAATGTTTGGGTGTGATGTATATTGGTCTTTTATATTTCGGCAAGTAATCGCATTATGTTAATCTTGTAATTTGTCACTTTACTTGCAGTTCATTGTGTTAAACATGCTTGCTTTCTTATTTTCCAGATCCGATCAGGATTTAAAGACATCTTGTAAGATGTCGCATGACGAGGCTTCTCAAACTGTACATTAATATAACTTTTATATTTTTTATTCGTTTGGTTTAAGCAGTTTATAAGGACGAAGAGTATATTTATATTAATAATAATAATAATTTATTCACATTGACTAGGTACATAAATTTGTACAAATAGTTTATGAAAAGTCATAAATACAAAAAATACAGAATACCAATGCAAATGCAATATACAAATACAAATACAATTAGATAATACATTTAGATACAATAAAATTCTAGTTTTCTAGAAAAAATAAAAACTCTTCAATCAAGTGAAACTCACGCTGTATTAGATAAATTTTAAATTTATTATTAAACAATTTTAAAAAACAATTTTAAATTGGCATTTAAACGAACTACTTTATCATTCATTTTTAAACTTGTCGAAAGCCATGCAATCGTCAATTACAAATATAAAATTTGAGCAATAAATAAATAAATAAGCTCTTTATAATAACAAAATTTTGTAAATATAATTATAATAATAGTAATAGTTTTTTCACAATTGACTACATAGTTGACAGTAGTTTGTGAAAAGTCCTAAGTAAAATACAAAATACAAAAATTCAGAAAGCACAATGCAGTATACATAAATACAAATAAAAAAAAGAAAAATACAAACAGATGATACATTTAGATAACTACAGCAAAGCCTTAGTTTTCTGAAATGAACTCTTCAATTGAGTAAAACTCGCGCAGTATTAGATACCTTTTTAATTTTTTCTTAAACAATGTTAAATTTTCAATTGCTTTAATATCAAGGTTTAATTTATTATAAAATTTAATGCAATTATAAAAACAACCCTTCTCATACAAAGAGGTACAATGTACAGGTACCCGCAAATCATTCGATCTTAATGAATATTTGTGGTAAGTTGCTGTTGATTTGTTTACAAAATAATTAATATTTTTTCTAAGGAAAATAAGGCACTTATAGATGTACCTATACAGATGGAACTGTCATAATTCCCAAGTTGACAAAATGACCGCGACATGTCTCCGAACTCCTCAGATTTTGCATTGTTCTAACGACACGTTTTTGCAATAAAAAAACATTGTGGCAACGCGAAGCGCCCCAGAAGATTATACCATATGTTATAATGCTATTAAAATTCCCATGGTACATAGTCAACATAGTACTTTTATTAACAACGCGACTCAGCCTTCTCATGGCAAAACACACTGTGCCTAATTTGTTGCATAGTTCAGTTACATGTCGCGACCACTTCATATGTTCATCGACATGAACTCCTAGAAATTTTGTTTGCTTAACTAAGGAAATAATACAATTATTTAAATTGACATTTACAGGTACCGTAATCTTGCTTCTATCTGATCTAAAGGCCACACATTGAGTTTTTTCTGTGTTTAGAACTAGTTTATTAGTTGTAAACCATCCCAACATACTATAAAAAACATCAAGTAATTGTACAACCATACCATCCATTGATTTTCCCTTGATTAAAAAGTTTGTGTCATCTGCATATGTGTCAATAAGACAGTTTTCTAAATGTGGTAGGCTAGCTAAGTCATTGACATATATAATAAACAAAAGGGGCCCTAGTATACTACCTTGTGGTACCCCCATACTGATGTTCTCTGTAGTGGATGTATAATTTATCCCCTTATTATTGATTTTAACTTTCTGACATCTATTGTTTAAATATGATGTTAATAATTTCAGTGGTATTCCCCTGACACCATAGCGTTCTAACTTTTGTAACAAGATCGAATGATTAATGGTGTCAAAGGCCTTTGACAAATCAAGAAACGTGCCAAGCACTGCCTCTCGATTATCAAAGGCGGACAATATATATTCAGACATTTCATATATGGCCGAATCAGTTGATTTGCCCTTTATGAAACCATGTTGACTGCAAGCCAACAATTTATTTTTTGTTAAATGTTTTAATAGTCTATTATATATAACAGTTTCGAATATTTTTGAAAAAACAGGCAATAGACTAATAGGCCTGTAGTTGCTTGCAAGTGACAAATCCCCTTTTTTAGGTACTGGTATGACAACCGCTGTCTTTAACTCGTGTGGAAAGATACCCTCAACTAAACAGGAGTTGAATATATGTGTTAACGGGTGACTTATAAAAGCAATAAATACTTTCAACATTTTACTTGATATTTCATCATTCCCACAAGAATTTTTATTTTTTAATTTTTCAGCTATGCTTATGATCTCACCCTCAGTTACGGGTACAAAATAGAGTGTACAGGGGTAATTAGGTATATTACTTAAGGGATCTTGATTAGTTGAAGGCAGTGTTGACACTACCCTGAGAACAGTATCGAGAAAATAGTTATTAAAAAAATTTGCTAATTCAGAGGGAGAATCAAAGGTTTGATTATTAATATTCATTGTAGTTATACTATGGGCAGAATTACTGCTTTGAGTTTTAGATTTATATTTATTCCGGGATGTTTAAGAAGTACTGTCGTATGAAATAAAATTGTTAGTGCTTATTTCTATTAATAAATATTTTAGTAGTGGCACATCAATTTCTACACACATTAAATATGAGGTAATCCTTCACAAAAATAATAATTTAATCAAATATAATACGTCCTTGCTTTATTTAGAATTGTTTAACTTACGTAAATAACTGAATATTCTTAAAAACCTTACAATTGCCGTGTATTTGCTAAGCTTCAGACTTTTTTGAAATACTGTAAATGTTTTGCAAATAATTAAGCATTTGTTAACACTTTGCTATTAATTTGTATCTGTATAACTCCACACTTTAAATAAAACCAATATTGAAAGGATGGTCAGTTATACAGGGTGTTAACTTGCAAACTCGAACATTGTCCTGTGTATTGTTTTTAGATATTTTATTAATATACAGGGTGGTTCACAAAAATAACCACTCTTGGGATCTCGTGAACGGTTAAACTAAAAAGAAGTTTAAATTAGACAAATTGTTACTCCTTTTAAGACCTATTCAGTGATGTTTTAATGTTTTAACCCTGCAGCGGTGGCGCCGGGTCTCGAGCGTCACAAGATTTTGTGTAGAAAGGGGAGGGGTGGAAGCACACTTTAGCGCCTTTCAGTACCTTCCTAAAATTCACTATATTAGCGATTAGTGCAGAAAGAACAGTGCAAATTGTTTTTTTTTCAAACTTTTTTAAGCCTTTTGGGTCTGTCAGACCCGGCGCCACCACTAAGCAAAAGTTCATATCAAGTTCAATACTCCACGAATAGGCCTGTTTTTATCGGTTTTGGTAAGTAATAAGTGTACCATTTTCAGCGAATTGAATTATAAATTAATGTTTATCACAGAAACATGAGTTACGAAGATGAACAGGCGCGATTATTGCGTTTATTAGAAGAAGTAGACATTGGCTGACGAACAATTTGACGACGAAGAATCCGAAGGAGAAGAAGATAATGTTGAGGCACGTTTGACTGATACAGAAGGAGAAAGCGATACCGAGAATTTACCACTGTTAGCAAAAAAAAAACACGAATTCCCAGCTTCATCGGAAAAGACGAATGGACCTAGTGGACCAGCACATGAAGCGTCGTTCGTTATTGGAAAACATTACTCCAGTAATTCGACGAAGACGTCAAAAAGTAGCAGGAACTTCAGCGGAAGTTTGCAGTGATGCACTAGAGGTTCCAGTCTGCAGAAAAAGATGTCTTGTGTAAAAACAACAACAAAACACGTTACTTTTGAAAAATATGTAAAAAAAAAAATTACGTCTGAAGAATGCAGAATTTCGCTGCCCTGTGTGTGTGACACTGCCAGAAACTTGTTTATAATGTCTCATAATGTGTTACATAAAGAGAAAAAAAAAATTTTGGTATTTTCATCATTCATCAAATAAATTTTTAATTTTAGTTTACACATGTAATATTTCTTCCATTGTACGGACACATTGGTATTTTTTTAATTTCTTATAACAAAATTATGTGACAGCTTTAAAAAAAAATGTTTTTATAAAAAATATACCTGGGCAACAGGAACACTCACAAAAAACACAAATTTTATATGGTTGGTAATTAATTGCATTGTTTTTAATAGTGGGTCTGTCAGACCCAGCACCGCCACTCGTGAAATGCAAAAGGGCGCCACCACTCCAGGGTTAAAAGAGTTTCACGGCGCGCTAGATAATAAACAAAAATAAAAATGGAATTTTTTCTTAATTCGTTAATTACGCGCTTGTACTTGATGGTAGGTACAAAAGTATTTTTGGGGAAAAAGTTGTATATTTTTTACGCACTGTAAAATGAAAACATTTATTTGTTTCAATATTGTTTAAATTTATGACATTCTATAGCTTCATCGGGACTTTTAATGGATTTTATTTGTTTTGAGCCTAAATATAAAAATAAATACATTAAACCTTATATTATTGAAAAGGGGGGAAATGCTATAAAATCTCAATATTACCTAAGCCTTTCACTTGAAGTTAAAACTTAAAAATACATTTCCATTATGTATTTTTTTAAAAAAGCCTTAGCCAACCTTAACCTGACCCTCGTTTAATAAAGTCCTAGAAGACAAAACAATTAAAATCGGTTAGTTAAAATCCTAACTTTTGTAATAATATACTGCAAATGGATAATATTTAGCATATTTAAATACTTTAATGTTTGCAAAATATACTGAACGTGTTTGTGAAATAGATTTAGCGTTTAAACAATTAATACAAATCATTAAGTTTTTAAAACACTTCACTAATATTGTGTAATTTATTATACAAATAACAATATTCAAAGAAGTTCAAGTACGCAGTAATAAATAGACAAAATTTAATTTGAATGCGTCAAAATATTTATTATTACGAATATTTTGGTTTAAATTGTATTATGTTTTATTATTAAAAACATTTTGTACGCTATAAAATGATTTATTCAAACAAATGCAGTTTTAATGAACTTTTGTTTTCAAATGAGATCTTTTTAATCGTGCAATTTTCTTTCACCTGTGTACTACTTTTAAGTCAAACTTATATAATATGCACCACTCATGGGCAAAAAAAATATGCTTAAGCTCCTAAGCACATTATTTATACAAAGTATAACCGGTAAGTAAAAGCATTTCGGTATACCACGGAATAGGAAATCTAATGCATGTACAACCAATCCATCAACACTTACGGTATTACGTTATGCGTGTATTTTTGTTATCTGCTAACGTCCGCGTCATTACCTGACTTTCGTTTATTTTTTAAAATTAATATTACTAAATCATGCATTCAATTATTAGCTAAATACTCACGTATCCTCGTGCACATTATGTATAAGGATTGCACTACCGGTTTTACCGTTACCGTTAAAGCCGGTAATTCAAAAAATATTACAAGACATTCCGGATAATAACCACCGGTGATGCCTATAAAAAAATATTTGCAAAACCTACATCTTTCTTAAAAAAATCACAATTAGTGCGCAGTTAATAATAACGTACAGGTGAGAATGTAGAAATAGATCTAGCAATAAGAATCTTTTGCAGTGATGCTAATTTATTTACAACAGATAATACATTAAAATTTATGCTAAATGAATTGTCCTTAAAACAGAATAGTATGATAAGCTGTTACTAAAAATGAAAAATTAATGAAAAGAAAAACAAAAAGACGAACTAATTACTCGGTTGTTATAATTTTTTCACCACTGTGAAAATTTAAATGTGCCAAACAATAACAATGACAATGATGACGATATTGTCGCCATACCAGTAATAAAAGATTCAATAAATACACCTTCCTTTCAAAAATTTCTTTACCAGATAATTAAAGAACGATCTCATTTCATCAAAAGTAATCACAGGATACTTTTTTGTTGCAGGTTATTCACCAAAATCTGATCACGACCAGACGACGTAACATAAGATAATTTGGGCACCCTTCAAGCGCATTTTAATCGACAAAACGTGTTAAAAATTACATATAATACATTTGCTTTTTTGTCTTATATTTAAAGGTTAATAATTTAAAATCGTTAGCAATTACATAGAATTTTTATTATAGTTATTTATTACCGGTACAACCGACAATACCTAAACATATTCTTTCAGTATTACCGCTACCGGTAATGGCAGAAAGAGGTAATTTTGCAATCCCAAATGATCTACCGCTTAATTTGGGTCACTATAGAAATCTCGTTTTATATAAAATATAGAGATTCAGTTGAATTGGCAAAAAGTTAAATTTTAAGCAAGAAGTCCGTAGTAATCTGAATTAAATGTCTAGAGTGGCGTAACTGAAACTACAGTAACCACATATTGAGAATAAGAATCTACTTGAATTTATTAAAAATATCTATTTCATAAAAAATAAACAAATATTAGACTTTAAAATCGTATACAGCCATTCCCAAATATTTGTCACTATACCACCTTTTTGTCTGTGCCCTCGATGATTAATTTTCATTGCCGATTACCAACAAATATATAATATGTGTAAGTTCATAGTTCTGTTTTCACATAGGTTTTCTTGGTAAAGTAAAGATAATTAGGAAATTATAAATTGTTGATTCTAAACCCATGCTGTGATAACTATCCTTCGCCATCACAGAAAAACGCAGGTTAGAAACGATGCTCAATAATAAGAGAATTAAGCCAAGATGTTTTCTTTTTTAAATTATATACTTTTGTAGTGAACAATTCGACTGAAGAGCACCACAGCAAGGTTTCGCTTGTAACAATAAAAATCATATAGTCAACATGAAAAATAATTTCCGGTTGTTTTTTTTTTTGGAAAAGGTATTAAATGAAGGGACCAAGATTGGGTTAATAACTCATTCTTACAAGAAATAAAAAGGTAGATTTGCCGTTAATACATTCGTGTATTGTGAAATGAATTAGGCAGTGAATTACTCCCAATGGGGCAAAAACTTTTCCCACTTGTTATTTTTTAAAGACTGAACTTTGTACCGTGACGACCGCATTAGTAATGTTTATAAATAATCTTTAAAAAAAAGCAACATTTTCAAGCTATGCATTTTCAATAGTTGTTCGGGCTTCCAAACTATCGTGGGAAATTTACAATTAAAGAATATTTGCGCCCTTAGCTTCTTCAACACATTCAAATCGCCTTCCTCTAAGGATTTTTTGGTATTTGGCAAAGCATAAAAAACACTTAATTAAAACTATAAGGAGGATGACTTAGCTCATCAAAACCAAAAAGCATTAGACTTTTATATATACACTTAATTAAATGTTTCATTTAAAAAAAAAGTGTATTAATTTTTATTTAAACAACATTTTAATTATATTTTTGTTCGTCATGTCTAAAAATGTATTTAATTTATTTGTGAAAAATGTTCCTTGAGTTGTTAAAACAACGCCTTTATTTACAAGACTCTACGTCCTGCACAGTTCGAACCATGACCCATCAGTTTTACTTCTAAGGAGATGGTTAATCTAAACTGTTTCTGCAGTTTAAATAGCCAGATATTTCAGCAAGCTTTTATTAACTAAAGTACTTTTAAGTTTACCAATTAATTGGCATATAAAAACCAGGTAAAAATGTCATATATACGGTTCAGTTAGATCCTACACAACTGTGCACCGCATAACGCTCTCCGCATAGCGCTTATTCGTAATAACACTATTTTAAAATTTTATTTAAAATAACAATAATTTAATTTAAACATTCCTTAGCACTTCCCAAAAGCGTTTATGTCACTGAACCTGCATATAAACAGTTAAAGTATGTGTACAATGTACATTTAAATTGCAAAAACAGTATGTAAATTAAAGTTAATTTTTATCGAACGTCTTCAGAACAGTATTTCAACGAGGCGCTGCGTAAAATAAATAAGGAAGCTTTTTCAGTTGTACTCATCTAGAATAATTACCACGAATAATGCGTTACATAGGATAAATAACATTCCAATAACTTTCCCTCCTGATAGGAATGGTAATTATAAATTGTCTAGAATTGCATCATCATCTTTGACAATATACTATTACACTTACTACTACAATTACATTTAAATTGTAATTAACACATTGTTACTCTTTCATACATACAAAGGATGCCTCAGAGATAACAACCATATCGATTATCTCGACTGGTTTTAGAAATACCGCTATCAAAATGCATATAAATTCATTTCCTAATTTACTATAACGTCTTTTTGAAAAATGTTTTATTAACTTAAGAGTACATACTATATTTCTGAAGGCTAGATTCAGACTATTTTTATCAAAATTATAAGGATTCAAAAGTACATGAGTTTTACATTGTTAATAGGTATCACATTTTATTACTAAGAAATGATAATGAGAAGTTGCTGCTAGTTGCTGAGTGAGGTGGGAACCAATATGTAACTTATATTAATTAACCGGTTTGAAAAAACAACATCCACAACACAAAACTATATTCAATCAACACATGTATACAGGGTGTTTAAAATTCGAGTTTAAACATGGGTATTTCGTTTATTATTTTTGTCTTCTTTCCTAATATGTTTCTGCATATAACTGCCTTAACCCTTTCAGCCCGAAGACCGTATATTTCCGCAATAAAATTTTGTGACCAACTGCCGAAGGCCGTGTTTTTTCGAACTTATCATATATAGACGACGAACACCGTACGCGTCCGTTTGATAGGTTAAAATACGTTTATTAGGCTCTATACATTCGTGTAAAATCGTTTAAACTCGCGTGCATTAGTCCGTCTCATTTCTAACGTGTTTATTGTGCTTATAGTTGATTTTATTTTAAAATACAAAGGTAATTATTATATTTTATTTAACAGTTTAATAAAATTCCAACAGAAGAAGAAAGTAAACAAAAAGTTAGAAGATGCGGTGTTTGTAGTAAGCATGATAAAATAAAAGAAACGTTGTATTATTGCAAGGATTGCAATGCTCCTCTTTGCATAATTTCCTGTTTCGAAATTTATCCTTGTAAACGTAATTACTAACAAACATTTTCATTATAAATTTTTGAAAATAAACATATTGAATATGTATTTTTATTTCTAACAGTGTTGATGATTACGTATAATATTCGAGTAGTGAGACCGCGGACGTATTTTGCCGAAGACAATTTGATAATTTCCTGTTTCGAAATTTATCATTGTAAACGTAATTACTAACAAACATTTTCATTATAAATTTTTGAAAATAAACATATTGAATATGTATTTTTATTTCTAACAGTGTTGATGATTACGTATAATATTCGAGTAATGAGACCGAGGAACGTATTTTGCCGAAAACAATTTGGTACAATGACGAAGGCCGTACGATTCCGAAAACCTCTAAAATAGCCCGGCATACGGGCATTTCTAATAAAAAAGTAGTCAGGGCTGAAAGGGTTAAGGGGGAACTAAAGGCACGCAATAAAACAGCTTTCGTAATTCAAATTTTTCTCTCACACTAATTATCAAAAGTACTTAAAAATTTGTAAGTAAACAGATTATTGGTTCGAGAATGGCGGTACAGGCTCGATTTTTAAAAAAGTTAATACTGTTAATCATAAAAAAATATTAAAAACTGGCTAAAAATTGACGTCTGTTTACACCATCAATATTTGTAAACTATTGGCTAAAATTAAAATAGGTATCGTCCTGTACCGCGGTTAAGGAACATGTTTTTAATAATTGTTGTTAATTTGAAATAAATTTATTCACAATCTTTTTCTAAAAACTTGAACTAAGAAACCCATTTTTTAAGGAAATTTCACTTGTACTTTCCGAAGCGAAGGCGCTGCAATACCCCACCATTTTATCGCCGTATGTCTGTTCTACAACATACAACACAAAAAATGACAGGAAAATCTAAACGTCAATTTATTCTTATAGAATCTATACCAGTATTTCTTAAAGTGTGGTCTGCGAAGCCCTGGAGGCCCGGAATCTATCTGAAGGGGTCCCCCAACCCAAGCCTTTTATTATATTCGAAAACCATTCAAATTTATTGACCAGGCTAAGTTAAAAACAAAATATTGTCCACAAAACTATTTATTGTAAGCTATTGGTAACAAGTTTGAGAAACATTGATCTATACTATAGAATAGATCATGGGGCGAACATTTTTAAATAGTAAAAGCAACTACTATAGCCGAAAAACATCAGCAAGACGTAGAATGAGAATGGCAAGAGCAAGAGAGTATGTTTAATTAAAAGAGTTCGTTAAAATCAGTACAAACTAACTGTACCATTCTTATAGTATCATTACCTTTATTATGACCTTCCTTTAATTCTCCTAACTGCATGTATATATTTTTGAATCCGGGATTATATAGAATTGACACTCATTTAATTTTCAAAAACACTATTTAATCTGGTGTCTAGTAGATTCATTACAATTTCAAAAAATTTCAGCCACGCAAAATTGAATTCACTTAAATGAATATATATTTTTTTAAAGGCAAATGAACAGTTCTATTGTATAGATAGATATATGAATGCTACTTGACTGTTTATAGTATTTCTAAAACAATACATAATTAAAATCTTATATATACATAACTCTTTCTTTAAATCTAGACAAATGCGTGAAGAAAACATAGTCACTGTACCTGGTCAAGCAATAAATATTGGCAATTCCGATGTTGTTTTGGGGGAAATTAATTTAAATGAAAATACCTGGTAAAATATTTTATAAAAATTTTTGTACCTAATAATAACTGCAATAACTAAAAAAGAACATATTTTTTTAGTTATAATGATATAAACCATAAATTAGATGATTTCGAAGTTGAGGAACAATTAAATTTGAATGAATTTGATGCCAAATTAGATGGAATGCGATTAGTTGATGTAGGTTTCTTTATGCAACAAATTCAAGAAATTGTGCACACTCCATTTTTATATACAATCCGAGATATGCATTTCATTGGGGACACAAAAAACGGATTTTATTCCAATTTACATTTCAAATGCAAAGTGTGTCATAGGCAGGGCTGTGGAGTCGGAGTCGGAGTCGGAGTCGGAGTCGGAGTTTAGAAGGAATTTCTGGTCAGTGGAGTCGGAGTCGGAGTCGGAAAAAATGTACCGACTCCGACTCCGACTCCGGGTACAACAAAAAATTGCGAGATGGTCCTTTGCCACAAAATTTAAGGTCAAATTTTAAATAATTTTTTTATATTTCTTTTTTTTTCCTACATTACACATCATAAAATGTCTTAGTGTTTAATTTTGTCGGAGTCGGAGTCGGAGTCGAACTACTAAAATTATCAGGAGTCGGAGTCGGAGTCGGAGTCGCCTTTTTTTTTACCGACTCCGCAGCTCTGTGTCATACACAAAATGTTATATCAACTGCTAAAAACGTTAATAATTGTCCTGATAATAAAGAATTAAATTTAAATACAACAGCGGTAAGTGCAATGATTGCAACAGGCAATGGATATGCACAGATGGAGGGAATTTTTGCCACCTTTAATATCCCTTGTATATCCACACCAACTTATATTAAACATCACAATTTTTCTATTTATTTCTTCTTTTTATAGGAAATATGAAATAATTAAAACTATTTATACATTGAATTTATATTGATTATTACAGTAAAAAAACTTTAACTTTGTAATATTTAATTTTTCTAAAAGTAATACTTACTATAAAATTTACGCCTTTAGCTGCTAAGATCTAATGGCTGTATTACAATATACAATTTCTTGTACAATTTCTTGTACAATTTCTTGTACAATTTCTTGTACAATTTGCTGTCAAAAAAATGTATACTAGATTGTACAGCTGTTGCCAAGTTACAACACGCCTTAGGTCGTAAACTGACACTTCGCGTATGTCAATTGACGACATTGTAACTTGGCAACAGCTGTACAATCTAGTATAAAATTTTTTGACAGCAAATTGTACAAGAAATTGTGTAGTGTAATGGCTGTATTACACTATACAATTTCTTGTACAATTTCTTGTACAATTTGCTGTCAAAAAATTTTATACTAGATTGTACAGCTGTTGCCAAGTTACGACACGTCTTAGGTCGTAAACTGACACTTCGCGTATGTCAATTGACGACACTGTAACTTGGCAACAGCTGTACAATCTAGTATAAAATTTTTTGACAGCAAATTGTACAAGAAATTGTACAAGAAATTGTGTAGTGTAATACAGCTTTAATACAGCTTTTATAGGCTGCTAGGAAAACGCTTTCAGGGTTAAAAATAGACAATGATAGACTGCTAAGATAAAGAGGGATGAACGAATTTTTGGCGGGGAAATATGGAGGGGGAAATTAGTTTTGCTATATTGTTTTCTGCTAGTGTACTAGAAAGAGATGTAAATATGACATTACGTGTATTATTACTTCTGCAAAAATTGACACTTCGACTAACAATAAGATTTAGTTCCCCCTTAATCATATAGAACTCCTATTCAATAAATAAAATATTTGCAGCATATCGCGTTTTTCTTCGTTATTGAAGTTTATTTTTACGAATTTATTAATGTGACAAGTGTAATAAGCTTTCTAAATTTTTAGTTTATTGGTTGGTTTTCATGGTAACGACATAAACTACAATGACCGGGCTGCCTGATTTATAGTAGTTGTTGACAAAAGCGCAAATTTAACCAATTTTAAAATAAATGTTATGATAAATCATATTTGATACGTCAATGAACTCAAAAAAAATGGTATTGATTATGTAAATATCAAAAATTGTGCCCACAAGAAAAATAAATTTGGTTGTCATAAAACAAAAACGATACAGTCTAGGAAAAATTAGTGATTACTATCCGATTCGGCTTAAAAAGTTGCTTAGGCAATATTATTCTTCTTTTGAAATATTTTATACTTCGAACGGGTTAAAGATGATTTTCAAAAATCGTATTTACAGGTTTTTCCTGATTTTGAAATATTTCCTATTTCTCCCCCGATTATTAGAGTAGAACAAATTTTAAATAAATATTTTAAGCTTATCTTGAATAACTACTTAAGTAAATAAGCTACATTAATTAAGTATTAAAATTTGGTATTCGGTATAAAAATATATAACTTGCTTTAATTTACCAGATTATTAATTAAAATACGAAAGATATTTTTAAACTATAAACATCCCATAAACCATTCATTGTTGCGATAAAACTGCTTCTAATTGTATTGGTGCATTATTGGAGGTTATCATGATATGAAAGATGATACTTTCTCTTCTTAGGCTCATCGTTTACCTATGTAGAAAGTAATAACTGAATAATAAGCTAATTGCTGATCAAAAACATTATAAATTATACAAATGATTCCAAGTTCTCGTCGTGTTTTACCGCTTTTAAAACTTTAGCATAACTTATTTTGCAGCTATTATTATTTGTAAAACTTGAGAAAGGTCAGGAGCATCGCTGTCACGAAGAACTTTGTTTTAAATTATAGAACTATTGTATTTTCACTTACCGATGGAGAACATCGCTGGTAAAAATAATTCATGCATTTCTCAAATGGTAAAGTTAAAAGATCAAAAAACTTAATTATAGCGTTGTATACAGGGTGGTGCATTTTTCGATGCTCACCGTTGCTATCTTGGAAACGGTAAGAGATGTAACGTCGGTTAAATTAGAGAAAAGTTGCACATTCTTATGGTAATTGAGAATCTGAAAAGAAAACCTGGATATTTTAATTCGTTTTCGATTTATTACAAAAAAAACCTGAAAAATGTGATTTTAGAAAAATATTATTATCTTCCCTACCATTGACGCTGTTTCATTAAAACTTTTTAACTTTGTTTTTGACTATCCTGGGTTTAATGGCGTTAACAGAAATTTTCTAAGCTTTCTAGATTTAAAGTTGCGATAGTTAGTGAACTTTTTTGATTTACAATTAGTTTATATTTAAGGCGTAGTCTGTAATCAGATCTATATGGTACAATTTGTATAATTGTAAAACAGTATAGGCACAAATATTTCAACAATTGTTTGTGAAATAACTACTGCGGACTATTATAAATATTGAAAAAAGATATTGTTGTACATTTAAGGCGTTCATGTTTTGATTTCAAATGACATAAAACATTTTCTATTTCTACGGTAATAATATCAGACTCGCTTTTCAAATTCTCAGTTAATTTAATTTGTAGGCCAGCACAATATTTCATTATAACGTTCCTACCCGAAATTTGCATTGAAAAAATATCAATCAAAAACTGAAAAGAATCATTTTGCTCTCTTAAAAGATTGAAACGTTCTTTAGTTTTTAATAATGCTACGTCAAAAATAAGAAAATGAAACTTGATTTTTAAATAACTTTCTGGGGAATGAATGATTTCATCTTAATTTATATATGAAAATATTATATTCTCACGTGCCCTTACTACTCTTGGCATGGGAGATTCTTTGTCGCAATCAATTTCTTCAGTAATTGTCTTAATTTCTTTTCATATATTTTTGAATTCATCGTGAAGTTCTTGCAATAACCCTATTATGTTTGGTAATACTACATCACATATTTGCATTAATGAACTAAAATTATTAATTTTTGATAAAAACATGTACCAAATTATTGTGGAGCAAATAAGTTTATAAGATTTAATTTTTATAAGCAAAGATTTTGCAACATTTCTGATATTACTGTCTCTAGATTGATCATTATGAAAGTTATTACAAATTACTGATTATTAATCCTTTGGCAGTAATCGACTTGATTTAAAACAAGCGTTAAAAGGAAACAAAAAATAATGTTAAATATATCTGTTATTTATTAAAAATGTACCGCCTCCAAATTCTGCCGTCCATGCTCCCTTAGTTGTGGCAGCCTGCCACTAGTTTTTGACACTTTAGCTTCTTTATACCAAACTTTAATGGCATTTTCTACCATTTTAATTTTTGTTGCGCATTCCAACCTTGCTATGCGAGCCATGATAATGGCCCACAGGTTTTCGATTGAGTTCACCTGCATCATCAAAATTTTAAAAGAAAAACGTAAATTACTCAAAAACAATTAATTTTAGATACAAAAATTGTTAAACGTATTTGAAAAATTATTTAGTTTAAATCTAAATAAAATAAAAATATGCAAGGGATTCATTCTCATGGGTTGATGTATAAGTTCGTAGTGCTTTGGAAAGACATTTTTTGACAACATCAGCATCATTTTAATGCCACGGTAGTGGAATACATCTTAAATTTCTTAGTTTGTTTAAAGTGCAGACTATATGCCTTATATGGAGTGTCAACTACGAGAAAAAAAGTATATTTCCAACGTATCTTTTTGTTTTAGTTTAATAAAGAGGTAAAGCATTGAAGGCTGCTAGCATCATTTGTAAAAACAGCATTATTGTGTTGTATGTATATACAACAAATTTTTGAGAAATTTCTAAAACCAACTAGTTTTATTCTATTAAATATTGTGTTGGTGCCCGTCAATTATCATTAAAACCAGAGGTTTGGAACGGAGCACGGAGCTAGAGCACGGAGCAGTGGAGCAATGGGTTTTTGCCCGGAGCAGGAGCGGAGTCCGGAGCAAATACTTTTGATTGCTTCTCTGCTGCAGTTTATTATGTACAATTTTTTTAAAATCTTCTTTTTTTCTTCTTTTTTTCAACGTCTGAAGATCAATAATTTGTTTTTTCAAACATTTATTTAACTTCTTTGTTAGGGTCAAATATTATTATTTTTGACCAACTTTTACATAATACTATATTTGGAGCATGGAGCGGAGCTGGAGCAGGCATTTTGATGCCGGAGCGGAGCTGGAGCGGAGCAATTAAAAAATTGGATTGTTTCAAACCCCTCATTGAAATAAAACTGCAATAACTCGAGATATATTAATTTTAGACTTAAATTTTAGTTTAAAATTTTAACGAGTTAGCAATTACTATGATACTATTTTTAACTAATATGTCAAAGGAATTTGTTATGACATCGCCAATTTGTGAAATATGAATACTTTTTTAGAATCCTGTTCCTGTAAATATTTTTATTACAACCTAAATAGTTCAAATCTATTAATTTTAGGTACATAAAACCTCCCACATTTTTGAAGGAGAATTTAATTTTGCACCTAAAAAGTACAAAATAAACAGGGTGTTGTATTTAAGAAAACAAAGTTATCGGTGCGGAAAAACAAAATCTGTGTATAGTTGAATACAATTTAAGGTCATGTAATAAATTACCACGAACAACTTGTAGATACGTTAACTCATTAACACGATGTTTTTATCTTCCACTGTACAATAGTTAAGACAAATTAAAAAACGAAGTGTTCTGAAATTATATTAAGTATACTTAGGCTGTTGTAATATAGAGGGCAGCAAAAATTCTTAATTTCTGGATTCCAGGTTTGAGCGTTCCAGCGATGAAAGATTCCCGTGTTGCATGGTTCCATCGTTGCATGATTCCAGCGTTGAGTGATTCCAGCGTTGAACGATTCAAGATTTGAATGATTCTACCGGTGCAGTTTTCAGATTTGAAGATTCCATATTTAAATGTTCCAGATATGAATGGCTTACCTGTAGGTTTACTAAGGTATTAACTTGTTTTGTATTTTTTAATCGTGCAAGGTAGCAAAGAGACGCATTTTAAAATGTAAAACGTATGCATTTTTAAACAATAAAAACGAAAGCATACAATTACTTAAAAATTATTAACGTTAAAACGCTAGATAGGCACACAATGTGTGCTTATCTTCATAGTTTATCGCAACCTTTAAAAAGTGAAAGAGTACATTGGCATATACTAAATTTTTAAAGCGCTATAATTTGTATAAAAGATCATTACGGCAGTCAAAACACAAGACATTTAATCTTAAACGAAATGTGCTATGCAAATGATTTTGAAAGTATGTAAATGAATTGCGTCAAAATTTATTACATTTCACAGATTGAATACATTTTATAACGATACGTAATGGTACTTTTTGCTTACTAATTAACATTGCCTACTATGACTTTTGTTCATAGTTTAACACTCAGGTTAAACTTTAGGCTCGTGAGAGATTTAGCGACTTGTTAAAGTTTAAAACCAGTTGACAAACCCTAAATTATTAGGTATATGTAAACCAAAACATGTGCACGAAAATTAAGAATCTGATAAATAGAGAAAGTAAATGATATTTGAACAATTTCACGTAACAGGTGATTAATTTTTTTGTCTATAATAAGCTGCAAAAGATAATTTATTGCACACGAAATGTATGTTAGCTGAATTATAAATTACAGGTAATCCTACTCCCAAAAATTTATCAAATCGTCAAGGCGGCGATGAAAAGTATCCCTACCCAACAGTAAAATATATGTTTTCCAAAGCAAGCAAAGTTCATAAATATTATGATAAATAAATTATTACAATAATACAGGGTGTTCCGATGTAAATCGCATTATCAGGGCAAATGTTGCCAACATTTAGATTTTGCCTTTAGGCTATATCTATAGAACGAATTTAGATATTTGATTTCGAATTTCACCAGAAGCCCTGGACTAACACTGTATGAGGGCCTACCCAATTAACCCAAATTTGGGTTAGTTGTGGCGACTCATTCGCCACTTTGTCGAAAAACTGTTTTTTTAAACTTTTTTTAAATAGTATAAACTATAGGCAACAGACATTGAAGAACTTTTTTTTTATTTGATGCAATCGGGTGTAGAAATGTTTATATAGGGGAAGGTGGTATATACTGGGACACTTTTTTGCGTAACTTTTGAACGGCTTAATTTGCATACCTCAAATTGATATGAGATATTCATATTGCTTTAGTTTATCATTGCATATACAAAAAAATATTTAAAAAAAATAAAGGTACACAAATAGAGGGAAACGGTTAAATTACCAAAAATGTGCAGTTTTTTGGAAAAAACTCAAAACAATTGTCAAATATATTTTATCATTTTCTGTTTTTCTTGATTTTTGTTGTTTTCACAGCCTACTTTTTGCTTTTCATCTTTAAAAAAATTGAAAAACCTTTGTAACTTGCGTATTATTGAAAATAAATACATGAACCCTTATATATTTAAAATGAGAAAAAAATAAGGAATTTAAATAGGCCATAGCCAACTATACCTTCTATTTAAAAAAAGACAAGTTTGTGTCATAACTTTTTAACAGCGAGCGCAAAAAATTTTTTTTTAGTGTAATCAAACTAAACATAAAAATATCTAAAAATATTGTTAATACACTTTTTCGACATTTACAACAATAACGGAGATATGACACATTATTCATATGGCAAACAAACAGTTTTTCTCTAATATCTCAAAAACCGGAAATGATAGAATATTTTTGAAAACGGTTCTGAGTATGCCCCAAAAAACTGCCCATTTTTGGTAATTTAACCGTTTCTCTATCTTGCCTATTAAGCGAGATACCCATGCAATCCCATCGAATTTGGACCACCCTGTACACCACTTGTCCCCACATAAACCACCCCGTGGTACATTGTGGGACAGCAAAAAATATAAATGAAATAAAGCATAAGTAATTAAAAATTTAAATTTTTTATTTTAAAAACTTTCACTTTTCATGGGCATTGAGACATTGTACTTTGAAAAATCAAACTAAAATTGAAAAAGTTTCTTTGTTTTTTCAGTGCCCCCAAACGTAGTCGCACCGAAGAAAATATTCTGTGTAGGTTAAGCGCTTAACCTACACAGAATATTTTCTTTTTCAACACAGTCTTTATCTCTATTTTTAGAGAAAGAAAATCTAAAGTCGGAAGTCTTTTTCAGAAAATTTACCTGATTATCATCATTGTCCCACAATGCACCATGTGATCAATTTTTAAAAGCAACGATTTAATGAAAAACTTGTATGAATATTTTAACATTGTACATACATTTAATATACTGTAAGGTACACCTACGCCAAATTTTCTAATTGTTGTTAAATAAATAAAAAAGTTTTAGCACATAAACTGAATAACCACAAAAAAAACAATGCGCAGTTACCAAACATGCCTCACATGTGCAAGTCACTATGACATTGTTTACGACACATACTGTAGACAGGATATAATGGGACTGCTTAACCGCTATTATGATGTAAACAAACTTCAAGTACGGGGTAACAGATGGCCAAAATCTCTGTTGTCCCACTATATACCATGTCCCAGTATATACCATCTTCCCCTACAGTTACAATGAAAAAAAAGTTTTGTATACATAACAAACATCAAACAAATAAAAAATAAAATGTATTAGGTATTAGGTATCTATAAGGTATTACTTTTAGTAGGTAACAAACAAAAGAACGAAACAACAAATTCTTAGGTCAAGAATAGAGACTTAAGTATAAAACAGAAACATAAATATTACTTATTCTTAAAAATAAAATAAATAAAACGTTCTAGGAGTTATAAAATGTAAGTATTTTCAATACATTAAAGACATTTAAAGAACAACTCCTCTGCATTTTTATGCTGCAAATACTTTTATTTGTTCATCACATTGTAACACTTTGGTTAAATCACAGTTCATGTTTTTATTCTCATTTTTATATCCGCGAAGAGGGTCCTTTGATTGAACGAGGCCCTGGGCTGCAGCCCTGCAGCCCATATAGACCATGCCTAAATCCGCCCCTGGATTTTACTAGTAAATTCCTTTCATAAATTTAAGTCGATCATATACAATACATTTTTTATTACTTCGTTTATATTTGATATACAAAATAAATAAGATCAGGGGTGAACATATACCTGGCTGAACGCCGGATGCGGCACACGCTACAACCACTTTATTTTTCTTTCTAGTATTTTCAAAGATCATTTTTTCGAATTTCAATTCGAGGTTTTACAAAAGTTTGGAGCTCGGAAAAATATTTTTAATACCCTCACACCTAAAATTATTCCAGCCATTTGCAGAAAAAAGTTGTCCGGTCCATCTTTATATGTTTCTATAAACAAAGGATATAGAACAGCATATTGTTTGAAGTTATTTTATCAAGAGAAAAAAAATTTAAACGAGTTTTTCTGAAACAAAAATTATGCGTCATACATTTTTAATTTCATCCTATTTTATTGTACTTTAATTAAATTCCATATTTTTTTAAACTACTTAAACGAATTATTTTAGAACATTATTATTATATTTTATGGACATTAGCTTCCAGGGTGAATATGAAGCGGTATAATAATAAGCTAAACCCAATTTGCCAATTATACACGGGGCCGATGAGAGAGGGGGACAGGGGTGTCTCCGAGCCCCGGGCCTAGAAGTAATTAAAGGGCCCAGGAGCCCACATACTTTTTAAATTATGTTGTATTAAATATTCAAGATTCACAAACCGTTTTTTTATTTAAATACATTTTTAAATAATATATTTACTTGGGGCACATGTACATTTTTGCCCCGGTCACGGCGACCTCTCTCGCCGCCTCTGATCATACTGTAATTAGAATAATAGTAGGCTCAATTATTAACCTGTTTAGATTAGAACAAATGTATCCTGACTAGCGACAACCAGCTATACCGATATGCTCCTAGGTCTGTATAGACAACAAAAACGTCACATGTGTGATGGTTTGCCTAACAAGCGGTACAAAAACAACGGTTTGGTTTCAAAGGAATCATCGAGTATGCAAGGTTGCCGACAATAGGGTCATATTGAAGAAAATCAACTGATTTTCTATTTCTATTACAAACTGTGCTATATAAGCGGTGCATAAAATTTCCAAGAACATACAGATGTTAATGATTAATACATATTTTTAACACTATATTTCTGAACACAATGTTTAAAAACATCGCAAAATTAATCAAATTTCGGCTTTACTTGTACAAAGTTGGTTCTTTTTAATGGTCTAAAAAACGGATTCTTTATTTTCCTTGTATTTTTATACAAGATTTTTGGGGGGAAAAAACGATATTATCTATTATTTAAAATTTCTACATTTTAATATGTTGCGGAATTAGCCTTAAAATTAAACAAAAATATTTAAACATTTTCAAAATTTTCAAAATTTTAAGATTATTTTACCCTACAAATTTAAACAAAAAAAACTTACTTCGTTAAAATAACTTTCCCCTGCGTAATTTTTTTCTTTGCTGTTAAAATATCTTTTGTGTTAGAAAAACAATAACGTAATATCATTATCATTGATTAAATTATTACAATTAGTATTACACGATACATAATTATTAAATTTATAAGTCAAATAAGCGCAGCAAAATTTTTAAAATATTATTTGTATTTTCAGAGTCAGTTTGTTTACATTTTTAATGTTTTAAGGAAAAAAATGTTGTAGCACTTGATTAAAAAAATTTATTTATTTTGTTTCGAGTCAAGAGTATCTTAATCGTAAAAAAAAACAGGTTTATTTTACATATCGTTTTTATTAATTTATATAATAGAATTAAGTGATTTAGTTTTAAAATCAGAAAAAGTCCTGTCCAGCTATCAGAAAATCGAAAGTGACCATACGAAACAATTACATTAATGTCAAATAAATAAAGGCAAGTTTCTGTTAAAAAGTTCTTACGAAATTATTATTTCGTGAAAAACAAATAACAGCAAAAAAAGTCAATGATTTATATGTTTGCTATTTTTATTAGAATAATTGCAAATATTTGTAATTTTTAATTTAACTTAAGGTCTAATTTCTAGTTGTCTCAAATTCGTATCACTTGTAAAGTTATCGATTGGATTAAACGTAAAAATTAAATAACATGCAACACATATTGTTGGTAGGTGATCGCAACTTACTTACAATTTCAAACTTTTGTATTGGTAGTGTTTAAAATGTTTGCTGTTTTAAGTTTTTCCATTAAAACAAAGTTAATAAATCAGTAACTTTAATCAACTTTGTATACGATATGAATATGAAGGTATAGTATAAATTATTGAAATAAATAAAATGAAGCACTCGCATGCATGACAAATTTTTTATATAGCAAATTGTTAAAACAAATTCAGTGCACGTGTAAGTAACTTTCTTAGAGACTTCGATATTCGCCTAAACAACAAACCCGATGACCTAATTGATATCAACGAAATTGAAATATAGTGTAGTTGAAAGTAATAATGGAAGTTAAATTCTAAATATAGTGTTGCCTTAAGCCAAACTGAAGTAAATTGCCTTTACTTGGCTGGCATATCTTAAAATTATAGCTACAGCTATACAAATTGCGCATCTCGATATAAAAGATTTTCAAACTTATTATATCATTTTAATTCGTCTTGCGAAATATACACATACTTCGCAAAATGAATAAGGGATCACCAGAATTCTTTTATTTTCTCTTCATGCAGGTTGGTCCACATAGGAGGGCCACTATTGGGATCTCGTAAAACGTAAGAGCTACAAAGAAGTTTAAATTAGACCAATTGTTCTCCTTTCTGAGACCTATTCAGTAATGCTTTAATGTTTTAAAAAAGTTGCATCGCACGATAGATAACAACGAAAATCAAAATGAGCATTTTTTTTAAATCGTTAAGAACTCCGTCATACTTGATGGTACAAAAATATTTTTGGGGACATAGTTGTAGATTTTTTTACGCACTGTTAAATGAAAACATTCATTTGTTTTAATATTGTTTAAATTCATAGCACACTTCAGCTTCATAGAAACTTTTTGATGAATTTGATTTCTTTTGAGCCTAAATATTAAAATAAATACATTGAGCCTCGTATTATTGAAAAGAGAAAATAAAATACTATTTTAGTGAGGTCATAGCTCACTATGAGGCGCCGTTTGTGTCAAAAAGAAATTTGCAAAATAAATAACATTTCCTAGATAAATATACAAATATAAAAATATTTAGTCAATTTCACATTTAAATTTTTTTTTTTTTTGATATCGGTAATAATTTATCAAGAAAATATTTTTATATATTTCGTGTACATTCCACATTTATATTTTTTTAATTTTTTTTTTTTGATACCTTTGGTTAATAATTTATTTTTCAAGAAAATATTTTTATTTATTTGCACACCAAAAAATTATTTTTTTCACTGCAATTATGTACGCTATTATACAACAGATGGCGCGCCACTCAACATTTGTGTTTAATTATGAACTGCTGCCTGTTCAATTATATTAAATGTTAATAAGCTTCTTCTATACCTACCTATAGTGTGCTTCTGGAAATACCTAATATTTTAGAAATAATTGTCCATTTTAAACGAGATTTCCTAAGGAAGGTAATTTGTTCTGCTGATGCAGGCAGCTGTGGTCTTCCAGTTGACATGCTGTGAAAAAAATAGTTACAATTACCTTAAAAAATTGCAAAGAGTATACGTATAAGTACTTACTTTAAACTGGAAGTCGCAAACGTCAAATATAGTTAATTTGCTTCGAGCAGTTCAAAATTAAACACAAATGTTGGGTAGCGCGTCATCTGTTGTATAATAGCGTACATAATTGCAGTGAAAAATAAACAAATTTTTGGTGTGCAAATAAATAAAAATATTTTCTTGAAAAATAAATTATTAACCAAAGGTATCAAAAAAAAAAAAAAAAATAAAAATATAAATGTGGAATGTACACGAAATAAATAAAAATATTTTCTTGATAAATAAATTATTACCGATATCAAAAAAAAAATAAAAAATTCAATGTGAAATTGACTAAATATTTTTATATTTGTATATTTATGTACGAAATGTTATTTATTTTGCAAATTTCTTTTTGACACAAACGGCGCCTCATAGCTCACTGTGGTTTTCATTTTAAAAAATGCAAGTTTGTAATTTATCCAAGAATTTAAACAATATTGAAACAAATGAATGTTTTCATTTTACAGTGCGTAAAAAACCTGCAACTTTTTAAAAGTACAGAATTCCACGTACTTTAAAAGTTGTAGCAAAAAAAAATAATGTTGAATTTCTTTTTTCTTTCATAACTTTTTGTAAGCAAATAATAAAGATGATTTATTCTAACATATTTCCTTAAAGTAATATAAATTGCATTATTTACATAAGTTTATTGTTGTGAAGCGTAATAGTTTTAGTAGCGTTAAACAATACAATTAAACGATTAAGTATATTATTTAAAAGAGAGTTTATTTCATTTAATAACGTTTCTCGTTTATGTATTATAATAAAAGTGAAAATGATATGGTGTTAATGAACTTCAGTGGGCTTATGAAAGTTAAAGTGGCACCTCTAAATATGGACTAACCTTAGATAATTCTATTAACGTTTTTATAAATCACTTTAATTAATCTCTTGCCCATAACATTAACATAGTTGTAATTTAGCTTAATTTATTGAAATATTGTTATTTATATGTGTATGTTTATATTTA
Organism: Elmis aenea; assembly: GCA_947652605.1. Classification (NCBI taxonomy): domain Eukaryota; kingdom Metazoa; phylum Arthropoda; class Insecta; order Coleoptera; family Elmidae; genus Elmis; species Elmis aenea. The sequence continues at coordinate 56,083,490 of OX393577.1, read as the reverse complement.
GAAATGCATTTAAACATACGTTTTATAAATAAACAAAGCATTCAAAACGAAAATTATGAATTGTTTTACCTGCAATTTAAAGATAATTGTTTATAACTTTGTAATCTCTTCTATGTACTTAAAAAATAAATGTAAAACAGTTCAAATGATAAAAACAATGCATATACTGTAACATGACAGAGTTCAATTAATTTTTTGTTTAGATCTAAAAAAAAATTAAAACAATGTGGATGCTTTAACAATTTCCTTCTCATTGCAAAATGTAAAAATGTATGTGTTCCACTTAAAATAACAAAGAAACCGGAAATATTTTATATATTTGATTAAATTTCTTAAATATTTAAAATCTTTTAAACGACTTTCTTAAGATTGTATTATGACGTGTGGATTCTAAGTCATTTTAATGTGTTAAAGCCCAAAACCAAGCGATAGATAATAATTAATATTGCAATAAAATATTTTTAATCAAGCGAGACTTATTAGTTTTATCTTTGGATTTATAAGACCTACCTATCAACGAAATTTGTAATAACACTTCATGTTAATAAATATTTGCACCTTCCACAAACAATGTAATCGTAAATGCATGTGGCTTTTATTTTATCAAATGATATAAACATACTTTAATGCACTTAATCGATTTTTATTGATTTGCAATTTCTTGGTAATACTTGGCAGCAATAAACTTTAAAAAAACTGAAGAGGTCTTAAGATATCTAATATAAATAAGAAATTTGTACGTTATATTTATCACGTAGGCAAACTAAAACCAAGCCAAATATTATTTTACGTTATTTTCTGCCTCATTATTGTTCTAAATCGAAACGTCTGGTATAGATTTCGACCAGAAATTTATTTAGAACTTTTTTAATAGTTAATACAAACTACTTACAAAGGTTACTACAAAGATTTCCAAAACCCTTATAAGTTAAATATGTGATGCAATGCTTATTAAATTGTGGCAAAAAATTAATTACTCGAAAACGGTTAATTTTAGACCTATTCGACCTATCACATTTTATATAGTAAGTACATTTAAAGAGGAATCTTAAAATGTATTATTATATAGGTCGTTCTACTAAAAATAATTAAGTTGGTTGCCATAGCAAATAAACCGTTAAAAACAAAACAAAATCGAGTATACCATAAAGCGCAAAAAAGATAGCGATGCATCTTTTATAAAAAACATTTTGTTGTTAAATCAATATTTTACATGATAAAAGCAGTATTTCATACTTTTTTATGTTAAAATGGACCTTTTTTTATAAAATTTAAAGGTCTATAACTCGATAACCAACGAGTTTTGGACTATGGTTTATATAACATTTTTTGCTTAAATTGACTCCAGGAACATGCTCCTTAAGTTTGTCAGCTTAATCATGCAACACCCTGTATAATAAGAACTAGGAAAACATTTGAGACCGAAAGGTACAAGAGAATCCGAAGAAGAAAAAGATTTTATCCAGAATGCCAGAATATATGACTATTATTTACAATTCTATTTTCACAAAATTTTAATACTTTGTTAAAACTCATGTTTTAGCTTCAAACTTATTAAAATTTTATTATCATTTATCAGTACCTGAGTATAATACACTAAAACAATTGAAAATGCTTGAAGTAGATACCTATAGGAATTTTTGCGCTGTGGTTATCTTAAAACTACGGTAAAAAAAAAGCTTTTCTTCAACCTACGTGATTGACAGTACTCTACACATGCAATCAGCTGCACTTTTATAATGTAAAAAACTTTCAAAGTCAACAACGATGCCTTACTGTGTTACACTGCAATTTTTTCTCCGTTAATCTTTTTTCCACATCTTTACCAATTCATTGTGTGGTCTTGCTTTAATAACTATCTAACCTTAATAGCTACCAAAAGTTTTTGTGTTTTATTTCACAATTTTTGAACCCTGTCTGACACTCTTTGATGCCCACTTTTCGAATGCTGTCTACAGGTTTTTGCTCACCGAATTGACTCGTCTCTAGCCTCTAGCGTTTAATGTTTTTTCATTCATAAATTTATCGACTCAATTGAAGCTTCATCGCAATTATATGTAACTGATTTACATTTTACATTGTGTCATATTACCGTACCTATGAATATTTATTTGCCTAATGAATAGAATGTAATAAGTTTATAAATTCATGTCTCGTCAAATTGTAGTCAACGGTGTAATGGTAAATACTAATTTTATCTATCATGTTTCTAACATACACGTAGCAAAAATCGTTTAAAAAGATACAAAAAGTAAACTTTTTAGATTTTATAATTTCATGAATTCAGTAAATATCTTCAAATTTGTTTTAATATTGTTAATTATCGCAAAATTCTACTATAAACTCAAATATTAACAGTTCTCACACGTTAGTTTGTTTAACCTTTAAACTAAGGAGAAAAGGAAGTCAGTCTGATTTGGTTTGTACCTGTATACTACTAATATTTTATAATTCTTTCAATTGTGTAAGTGATTTCTTTTAAATTAATTATAAATGCGTTTAATTCAAAATTACTTGCTATTTATGAAGAATCTCTCGAAGCAAGACTAACCTAGTTTAGCATAAAATCTGTTCCAACAGCTGAGATTCGATGAATTCAAAGTTTAATTCCTTTCTGTCAATATTAACAGTTTAACAGTACTAATGCAATAGTAGGTTTTTTGAAATGAGTCGCCTATTTCCAAAACCAACCAAGTCCAAAAAAACTCAAAAAGAGTTAGCTGATATGTAGACGGAGATATGTAGCCATGGTTCCACGTATAAAACCGTCCAAAATCCATTTTAAAGTGGATGTAAAGTTTCACTTTATTTTTAAAACCGACCAAGTCCTCTAGACATTTATTTCCAAAACCAACCAAGTCCTCTAGAAAATAAACAATTTTGGTGCACACAAAAGTTCTAATAACATCATTAGCACCTTTAATGACCCTACCTTAATCCTTCAGTCGAACAGCAAAAAAATATTTTTTAACCCTGGATTGTACAGCACAAAATAACCCTAATTTAATCTTTTCAAGAATTTTCAAGAATTTGCCAAATGAACAGGTAATATTTTGTAATTTTATAGGAATTAATACAATGCAACAAGTGTGAAAAGAATTTAGTTTTAAACATAAACATTTGATCAACACGAGCAAGCTAAATTTTGATAGTCTATATTATATACAGGTACTATATAAAATGGAAATAATGATCAGTGAGCGTAAAAAAGAACTAATGTTCTATAAAAAAAATTAACATTGGTTTCGAATCTCCTCAAGTAGACATTTGCTCTCAATGTCTGGAATATAAGGAGAAAATCAAACTGGAAAAGGACAAAGCTAAAAAATTTTCAATAATGGCATTGCAACGAGTACACAAATTCAGAGCTAAAGCCTTTTTTGATAAACTTGAAAAAATTAGGGATCATACTTTTCGACTGCCAGGAAAACCTTGTACTACCAAAGATACCTTAATAATTTCACTGCAGTCATTGGGTCTTCCAAATCTAAGCTAGAAAAAGGACGCGTTTTGATTCACAATTTGTTTGAAAATGAGTCGGGAAAAGGGTCGAATGAAATTTCATCAGCCATCTACGTACGACGTCTTGTAGAAATTTCAGATTCCCAAAACAGTGAAAGTGATTCGACTCATATGCAACGGATGTGGCGACCAGAACAAAAAAACATTTTAAGTGCAAAGTGCTCTAAATGGCTACAAATGAAGGCCCCAAAAAATATCGAGAAAATTGAGGTTGTTTTTCCAGTCACAGGTCGATGAAATTATTTACTAAGCATTTTGACAAAGATTGGGAAACAGGAGCGATCAATTCCACCTAGGATTACAAAAAGGCGCTGGAGAATTCAAATGTCAATGCCGAACATCATGATGACCGCGACGATGAACGTCATCATAATTCAGAGGACTCGGATTTTGAAAACGACGTTTTTTTAAAATTACTTTTGTTCTTAATCAAAGATATTTTTATTAAAATACACGTTTTTTATGAGCTATTTTCACCTTTTTACCAAAATCTTAGTTACAAAACCGACTAAATCCGCCATTCATTTCCAATACCGACCAAGTCCTTTTCGTTTTGATCATATCTGGTTTATTTTTGTCTTTAGTTAGGTACTTAATATCAAGACTACACAATTGTGCAATTTTTTCCATATTTTTGGCACCTCAGACCAATTTCAACGTTGTTGCGCCTTTCCTCAATCGTTTTTAGGCTTTCCTGTAAAAACAACTATTGTGGACTTGGTCGGTTTTGGAAATAGACGACAAATATTTTAATCAAAGTTTATTATACCAACACAGTGTAACATATACACATTCATAATTTTAAGTATTATTTTACGTCTGCTGTAATATATTCACAATACCTATTATTCTCTTCCCGTACGCAACAGAATAATGGCCTGTCGTATATTATGGGCACTTTCCATAGTGAAATAAAGTTAGTAGCCGGTTTCACAACAACCTGCTCAATGAATACGGTTAACTGAAACACGAGCTATCGTCGTTGTGTTGGCCAAAGTCTACCTTCCCTATGCCATTTTTAGCAGCCACGCAACGTCCCTTGAATTCCGATTAAGAATTTATAATACTACGCCTATCTCCTCGTCAATTTCAATCAACTAGTTCCGATTCTGAAAGTAATGCGAAAATCATACATCCAACGATATTACATTCGCGAAATTATAATATTGTAATTAAGACGATTAGTTAAATAAGCGTAAAATGTGAAATGCGTTAAAAAATAATTAATTAAACGTGATTATTAATGTTAACATGACACTGAAACTAAGCAAACAAGGATGCAAAATGTTGCGAAGAACAAATTTTAAAAAATTTGATTGACAAGTACACTCCTATAAAATTAATTAAGTGTCAAAACCATGCAGACTAGGGATTCTGTGTCGAGACAACCCGGGAATTCCAAGACTTTTTGGTGTCTCGATTCCCAGGAATTTCAAAAAAAAACGGGACTCGACACTTTCCGATTCAAATTTTATATGATATAGGAAAATTTATTGTTTTAAAATAAAACCTGTGCAGTCAAAAACAATCCATGCCCAGCTTGTATACGAGCAGGTAACAAGTGAATAGTTAAAGGGTCGGCTAAGTTATTTTTAAAACGGATATTTTGGCAACAACTACTGATGGAGCAAGTGTGATGAAAAAATTTGGACGTGAGAGTCCTGTCGAAAGTCAACTCTGCTTAAATCACGCAATTCATGGCCGTAATAAATATCTTATATCAAGAAGAGGGTGAACATCAAACAACAGAAGATTCTGACGAAGATGACGATAACGATGGTGATGATAAACAAAATATCGAGAAAAATGACATTGAAAATAATAAGAGTGTAGAATTTCAAAATGCAAACCTGTGTATAAAACCGAGCTTTAATAAAACCCTAAATGAAACTCGAAAAATTATCAGATTGTTTCGAAAATTTGCATTAAAAAACACGATTTTACAAAAACATTTGCGAATTTGATGTTGAGCTTAATTTATGCCTCGACGTGAAGACCAGATGGAATTTCTTGATTCTAAATATTAGGAGTTATATTTTTTAAAGATTTGCTTTCGGTTATACATGCAACAAATACCTCAAAAATAATTGCTTTTAAGCCGGTACTAAGAACGGAACGAAAACGAAAACGTTAAACGAAATTAACCGAAATTTATTTGAGAACGAAACCGACAACGAAATTATTATTTTTCGTTCAAGAACGAAAACGAAATAAATATTTTCCAAAACCGGTTTTAACCGGTTTTTCCACTATTTAAATTTTATTTGTTAAACACAAACGCGAATTCACCTTCTATGCTGGGGAGACTCTACCAGGCAGTAAAAAATCTCACTTGAAATAAGTGAGCTTAACTTTTCTTCATATACATGATATGTTTTAACAATTTATTGTTTATATTTGCAGTTTCGAGTAGCACAAGAAACGGTACAGATATTCTCTGTACACTTGATTGAATATATTTTATTAATGTGTTTGTTTTATTTGCGTTTATAGAGTTAATAAAAGTAAAATTTACTCTTACTTCGAAAAGGACTAATGTAAAAGAAGATTTATTGTCTGAAGTGTTGCTAGTAAGATTGAATAGATTGTGAAAATGTATATTGTGTGCAGTATGTACAAACTATTAAGTTAAAGTATATTTCAAGTTAATTTTTTTATATTATTAATGTGTATGTTTTATTTGCGTTTAGAGTTAATATAAGTTTTCTTCTAATACCTTTTTTGTTTATAACATTCATGGGAACATTTAGTGAACTATCCACTTGAATCAATTCTTTTGTCTTTTTAAATAATTACAGCAGGATCTAATTTAATTCAAATTCATAGATTTTTAGTACTAAAACAAACTTAAAACAGCACTGCTATATTTTTATATTTTTAAATAAAAATCGTGTGTAAACTAATCAAGTTGTATTTTTGCACCTTACGGGTGTTATACTAAATAAAATGGTTAACTGTTAATGTGTTTAACGATTTGGTAAATTTAATATGGCGGCGGTTCGCCAGTCTAAAATATGCTGTCCGTGAGCATCAAAACCCATCGTAATCGTTTATATTTTAGTGGAAACGCAAATATTGTTATCGTATTTATAGAGGGTTGTAGTGAATTGAAAAACAAAATGTACCTAAGTCCTCGATTTTTTGACGACAAAAAAATTGTAAAACCGGTTTTAACCGTTATATTATTTCGGTTCACGAAAACGAAAAAGGAATTTTTTTGGTTAGAACGAAAAGAACGAAAACGATATACATATTTAGTTTTCGTTCCGAACAGAAACGAACGAAATTTTTTTCGTGTTTAGTCCGTGCTTTTAAGTACAAAAAAAAATTACTAATTTTTTAAAGAAAATTTAATGTTACATATTACTCATATTAGTACTCGAAAACAAAACACACGGTATAGATTTTTTTGTTTTTAAATAATTAGTACATACTAAAACTAGTCATAAGTTGACTAACCAATAGTTTCTTTTTTACAGTAGGGACATTTAGATCATTGTGCAGGTTAACATTTCGCTTGTTGAAGTTTAGCTGTGCTCTCTTCTATTCTATTGTAGTGCGTATTGCTAGGACCAGGGACTAAAAACGAAAAAAATTCCGTTCGTTTCTGTTCGGAACGAAAACGAAATATATCGTTTTCGTTCTTTTCGTTCTAACCGAAAAAATTCTTTTTTCGTTTTCGTGAACCGAAATAATATCGGTTAAAACCGGTTTTACAATATTTTTTTGTTGTCAAAAAATCAATTTTTTTTTAGTCCCCACAACCCTCTATAAATACGATAACAATATTTGCGTCTCAACTAAAATATAAATGATGACGATGGGGTTTGATGCTCACGGACAGCATATTTTAGACTGGCGAACCATCGCCATATTAAATTTACCAAATCGTTAAACACGTTAACATTTAACCATTTTATTAAGTTTAAAACCCGTAAGGTGCAAAAACACAACGTGATTAGGTTAAATTAGACACACGAACTTTATCTAAAAATATGAAAATATAGCAGGTGCTATTTTAAAGGGCCTAGCAGGATAAGATAGGCCAGCGGCCCTTGAAACCAAATTTTAAATTAGTTATTTTGCTATGTAGGTATCATAAAATAAAAAATATTTGCAATAAATTTAGCACCCCCTTTGCCCTCCTTCTCCTAGTAATCGAAAAAAGCTGTTTTTTCGTTTTTATTTTTTTTCTTTGCCCTGAATAATCGAAAAATTTTGAAAAAATTCATGAATGAGCATAATAACATATCTTATTTGAAAAAATTTTTATTTTTAAGTTTGACGAAAAATTCGAATTTTTGGAGAAAAATTAAGATTTTAAATGCGTTTTTCAATTGTTTTTTTTATAGGTAAGAGTGCGGCACTTACATATATATTGTATTTAGTCATAATTAATATTTCCTGAAGAATTCAGGAAAATTGATGTGGTGCGCCGTGTTCAAAAATTGAAAAAACTGCTTATTTTTGCACTCTTGTCCATTTTGTTTACTTTTGGCTAGTAATTAGATAGCAGTAAAACAGAGGGCAATACAAACAGTCTTTAGCCTTACCCGCTAAAGTTGACGTTTTTAAATGGTTTAGTGGTAACGGTAACCAGGAACACAATAATTGCAAATAATCTGAGGTATGTGACGGCAGTAACAATTCGTGTAAAACTTAAATTGAGAATAGATTAACTAACACTTTGCACTGTCTACCTTCATGGCCTACTTGAAAAATGAGTTATCGATGTTTAAAGTTTTACAAGTTTGACCTAGAGTAAAAAACGCCCTGTGTAATATTTTGAAAATATAGCCAGTGCAAAGTGTTAGTTAATCTATTCCCAATTTAAGTTTTACACGAATTGTTACTGCCGTTCCAAAGTTTTTGAATGTTGAAAACTTTTAAAAGTGCTGTTTCAGTTAAAATTTTCATAAAAATGTAAATAAAACCAAAACGCTTAGCTTTAGGCCCATATAACCTTTTAGATTTTTTAAAGCAAATTAAAAGGGGAATCCAAAAATATAAAAATATACAGGGTGTGCTGTTTAAAATTTCAAAGTTTTGGTTCGTTTCCGGTTGAACCGGAAGTCGTATCACAACGTCATAATTAGCATTGAATCCGAAACCTACCATAATGGTAAGTTATCATATTTTTTTAAAATATCTTTGACAGTATTCTAGATGTTTGCATATTTCCATATTTTTGCGCAGCGATATTAATGTGACGTCACATACCTCAGATTATTTGCAATTATTGTGTTCCTGGCAGGGCTCGAAACCGAAAAAAATTTTGGTTAACGGTTAACCGAAATCGAGAACTTTATTTTTATAACGGTTTTTGTTGAAAAACCGGTTTTATTCGTAAAAAACCGGTTTAGTGTAAAAAACCGATTTAAATTATAAACCGGTTTAAAAAACCGGTTAAATTAACCGGTTTTTAAAATTATTTAGATCAGTAATGCAAAGTATAAAAAGATATTATTTATTTACAATTTTATAATAAATGTACAATCAAGAGTTCAGTAATGACTTTTGGTAAACTAATCGCATTTACTACAGATTTTGTATTTTTCATCGTAATTTTTATTAAAAAAAGATGTTAAGAAAACCGGTTTTTTATTATTTTGGTTAAAGGTTACCGTTTTTTTTGCCTTTAAAAATAACGGTTACGGTTTCAGTTAAAAATCACTTTTTCTGACAAAAAATAACGGTTAACCGGTTTTTTAAACCGGTTTAAAAAACCGAATTCATGCCCTGGTTCCTGGTTACCGTTACCACTAAACCATTTAAAAACGTCAACTTTAGCGGGTAAGGCTAAAGACTGTTTATATTGCCCTCTGTTTCACTGCTATCTAAGTACTAGCCAAAAGTAAACAAAATGGACAAGAGTGCAAAAATAAGCAGTTTTTTCAATTTTTGAACACGGCGCACCACATCAATTTTCCTGAATTTTTCAGGAAATATTAATTATGACTAAATACAATATATATGTAAGTGCTGCACTCTTACCTATAAAAAAAACAATTGAAAAACGCATTTAAAATCTTAATTTTTTTTCAAAAATTCGAATTTTTCGTCAAACTTAAAAATAAAAATTTTTTCAAATAAGATATGTTATTATGCTCATTCATGAATTTTTTCAAAATTTTTCGATTATTCAGGGCAAAGAAAAAAAATAAAAACGAAAAAACAGCTTTTTTCGATTACTAGGAGAAGGGGGTAAAGGGGGTGCTAAATTTATTGCAAATATTTTTTTTTTTATGATACCTACATAGCAAAATAACTAATTTAAAATTTGGTTTCAAGGGCCGCTGGCCTATCTTATCCTGCTAGGCCCTTTGTTTTGATACTAAAAATCTATGCATTTGAATTAAATAAGATCCTGCTGTAATTATTTAAAAAGACAAAAGAATGAATTCAAGTGGATAATTTACTAAATGTTATAAATAAAAAAGATATTAAAAAAAAACTTATAGAAATATACTTTAACTTTATAGTTTGTACATACCATACAATATACATTTTCACATTCCGTTAAATCTTACTAGCAACACATCTTCCAATAAATCTTCTTTTACGTTAGTCCTTTTAGGAGTAAGAATAAATTTTACTATTATTGTCTAAACGCAAATAAACCATACACATTGATAATATATATCCAATCAAGTGTATATTCTATATTGGTGATCTAAAAAACAAATTAGAAATAGAGAATATCTGTACCGTTAATTGTGTTACACGAAATTGCAAGTATAAACAATAAAGTTGTTAATACATATTCACGTAAATATATGGAGATTAGTGAAGCTCACTTATTTCAAGTGAGATTTTTTACTGCCTCGTAGAGTCTCCCCAGGACAGAAGGTAAATTCGCGTTTGTGTTTAACAAATTAAATTGAAATAGGGACAAAACCGGTTAAAACCGGTTTTGGAAAATATTTATTTCGTTTTCGCTCTTCAACGAAAAATAATAATTTCGTTTTCGGTTTCGTTTTCGTTCTTAAAAAAATTTCGGTTAATTTCGTTTAACGTTTTCGTTTTCGTTCCGTTCTCAGTCCCTGGCTAGGACAGCCGTATCGTCTGCAAAAGTGGGCTAACTGGATATTTTCTATACAGATGAAAGAAATTAATTGTAGGTTATATTATATCCAATGATCTCCAACAACCATTGTCTTAAAATTTTCTTATATTGATTGTGCTTAAAACACGATTCTGTATATCAGTATTGAGTAATTTATCATTTATAAAAATGTAGAAATATTTGCTGAATCACATTACGACGCAAATAAAACAGAAAGTGCAATTTAAAAATCACATATCTAGCTATCACCTATTAATATATCGTGCGGTAAAATATGGCTTTAACGTTTCTTACTTTTAATGTAAACAGTTTCACTTTAATGTAGCTAAAAAGAAACATTTAACAACAATTAAAAGAATTTTTAGAAACGGATAGGAACAGCAAAATATATTTAGACATGTTAAAATCGAAGGTATGCATTTATAAGGCATCCACAAAAACACAATTCTTTATAATGCATATACAAGATTTTAAAAAAAAAACATTCTTTGTCAACTACTGAACGAAAGAGTGATTTTTTACCATTGTCAACAAAATTGTTTAATTGGCTATTTATAGTTTGCCGGGCCTATCACAGGGGGGGAGAGGTAGACGGGACTAATTCCCGGAACCCGGTATTGTTAAGGGGGCCCGGATTCGAGCTAATACACAATATTTTGTTTACAAATACTATTAAAATTAAATTTAAACCTTTCTAAGAGTAATGGGGGGGGCTGTTGTCTATAGCTTCCCCGGGGCCCGAATTTTCTGTGAACGGCCCTGATAGTTTGTTTAATACATGTAAGAAAAAGTAGTCCAATAAATTTTTACTCGTATAGTTAATGGCCTGGAATAGGGTTTGACTTTGACAAAAAATTCTAAGAGTGTAGTGAGCTCCAAACATTACATCCGGTACAATTAAAAATACAAATTTTTACCACTCTCCAATTAAACTATAAAAGTAAGATGAACTCATTTGAAAATTAACGACTTTTTTCTCTAGAAAATTACTATTTATGCGAGATACAAAACCAGTTTTAATTAGTTTTATTTGAGAATAATTGAATGCTTGTGACAACATATTTTATGTTCAAAAAATATCGTCCCTGTGCATATGCATGAAAAACATAGGAATCTAGTAATGGAAAGTGGTTCAATTGGAAAAAATTCAAAATAGTGATGCGTCTATTATGCGTAGTTTCTAAAACATCCTAAAATATTTAAAGTACGTTGATTTTAACTTTAATTATTAGTTTCTTTCTATAAACTGTAAAAGTTTGGTGTTTGAAGTTAACGCAAGGGCTTTAATGACATGGAGCTTTTAAAAGAAACAAATGCTTATTAGATTGCAAAAAAAATCAACTTTTTTATTTCTCATGGTGCCATAAAAAATGTATGCTCCAAGATGACAAACTAAATACGATCTTAAGAGAAAAAACATTTGTATATGTTTCTACATTGAAGGTTTGCCATACGTATACAGGGTCGTCCACATAGAAGGACCACTATTGGGATCTCGTAAACCGTAAGAGCTACAAAGAAGTTTAAATTAGACAAATTGTTCCCCTTTTTAAATGCTATTCAGTGATGCTTTAATGTTTTAAAAAAGCGCCATGGCACGCTAGATAATAAAGAACAATCAAAATGGACGCTTTTTTTAAATCGTTAATAACTCGGTTATACTTGATGGTCCAAAAATATTTTTGGATAGTCTATGACTACTATGACCTCATGAAAAAAGCTTTTTTTTTCTCTTTTTAATAATATAAAATTTTTAATGTATGTATTTTGATATTAAGGCTCAAAACAAATAAAATTCATCAAAAAGTCTCTATGCAGCTATAGAGTGCCATAAATTTAAACAATATTGAAACATATGAATGTTTTTATTTTACAGTATGTACAAAATTCTACTAACTTTTTTCCCAAAAATATTTTTGTACCATCACGTATAACCGAGTTATTACCGATGTAAAAAAATGCCCTTTTTTAATTTAATTTTTTATCTAGCGTACCATGGAACTTTTTTAATAATTAAAGCAGGGTAGATAAAAATCATGATTTTTTTTTTAAAAATCAAAAAAATCGATTTATTTGATTTAAATCAGATTTTTTTGATTTAAATCAAATTTTTTTGATTTAAATCAAATGTACCATATTATCGAATTTAGTGACATATTTACATGCTATTTCTGTTTTGTGCTAATATATTTAATAATCAATATATTAAATTCATTGGTGAATTTTTGTCAAAATGAAAAATTAAATATAATGATTAAGAATTTTGAAAAAATCAATGCTAAATGGTGATGTTCAATTAATTATATACAGGGTGAGTCATTAGTTTGGGATCGGTCGATTGTGGCTAAACGGCTTGAGATATGAAGTTGATTCAAATGCTATTTTATACAGTTTTTTCTAAACAACACAATAAAAATATTTTCAAATATACAGGGTGAGTCACCTTTCTGGAACTAATAGCAACTTTTATATTTCAAAGACAACACCCAATTTTTTATTTAATATTTTTGACCGCCTTAATTTTAGCTTTGCATCAGTATAAAATACTACAGGTTTTTATACGGCGTTGTAAAAAAAAAAATAAATTCTAAATTATTCAAGGTTTTAAGTCTTTATTTAAAAAATTCTCCTGAAGTTATTTTGAAATACAGAGTTGTAATTTGGTATGGACAAGCAGAAAAAATTTCTCTGTTCGCTCGATATGAAAAAATTTGAATCACACATACAGGGGTGTTTATAAATAGGTGGCAACTTCCATGATTTTCAAAAGCTCGTAACTCGAATTTTTTCAAACACAAACCCCTGTATTTTTTTATGTCATCGAATTTGTCTCTAAAAGAACTTCATATTTTGTTAAGTATGTCCTATACTTAAAACTCATACTTTTCGAGATATTCGACATTTTTCTTCAAATCGTTATTGAAGCAATTAGAGTGCCGTGAAAATCGAAAAAACTGACTGTTCACTTCGCTAACGTCAAAAACTTGTCATTTATTTTTTGAATAATTGCATTTCCACAATGAATATTACTTCACAAGAGCAAATTGATATGGTTTATTCACCATTTCGTGTATTTAATTACTAATAATAATACAATTTTGTTTTATTATAAATTAATATTATATTGTACTCATATAATCTGTGATTTAAATTAATAATTTTTTTTAAAAAATCACTTGATTTAAATCAATGATTTTTTTTTTAAAATCACTTGATTTAAATCATGATTTAAATCGTGATTTAAATCAATTGATTTAAATCTGCTCAACCCTGAATTAAAGTATCACTGGTTAGACCTCAGGAAGGGGAACAATTTGTCTAATTTAAACTTCTTCGTAGCTCTTACCGTTTACGAGATCCCAATAATGGCCCTTCTATGTGGACCACTCTGAAGGTGCATATACATTATTGTGTTTATTAATAACTATACAGGGTGTTTAAAATTCGAGATTAAATATGGGAATCTCGCTTATTATTATAGCTAGATTGTAGGTTTCAATTTGGCAAAGTTGCTAAATTCGGTCCTCATTAATAATCTGAAGAGAAATTGGAAATATAAAGATATCGGTATCCGAGAAAATGAGGAAAAACCGGAAAATACGATTTTTGAAAATCGCCCATAACTTCTGGATTATAAACTATTTCAAATGTGTAAAAACAATGCCCAAGTAACTTTTTAAGCTGAATCAAATGATGATCACAAATTTTTGCTAGGTCGATTCGTTTTTGTTTTATGACAACCAACTTTTTTTTACAGGCGCAAGCTTAGGCATTATTTACATTTACATAATCAAATAGAATTAATTTTTCTTCTAAATTCATTGATGCAGCATACATGGTATTTTACTTCAACATTTATTGTCAAATTTGTAAAGTTGCGTTTTGGACAACAACCATTATAAATCAAATAGACCGGTCGTTGTAGTTTTTGTCGTTACCATGACAACCAATCAACAACTTAAAATATTGAAAGCCTATTACTGGTCATTGTTGTATTAGTAAAGTTTTGTCTGCTGGACAAACCTATGGTGACACTATAACACCGTGACATTTAATGCCACGACAACGTGCCGTGACAGCGAATTTAAAGCACTGTCGTGGCATTAAATGTCACGACGTTAGCGTCACCATATGAACGAGGCTTAAAAAGCAAGTGTACCATTAAACGTAAAATAGAAATTTTAATATAAACTTATAATAGTCATGTAAAAATTAACCTATCATCGTTTGATGCATTTATTAAACAAAAACTCTCTATATTGCTTGTATTATTCATTTTGAAATAAACTAAGATAAACAGAAAATTAAAATGTTTAAGAAGAAAAATAGTAAATATGATTTTGTTATGTCATAAAAAAGCAATTGGTTTTTCTGTTTTACACTCATACTTCTTGAATGAAACTGTATCATTACAAAATGTCTTTAAATGACGATGTTGTAGCTACAAAGTTATTTTCCTGCTTAGATTAAATATATTTATTTGCTCATTGACGCAACAAAAACATTTTATATCTAATCTAATCAACATGTAGCAAATTTAGATTATCTTTTTCACGTTGCTTAATCCAACATTTTCCTTATACTGTGGGATAAGAGTCAATTAAATAAAGTATACGTTGTTACATAATTTCACCAAAGTCTTGGAAGTTCTCATTATGCTGTGCAAATAATGTTTATTTGTAATTACATAATTTTTTCATTCACTTTACGGAATATGTAACTAGTAACTATTTCCTCGAGATATAGTAAAAGAAAGTAAATAAGTACTTTTGCCTTCGTCTTTTGATTCAGCTCGTGACCTTAGCACAACATATAAGTCGTTAATCCATAGTTCACGAGAAAACGACAGAAGTAGCAGATAATTATTTTACTTGATAAAATCTAGTCACGTAAAACGTATAGGTATGACTTTCCTGTCCTATTTTTGTTGACGCATTATTTTAAATTGCTTTATTAGATATACAGTTTTAATTAATAGTAAATTTCACACAATGTATGCTTAGTACCAGGATTTCAAACTTCTATAAAATTGGTTTAGATCCTGTACATAATATTTAACCAGTTTGGTTTTGTTCCGATTCTACACCGTTTAACCGATTCTGCGGATCAATTCAGTTCAGTAAAAGATTTTTTTTAGTTAATTATTTTGTGAGTACAGGGTGGACCAAATTCGAATATTCCATTTTTTAACCTTTATAATCCTGTTGACTTTCATTCTCCAAATGATCAGATTACCAAAATACTAAATACTTATGTAGATTAATGCGATCAATTAAACATCACTAGCGAAAAATAAATAGGTATGTAAATAAATAAAATTGCTAGGGACGAAGGGATAAAGGTCTTGAAACTAGTCTAGCATTTTTACAAAAAAATCTCATTAAAAAATGTATTAAATTTATTTAGAGTAATTTTCAGTTTTTTCAGAATATTTTAAAAAGTTGACGGCGTAGGTTAAATTTGGTAATAACATTAGATTTCCCTTTAAGTTCTGCACAAATTTGCTAATTTAAACGTTTCTGTATCTTTAATATTAACGGAGTTACCCATACAACAGGTTAGAAAAATGGGCACCCTGTATAGTCTAATGCAGTGTTTCTCAAAGTGTGGTCCGCGGACCCCTGGTGGTCCCTGAATCCTTCTGAACGGTTTCCCGAGCATTTTTAAAATGTTCGGAAATCATCAAATATAACAATACAACAAAAATATTGTCTACAAAACAATTCATTGGCCTCTGTAGGCTTTTAATTTTGGAATGGGTCCAAGAGTAAAAAGTTTGAGAAACACTGGTCTAATGTTTTAATTTAAATTTAAGCTAAAAATCAGATGGTAAGTATAATTTTAGGTATTTTGAATTACATACTACATAGCACGTTATTCAAAGCGAAGAACAATTAAATACATTTTTGGTAATTAAATTAGGACGTAACGTCACATAGATTATGAGAAACTTTATGAAATAAGTATATAAGTTACGTAATAAGCCATCTCTTCTGTTATTTACAAAATTTCTCATCTCCATTATTAAAAATTAATTGGAAAGAAATAAAACAGTGTAGACGTTTTTGATTATTTAACGTGCTTAATCACCAAGCCCGCGTAATAAATTAATAATGCATTGTGTTATGCTGTAATAGGGTGTACATTAATAAGTAATAATATTTGACGTAACAATAGCATATTATATGCAAATAGTCGGCAAGTTTAAGGCGACCTGTCGCGTATCCCATGCGCAATAGAGAAATTCACTGAACTACTTTTAAACTTGTTTACGATTAAACAAAATTGGAAATACCGGAAGAAGATTTTTATGTCACATTTCATTACACGATAATAATAACATTAGCTGCTAGCAAAATTATATTGGTGATAACTCTCTCATACTATGAATAACTGTTTTATTTTTTGGTCTAACGATCAAAATTAAACAAGATTTTATTTACTACTTTACGTGCAATTAAATGTATTTCGAAATTTCCTTTTCTTGGTCAAGTTTACAACATTATTTATGGAATAAAATCTTTTAAGTTTATCTTTCATCGCTTGACAAATCTAAGGTTCTTCAAAGTATACAAGATGAAATTTTAGTTTAAACATGGGAATCTCGCTTATTATAATATACAGGGTGTTTCGTAAAAATGCGAAAAAATTCCTTTTCGAAAATTAAGGGGTGTCTTTTATATAAAATTATTTCCTTTGACGTCTCCTTTCGGAGTTACACCCCCTAAAGGGGAGCGGTACAATAAGGTTTTTATTTTATTTCTCAAATTTAAATAAATGTAGGAGAATGATATTTGACAGATGTTTAAAACTTATTAAAAGGTTTTCCATAGTAATATTTTCAATCATCTCCCACCTTCACAGGGGGCTTAGAATTGACAAGCATTTTAGTGTTGTCGCCGCATAAACGTCAAAATGAATTACACCCGTCAATTCTACCCAATATGAAGATTAACAAACCATGGTAACCACCAAATTGAATAGTTTTATATTGGAATACTTGATGGTGCATGTTCGCTTATATTATTTTTTACTTAAATACTGTGGGTTTTAGGAGAAAAGTTAAGGAATAAAAGAAGTTTCTGAATAAATCACGCTTAAAAAAAAATTATTGCAAAATTTTAACCCACTAAAAAGTTCTGACTTAAAAACCAACAGGGGTCGAACTTTTCAGCCCCCTGTAAAGGTGGAAGATGATTGAAAATATTACTATGGGAAATCTTTTATTATAAAACATACCAAATATCAATCTCCTCATTGATTCAAATATGAGAAATAAAATAAAAATCTTATTTTACAGCTCCCCTTTAAGGGGGTGTAACTCCGAAAGAAGACGTCTAAAGGAAAAAAAAATTATATAAAAGACACCCCTTCATTTTCGATAAGGAATCAGCTCCCGAATTTGGCTAAGTTGCTAAATTCGGTGTTCATTAATAATCCGAAGATAAATTGGAAATATTTTAAACGGTATCCGAAAAAATTAGGAAAAACCGAATTATATGATTTTTGAAAATCGTCTATAATACCTTTGGACTATGAAATATTTCAGTGTGTAAAAACGTTGCCTAAGCAAGTAATAATCTCTAATTTTTCTGGATTGATTCGGTTTTGTTTTATGGCAACCAACTTTATTTTTTCTTGTAGGCGAAATTTTTGCTCTCTACATATTTAAATTTATATTTTTTTAACTCATTGATGGACCACACATGATATTTTACTTCTACCTTCATTGCCAAATTTGTAAAATTGCGTTTTGGACAACAACTCCTACAAATAACTATAAATCGGGCACAAAAACAATAGCTCGGGTTCTGTACAGCAACATTAAGAAACGTTTGCAATTATGCATTGCAGAAGAAAGAAATTTATTTGAATATCTTTAATTTGTCATAGTTTTTATAGGTTTTCCTGTTATTGTTAAATTTAGTATACCGTTCCTTTAAGTTTTGTAATACGTTATTAACATGCCTTATACATGTGTACTGTCTAACGTAGAAAAATTATTTTTTTCGAGATATTTTTGTACTAAACAAGTAATATTCCTACTCAATGAATTACAAATTCGCAGCATATTGCGTTTTTCTTCGCTATTGATAGATTTATAACGATGAAGAGTATCAGACTTTTAAAAATTTTAGTTTGTAGTTGGTTGTCATGGTTACGACATAAAAAAAAACCGACTGGGCTGCCTGAATTATAGTGAATGTTGTCCAAAAAGCAATTTTACAAATTTGGCAATAAATGTAGAAGTAAAATACTATCAGCGGTATGCACAGTCGATCGCCGGAGGAGCCTCCGGCTGTGCGCCGACAGTTTGCGTTGCACAGTCGTTCGCCGGCGGCTCCTCCAGCGCACCGCCGACGGCTCCTTCGGCGCATCGCCGACGGCTCCTCCGGCGCATCGCCGAGCGTTGCATAGTCGTTCTCCAGCGAGTCTTCACCTAAGTGGCACATGCGCAATACTTGAAAACTCGGCGCTTCGCCGGCGCGAGTATCTAGCATCTCCAGGGTACTGAATATTGTTGCAAAATGCAAATTTATATTTATTTTTTACATCACTTTTTATCCTCGATGATGGAATAGTTTTGTATCATATAATTATCATTTTTTTTTCCTCGGCACTGTACGATTTATTCGATATAATATATTATTTAAGTGTTACAAAATCGACCAAACTTCAAATTGTACTGTACATGAAGTATTCACCTTAATTGTTTGTCCAGGTGTTTCTCTGTGCTCATGTTTGTTAAATGTACATATTATATATATCTTATGTTCTTATTTTTCTGCTGGGTTAATAGCAAGT
This sequence comes from Elmis aenea, assembly GCA_947652605.1. Classification (NCBI taxonomy): domain Eukaryota; kingdom Metazoa; phylum Arthropoda; class Insecta; order Coleoptera; family Elmidae; genus Elmis; species Elmis aenea. The sequence goes on along the minus strand of OX393577.1, from coordinate 56,064,097 downwards.
GTACAAAATACTGTGTAAAATTATGGATGTCTATATTTTTTTAACAAATATTACTTTAATTGCGATCATATAGTATCGAAAGTCAGTGAATTATAGAATTACGAGGAAATACATAACTTGGTGCGTTAATGTATTCAAATATTATAAAATCTCAATTATTTCTTACGTTATTTTTCTTATTATTATTAAAATTGTTCATAAACATTTAAATGAATTATAAAACAATTAAATTCAATATTTATTTTGGTTTTAGGGTTTTTTATAATTAGCTATTATTATGCACATCATTGTATGTACACAACGGTAATAAACTACAATTGACAAAGAACTTGTTATGAATGTTTTACTGGAAATTATAAGGACATCTAAACAACTCTTATTAATTAAGAAAATTAAGATCTTGGGTATTGACACATTTCTAGGGACCAACAAAGATCTTATCCCTTTGTTAAATAGTTAGAGAGGTAATTAATATGAAAAACCTTATTACTTACTATTTCCTTTAACAGCGCTGTTATCAAATATTGAAAATGAATTTTGCTTTAAAGTTATAAAAACTGCGGTCATTTACCGCATGCTAGATACTGAAGCAAGGTTGTATTTGTATCACGTTATCAAATTCGCTAATTGCGCATGATAGAGTGATATGTTTTCATGTGCGCTAGTCGACGCTTCGCCGGCGAATTCTCCAGCTGGCGGTTCGCCGAAAGTTGTCTATGCAAGCAAACTGTCTGGCGGGCGGTTAACGAAGCGCTCGCTAAAGGCTTCTCCGGAGAGTCATTCAGCGAGCGACTGTGCATACCACTGTATGAGTGGTCCATCAATAAATCCAGACAAAAATTCTATTTGATTATATTGAGAACAAAAATTGCACCTATAAAAAAAAATAAAGTTGGTTGCCAAAAAACAAAAACGAATCAATCTAGAAAAAATTAGTGATTACCATTATATAAAAAGTTGTTTAGGCGATGTTTTTACACATTTGATTTGAAATACTACTATGCGCAGACGACGTGGTGCTTATAGCAAATACCAAAAACAAAATGCAAAAACTAGTGAATGCATGGACCGATGAAATAGAGAACATGGGAATGGAAGTGAATATAAATAAAACAAAAACTATGATCATAAACGAGAAACAAAAAGACCTCCAAAACATTAACAAAATTAAATGTAAAAACAATGATCTAGAAAGAGTTACAACATATGAATACTTAGGAAGTATAATAACAGAGGACGGGAGAATAGACGCCGAACTAACAAACAGGGCAAACAAATCAACAAAAATGTACTATTCACTAAACAAATCAATACTAGGACACAAAGAGATAGACATAAAAGTGAAAATGAAAATACACAATATGATAACAATACCGATAATAACATATGCAGCGGAAAACTGGACAATAAAGAAAAAAGATGAAACTAAAATAAACGCCATGGAAATGAAACACCTCCGGAAAATAGCGGGGAAAACAAAATGGGATAGGATAAGAAACGAAAACATTAGAGAAATGACAGAACAAGAACCACTAATAGAAAAAATTAAAAAAACACCTAAACTCGTATGGGCATGTAATGAGAATGAATCCAGACAGATTTACAAGAAAAATAATAGAAATAGGAAAACCAGCCAAAAAACAAAGGGGGAGACCAAGAAGAAAATGGATGGATCAAATAAGGGATTGGGGAGCAGAAAGAGGAAAAACACCAGAAGAAATTAAAACACTTGCAAAAGACAGAAGGACATGGCGAAAATGGACTCGGGACGCGAGACCAACCTCCGACGCCTGAAAAGGCAAAAGGAGACGAGAAGAAGAAGAAGATTTGAAATATTTTATACTCCTTAGAAGTTATAAACGATTTTCAAAAATCTTTTTTCCAGCTTTTTTTTATTTTCTCTGATACCGTTCGAACTATTTCCAATTTCTCCTCCTTAATTAATGAACACAGAATTTAGCAACTTTGTCAAATATATTTCTATACTCTAGCTATTATAATGAGCGAAATCTCCATGTTTAAACTCAAATTTCAAACACCCTGTATACGTTTTTCATACATCAGTTTCCAAAACATTTTAATTTTATTTGTTATGTTTTTGATATAAAACAAACCGCATCTAAATTAAAATTTTAATGATAGATGTTATGCTTACTGCTAAAAAAATTTAATTAATAACAACATCTTTTACTAGAAACCCAAATATTAAATTTGAAGTCGTGCATTACCATAAATTAAACAAGATTTAATTTGAAAAGCATGCAAGCTATTTACTTCTTAAATATATACACATAAACGGTTCATAATTTTAAAAAGATATTAATAAGGTGTGTGCGGGCCGATAAAAACTAATACATTTCCTGACATAGTAGTAAAAGTAATATATTTGGACTCGTGGAATCCAGCAGCCTAATAAAAAAAATTGCGAAAACAAGTTTCGAACCATCTGTATGATAAGCATTTTCATGTGCTTTCTGATTCACAGCGTTCAGTGCGTAATAGTAAAAGTAAGTAATTTAACTGTAAAAGTAAATAATTTAACAAGATTTTACACCAGCGATACCAATAATGCTGCCATACTATGAGCAAATACGGAAAGGTCGACTTGATCTTGTGACAAACGTCTGCACCGCAAACTTTCCCCGCTGCGTAATAATGGATGCCTTATACATGCATGCAACTGGTAAACTGCAACTTTCTTTGCAAATTTAATAGCTAAACTAAACTCATATTTAACTTTGTTGTTATTCATTGTTTGGGATTACAACCTAACCGTCATTGACATCTCTTCTCTCCTAAGATTATATTAATACTGAATTCATTACCACCTAACAACATAAAGTACACTTAGCGCCGCTTATTGTGGTCACTGTTTATTATAATCAGCCACACAAAAAAATATTTTTTGTATACAGGGTGTCCCAGATTACATTTCCAGCATGGGGATCTCGCTTATTATAATAGATACAGATTTGTTTAAATTAGATGAATTATTCCCTAGTATGAGAGGAGCCACAATCAATTTTTAAAAGTACAATATTCCTCGTGCTTCAGTTGTTATAGCAAAAAATATGAAAATGTCAGTTTCTTTTTTCTCTCACAACTTTTTTGTCTTTATCATTAGAACAATTTTATTTGTACTTTCTTAAGGTACTTTTTAATGGAGAATGGAACAATTATTTTAGATTATTTTTAACACCTACCATTTTTGAGATATTACCACTAACTTCATTTTTTCTTATGGGCCGCGAAGTTGGCTGTGGAATAGTTGAATGTGCTTTTTTTTCTTTAAAATGAGATATTACTTCCTACATTTATTTTTATAAACAAGTCACAAAATCAAGAAAAATCGTATTTTACCCATCACTTATCAAGCTATCTATGAAAATAAAAACAAAAAACAGCTAATTAAATGTCAAATGACAGTTACTATTTGTCTGCGGTATCATTTATTAGAATTTCACATTATTGTTGTGTAATTCGATGGTTTTTGTAGTAATTGTTATAATGATGGCTACATTTAAAAATAGCGAAAAATTTGACATGTTGAGAAGCTACATTCTTTACCACAAAAACTGTGTTGAAGCTGAGCGAATATACTTAGAGCTATATCCCAAGAAAAGGCAACGAAGGACGCGTAATTACAGAAATTTGGAAATACATTTAAAAATATATGGTTTTTTCGACAAACCAACCAAAAATCCAAAACAAATCAATAAATAATTGAATTATTTATTTTACATAGTTTCAATTATTGCAAATAATGTAGCATTTCAACATATAACATTTTTAATGTTGTAAATGTGCCCATAATTATAAAATCATAACAAATTTGCTACACAGACTATCGAATTACACAACAATAATGTAAAATTCTTATAAATGATACCGCAGACAAATGGTAACTGTCATTTGGCATTGAGTTAGTTGTTTTTTGTTTCTATTTTCATAGATAGCTTGATAAGTGATGGGTAAAATACTATTTTTCTTGATTTTGTGACTTATTTATAAAAATAGATGTAGCAAGTAATATCTCATTTTAAAGAGAAAAAAAATCACATTCAACTATTCCACAGCCAACTTCGCGGCCCATAAGAAAAAATGAAGTTAGTGGTAATATCTCCAAAATGGTAGGTGCTAAAAATAATCTAAAATAACAGTTACATTCTCCATTAAAAAGTACCTAAAGAAAGTACAAATAAAATTGTTCTAATGATAAAAACAAAAAAGTTATGAGAGAAAAAAGAAATTCGACAGTTTCATATTTTTTGCTGTAACATCTGAAGCACGAGGAATTTTGTACTTTTAAAAATTGATTGTGGCTCCTCTCATACCTAGTAATAAATCATCTCAGTTAAACAAACCTGTATCTCTTATAATAAGCGAGATCCCCATGCTGGAAATGTAATCTGGGACACCCTGTATAGTTGTTTCCGGCTTGGAACGCGTCAAAGGTTTCTTCATAACCGACGTTTCGTCCTCCTGTATCGGAGACATCTTCAAGGTTATTGGTTAAACAGCAACCCTGAAGATGTCCCCGATACAGGAGGACGAACCGTCGGTTATGAAGAAACCTTCGACGCGGTTCCAACCCGGTAACAACTTATACAGGGTTGTGCTTTTTTCGATGTTTACCATTGCTATCTTGGAAACGGTAAGAGATACAAGGTCGGTTAAATTAGAGAAAAGTTGCACATTTTTTCGGCGATTAAAAATCTGAAAAGAAATCCTGGATGTTTTGATTCGTTTTTGATTTATTACAAAAAAAAAACTGAAAAATGTGATTTTACAAAAATATTATTATCTTCCCTACCATTGACGCTATTTCATTTAAACTTGGTAACTTTATGTTTTTAAACGTCCTGGGTTTAATGACGTCAACAGAAATTTTCTAAGCCTTCTAGATTTCAAGTTGCGAAAGTCAACTTTTTTATTTCTTATGGCCGCTATATTGGATTTTTACACTATCAGACAGACAAAAAAATTAGCTTTTCAGATTGATAACCAACATACTTTTTTTCTTGTTGAAATTTGAAAATTTGTCTTCGTACTTTCTTCACACCGTGTATGGAAAAAATAAACACAACAAATCTTACACAACTATGATTGATTAAATAAAATTATTATTAACATTCTCTACTGCAATTTTCAATGCTAAACATGATATTTCAACAATTATTCGGAGTTTTAAACTTGCTTACAAGTGTGACTTACACACCTCATTAAGAAACGTAAACTATTAAAACCACTCTTACCGTTACAAACAATCCATACAGCTACGTGCTAATTATGTACCTTTTAATAGATTTTTTTGCTATCTTGATGCTTTCGTGTATTTGAATTTTACATTAACTTGTAAACGAATACTTATTTAATTCTAAAAATAGACATTTTTAATTAACTTAGTTTTTTAACATCACGGCATCTTGAATGTAGTTTCATTAAAATAATTAGAAATTCTATTTAATTTATCCTACAAATGACTGCGACTGGAAAATTTCATTTTTTTTTTATATGTATATAACAATAAAGAGTCTCCAATATTTCACAGGGTATCCCAAATAAATTGTGTCCCATTGTCATCTATCTTATCTTAAGAACAAAATTAGAAAAAAGTCACAACTTTTTCTTGTTTCTTATTCTTACGACTCTCTATCGTTAGGTGTGCGGCTTTTATTTGTTTTTATGTAAGTGGCCTCTTTTTGTATGCTCCCTCCATCTTTTTCTATCTCTTGTTAGTTCTCTAACCTTACTCCACTCGATTCCTCTGTTTGTGACAGCTTCTCTTACTTCCTCATCCTCTTTTCAAGTTTTCCTTAGTCTTCCTTTTCGATTTTTTCCTCCCGTTCGCGCTTCATTTGCTTTCCTTGGCATCACATCTTCTCCATTTGCATATCCCTCTTCAAATTAATAAAATTAAAAATAAAAATATTAAAAATATTATTTTTTTATTATTAGGTTTATCAAATAACTAAGAATAATTACCGTTCAACCTGCATGTACAGTATGTGGGACCTTACGCCCGGTAAGCAAAAAGCGCGGATTTTTAAAGAAATGATCAAAGTAGACTCACGTCAAACACTTCCTGCATAAGTGAGTTATAACGGCACGGTAAGAAAACGCACACTTGTCTAGAAATGTCAAAGTAGGCTTAGGTACGTCAAAATTAGCAAGACAACGTAATTACATGTGTATATTAGCCAAAAAGCCATTAAGATTGTAGATATTATGTGATCGTAGAAAAAGAAGATACATAACACGAGTTGTAAAGCAATTACGCACTCGCTGCTACGCGGCTTCGTTCGCAACTTTTCCACTCGTGCGTAATATGCTTCTTACAACTCTGGTTATGTACAAGTAATATACTTCTACTATTTACTATTACACTGGTGTCATTAAATTTTATATTAAACATTGTTTATCTCGAAGCCCATGATATCGATATCAGATTTTTGCTAACTATTACGGTAACCGAGACACCCCGTAAAACATTCGAATTTGATCCACCCTGTACAGTACGGTCCGTCACAGTGCAGAGCAAGAAGTAGAAGAATCCTCAAAAAGTCTAAGAAAAGCCAGAAAGACCAATTGGACTACTAGGGACATAGAAGCAAACATCCTATTATCGTATCTTCGTAACGGGCCATAGACTCCAAGATATGATGAAGACGAACAGTTAAAGTTAGAAGAGCTGTCTAGATATTACTGAAATCTGATCATTTGTACAGTCCATCTTCTTCTACCTATTATCGGCACTGCGGATATAATCGAATTTCAAAGCGATATTATTTAAATACATATTTACACTTTATTTTAGTAAAGGAAGTGCATTTGTATTTATCTTATAACTTATGTCGTAATTTCCATTAAAAGAAAAAAAAAGTGATAATAAATGTAAATATTTCGCAGAAAGCGTAATGTTATTATTTAAAAAGGAAAGTTTTCATTTGTTGCTAAAGCCATCCTTATGCATAAAAAATTGAAAAGTTAATGCACATTGATAAGAATGCATGTTTTAAGTAATTATTTACCGCATTATAGTAGAGCATTACACAATTGCGCAGCAGACCGAATAATGCTAGTTTACTTCTTAGTTGACGTTGAACCTGACGGTCAAGGTAGGATGTAAAAATAACTATCGTTTAAGTTTCTCCTCTTATTGTCTATTCCGCATGTCTATAGAAGTACAGCCTTTGAATTTGGGTAGTAGTTTTAATGCTGTTACCGTGAAATCGCTGTACAGGAACAATTAAGAATGCACAAAAACCAGAATAAATTATGATAATGTAATTTTACCTGTACCGCATTGTATTAGAAAGAAAGTGAAATGAAGATTCTTCAACTGCGAATCTTTGTTTTAAATTTTCTAGCTACGTCGAATTAATTTGCATAAAAATTTCCTATTGTATTGTAATGTGCTAGTGGGACTAAACCGTTTGGTTGATTACTGAGCATTCTTTTCACAATTAAAACTGTGTTTATAGTAACACATTAGTGTGACGTATTTTTTTATCAACACTCTCGACAGTTTTTTTTTTCGTTACCGATGAAAAGTAAAATGGTAAAGGTTGTCACTTACTTATCTTTTACGATTCTGTTTGAACTTTAACAGTTTCATGAAGTACATGAATTCCCGGTTTCTAAGCGTAATATTACCTTTTTGTTGTTAACCCAAAGCAGTGATGCTGCAACAAGCGATCCATTTAGGAATTTTTGTGGCCCATTACGCTTTTGAAATATTAAAGTACATCTAAAAAACATTTTGGAATTTTACTATCATTACGATTCTTACTAAAGTACTGCGCATCCCATCTAAGCCTGTTACCTTGTTGTTGAATTGGTTTTGTGCGTTGTCCTCTAATTTGTTTTGTATTTCTTAATATACAAGGTGATTGAAATTCGAGTTTAAGCATGGGGATCTCGCTTATTATAATAGCTAAAATATAGGTTTAAATTTGGAAAAGTTGCTAAATTTCGTGTTCAATAATATTCCAAAGCAAAATTGAAAATATCCCTAACGATATCTGAGAAAATTAGGAAAAACCGGAAAATACGATTTTTGAAAATCGTCTATAACTCCCTTAAATATTGAAATACTTCAAATGTGTATAAACATTGCTCAAACTACTTTTTAAGCCGAATCGGATAGTGATCACAAATTTTTCCCAGATCGATTCGTTTTTGTTTTATGATAACCAACTTTGTTTTTTCTTATGGGCGCAATTTTTGCTATTTACATAATCAAATAGCATTTATTTTTCTGAATTCATTGATGTATACACATGGTATTTTACTTCTTTATTCATTGTCAACTTTAAAAAAAAAGGATTTTAAACGATAATCATTATAAATCAGGTTGGCCGGTCGTTGTAGTTTATGTTGTTTCCATGACAACCAATCAACAAACTAAAAGATTTGAAAGTCTGTTATTTGCCAAATTAATAAATTCGTAAAAATTAATTTTAATAACGAAGAAAAACACGATATGCTGCGAGTTTTTAATTCATAGACTATATTGAAAAGTCAACGATATGCAGAAACATATTCAGAAAAAAGACAACCCTCGCAAACCTATTTTTTTTACGATGTACAGAAACCTAAGAAAATATGGAGCTTTTGCCAAAAATAGGGCAGAAAGGTTCAGAAGACATAAAAAAAAAACTTTTGACTACAAACATATCCGGAAAAAACACAACATTAAACAGAATTTTAAGTAAATTTGTATGAATTTTCGGTATTTGTTATTTACAGTCTCGTGTCGGTAAAACAGAAAAATGGTCGAAACCTTAATATTGACTAAAAATCATCGGCTTTTTGTTACAAACAGGCTGAGTTGCTCATAAAGAAGTTGAAGTTGATTACAATGAAAAAAGAGTAATATTGTTTTCGTACCTTTTATTTATCCTAGTAGATCAAGATTTTATTGTTCTAGCCTAAATCAACCATAAAGTTGTAATCATAATAAGCAATTTGAATATACATTCTTATAGCCAACTGCAAAGAGAAGTCGAAAGTTCTATATCAAATAATATGGCATTCAAAATATATTTCTTTTTTTAAGACGCTTCATTTATTTTTTATCTAACAAGTAGTAGTTAGATAATAAATATGAAGACTATTTAGAGTGTACGGTTTATTGATTGCAGATATAATTACACTAATTTATAACATAAACATTTAACAAATGAACTCATCGTTTAGAAGCATAAAACATTTATTTATTAATAAACGCTACTGCATTCTATTACAATTTCTTCTAAGGACAAAAATAAAGTTTAAATCAAGTAAATTATTTGTTATAACAATCAATAAAATTCATATTTACTTAGTCATTTTATTTTAAAATGAAAAATGGTGCGGCATACAGGAAAAGTCATTATTATTTTCGTTTTGGGCACAAAAAATAAAAAGTTGCCTATTAAAAATAAAAAATTATTTATCGTAAGTAACTTTAATAATAATCTTGCCACCTTTACTAATTTTAGCTCCAGATATATTTACAACATAACATAAATATTTTTCATTACTTACAATTTCATACGATTCTAGTGCTTCGGGTTTGTTTGTCTTATTTTTATCATTCCGATGAATATCAACAAAAAAATTAAATAGTTTATATACATTTTGAAATCCTCTATAAAATAAACATAAGAACATTGGGTCTCTGTCGCACAGCGTTACAGCTGATATAATTTCATCATTAATACTAAGACATACATCTGTAATATTTACATCAGTTTGACTTATAATAAATTCAGAGTCATGTATTTTCTTTTTGTGAAGATTTACCAAGTGCAGTTTATAATTTTTTAAAACATCTGAAAAATTTTCACACAAAAAACAATTATAAAGTCTCTTACCACAATTCTGTTCGTGAAATCTAATTTCACGAACATCATAACCGTGATCACTGCAATTCCATCTACAACTATAAATACATGATTCTGAAATTGTTTCTAATTCAATATTATGAGATAATTCTAATTTACTTTTATCGCATATTTTACAATAATCATTCTTATATGTTGAACATTCCTCACATGTAATATGTCCTGCAATACATTGATATATTGGTGGAACCATATGTATGTTACAATTGGGACATTTAATACGTTCTTTATTAATATATTCATCTATCATGTATTGCGGTATTTTAAGATCCAAGTGGCATATAATTTTGTCAGGATTGTTTAAAGTAGATAGTAAAGAATTAATATCAACTGTTACTGAAGTGTCCACCTCCATCGCTATGTAAGCTCCAAGAACACTAACAACAGACGTTTCCTTAAGCTTTACTTCCATTTCTTTATCTTTCCGTTGCAGTGTGAAGCGATGCTTAATTTCTTTGTTTTCTTTAGTTGGTCCCACATGGACTACACTACACCATGCATTATTTTCACGAATCAAAGTCTTGAATTGAATTAGAAAGATCATGTTGTAGATGGGTCTAGGAAGATTCACCGAAAACCAATTCACCGAAAGCAATTCACCGAAAGCAATTCACCGAATATCAATTCGCCGAATAAGCAATTCACCGAATAAGCAATTCACCGAATCATCGAAAAATAAATGGATATAAATTACGTGAAATATGTTAATCAAAGATCAGAAAGTAGGTAATATATTGTGACCGACCATCCTATTTTGTACATTGGTTGCACTTTTTGGGGTTAAGTACTTATTACTCATATTTTTTTTAAATTATAGCTTTATAAGGTGGTGGGACTCTCAAACGTTGTTTTACGTATTTATATCCACAATGCACACGTCATAACGAAGTTATGATTTTTTTTGTGAACCGAGGTGCTTATTTTTCCAAACAAATTTCGGCTTTTGCAGGGGTCTGGTTTTTGGCGTTTTTCTCAGGAACTGTTTGAGATAATTTTGAAAACTTTGCATTGTTTTACTCGCAAAGGATGCGCGCATCGGAAAATAAGAAATTTTGAATTTTCTCTAACACGGTGTAATGGCTTACGCGATCGCAAAAATGACCATTTCTAAGCACCATTTTCGGACGTCCGTAAAGAATACTAAACACACTTTAAAATGCACTTTCTACAAGTCATCAGATGCGCCCATCTTTTAGCTACATTTTGAGCCCAAATTCAAGAATATTGCACACGTCATAACGAAGTTATGATTTTTTTTGTGAACCGAGGTGCTTATTTTTCCAAACAAATTTCGGCTTTGGCAGGGGTCTAGTTTTTGGCGTTTTTCTCGGGAACCGTTTAAAACGATTTTGAAAACTTTGCATTGTTTTACTCGCAAAGGATGCGCGCATCAAAAAATAAGAAATTTTGATTGTTTTCTAACACGGTGTCATGGCTTACGCGATCGCAAAAATGACCATTTCTAAGCACCATTTTCGGACGTCCGTAAAGAATACTAAACACACTTTAAAATGCATTTTCTACAAGTCATCAGATGCGCCCATCTTTTAGCTACATTTTGAGCCCAAATTCAAGAATATTGCACATCCACAGGTCTAGAGCAATTATTATTCTCATTGTTTTAATTGTTTCTTACTGTGTAATAATTGCTCTAAACCTGTGGATATAAATACGCAAAACAACGTTTGAGGGTCCAACCACCTTATAAAGCCATAATTAAAAACACTAAAAATATGAGTAATAAGTACTTAACCCCAAAAAGTGCAACCAATGTACAAAATAGGATGGTCAGTCAAAATATATTACTTACTGATCTTTGATTAATATATTTTACGTAATTTATATCCATTTATTTTTCGATGATTCGGTGAATTGCTTATTCGGTGAATTGCTTATTCGGTGAATTGCTTATTCGGTGAATTGATATTCGGTGAATTGCTTTCGGTGAATTGCTTTCGGTGAATTGGTTTTCGGTGAATCTTCCGGATACCGTTGTAGATACAATACAGGAAGTATTTCTCGATATTTTCCATTATATTTATTTCAAAAGTAGGTTTCTTTAAAACAAGCGTTTCGTGTTCCTGTTGATAATGTTGGGCCAACTGCCTTGCACTTCCAGTCCATGCGCACTTTCGTTTGGGATCAGCTGGACATGTGTAAGTCCTATAAGGACAATTATTTTCATGTTCGGCGCTGTTGTTAAACTCCACATGTCCTGTACATCCTTCCTCACGATAACTGCATGGAAATAAGGCCAATTTGGCTAGTTCTTCGTAAGCTTCGTGACGTACTGGCTCGGGACCGTCGCAGTCTGCTACAGCCACGCACCGACCACATACACTACGACCTTCTGCTGTAACCCTCACGGGCGCCACGGACAGATACAAATTACACTCAGAACAAACCAATTTCGGTAAAACAGAATCTGGTATTATGAAACTCATTTTGTTCTCTTTAAGAGATTTGGCATGGGCAAAAGTTCGACGCGTATTGAAAGATCATCGTCGTAAGGTACTTGGACTTTGTTGTATATAAATCTGATTAATTTTAGGTAAAATAAAATTGAAGATAAGATAAGTAAGACGTGGAATAAGATAAGGTTGCAAGGCATGAAGATTTTGTAAACGGTCAGATATCTATTTGGTTTAATTAGGGAAATTTGTACTTCAGAATGTTTTTCTCGTTTAGTACAATAAGCCAAGAGCTATTTTAAAGATTCGAATATAAATAAGTTTCATTAAAAATTATCTGCTTTTTCTAAGCTACCCTCGTCAAAATGCTAGACTATTTTCAAAAGAATATTTTCGCATGCAATCATTAGAAGCCATCTGATTTATTATTAACAGAGGGTGTTAGACAGGGGGCACTTTAAGTCCACTTCTTTTTATAATACTATTGCTTAGAGTGCAAAGAAATATAAAGAAAGTCTGTTGAGAATGGAATAAAGTAAAACCAATATATTTACCAGAACTGGCCTTTGCAGATGATATGGTGCTATGAACTAAAAACGAAAAAGACTTACGACATAATCTGGGGGTATGAGCAGATACATTAGTAGGATACAGTATAAGCATTAATATAAAAAACACAAAGATTATGGTTATAACGAAAAAATATGTAATGTTTTTAATCATGCCAGACCCAGAAAGCATAGAGCATGTATCAAATTCTAAATACTTAGGAACGATAACTGCAGAGAACGGTAATTTGGAAGAAGTGTTGAATAACAAAATAGCTCCAGCGACGAAATTTTAACGCCACTAATAAATGCTTAATAAGATCTTTAAAAAAAATAAGACGCGAGTATTTAATACAGTGTACGCACCAGTTCTTCCTTATAAATCAGAAACTTGGGCACTGAAAACAACCAAAAACAAAGAATACAGTCGCAGGAGATGAGTTTTTGAGAAGAAAAGAAGGATAAAAACTAATTGATAAAATTAACAACGATAAAATCAGAAAAAGTCTAGGTATAAAGACAAAAAAAATATGGAAACGAACCAGTTAAGATGGCTGGGACATCAACTACGCATGCCAGAACGCACGTACGCAAAAATGGGATGAAAACGAAGTTTGAGGAAAAAAGAAAGTAGAGGAAGATCAAGAAGAAAATGGAAATACGATGTGAGACATAGACTAGAAAAAAAGGAGTCAGCTCGGAGATGTGCCACAACAAAATTCTTAAAATTAGATAAACGATTTGAATTTTTTGTGACCATCCTAATTTTTGGAAAACTAAACATTTATTTATAATTTGTAATGCTTAACCCATAGTGGGCCATAACTATGCTGAAAAAACGTTATCTCAGATTTGATGAAATATCCACTTTTAAATATGTGACAAACAAAAAATAGTAAGGATATGATTATTTTTGGAGAATATTTCATAATAATTGTATGCCATAGAATAAATACGAGAAACTATTTTCGGTAGAAAGCACATTTTTTTACGAATATATGTAATCGCTTATCAAACCAAGTGCTAAATACATTCGTTTTTTTTAAACCTATTTATCTAATTTTGTTTGAATTAAAATATTTGACCTTTAGAAGAACTATTATACGTTATTAAATATTAATTGTTTCCATTTTGTTTACATTAAAATATTTGTTCAATTATAATTTCGATTATATTAACTACATAACTGATCTAATACTTTCTCTTATTTATTGTTTAGAGACTCTCCTCTTTGACCAAATTATTAAAATCGAAGCAATTTCACGGAAAAATAGAAATCACGGGAATTTTCGGTTTTTGTTTATTAAAGTCTCTCGTGCCAGAAACAGAAAAATGGTCGAGACTCAGAAACCCTATTATTGACTAAAAATCAGCGGATTATTTTTACAAAAGAGCAGAGTTGCTCGTTTTAAGTAGTCGAAGGAGATTCCAATGAAAAAAAAGCAATATTTGTTTTCGCACCTTTTATTTATCCCAGTAAGATCTAGACTTTATTGTTCTAGCCTATATCTACCATAAAGTTATAATCATTATAAGTAATTTTAAATTATATTCATAGCCAACTGCAACGAGCAATGGGAAATAACACATCAAATATGGCACTCAAATTACATTTCTTGATTTTAAGACGCTCTATATTTCTTATCTAACAGGTACTAGTTGACTATTAAAAGTTTACGGTTTATTAATTGCAGATACAATTACACTAATTTATTAAAATAATATTTAACAAATGAACCCGTAGTTTAGAATTATAAAACATTTAATTATTAAACTCTTACTGCGTTCTATTACAAAATCTTTTAAGAACAAAAATAAACTATATAAAAAAGTAAATTATTTGTTATAACAGTTAATCGAATACAATTATTATTTACTGAGCCATTTTATTTTAAATTAAAAAATGGTTCTACATACTGGAAAATTCATTAATATTTTCGTTTTGGGCACAAAAAATGGATAATTGCCAACTAAAAATACTGTTTTTTATATGTCGTAGGTACCTTTAATTATAATCTTATATTGCTTGCCACATTTACTAATATCAGCTCTAGAAATTTTAAGTATATAAAATAAAAAGTCTTTATGAGATTTGCTTAAATAAAATTTATAAGATTTTATTGTATTTGGGTTGTTTGTCATATTTTCATCATTTCTATCAATATCAACAGAAAAATTAAATAGTTTAGATACATTTTGAAATCCGTTATAATAAAAACACAATTTAATTTCGTCTTTATAGACATTCACTATAGTTTGTATAATTTCATCATTAATACTAAGACCTGTAATATTTAAATGAGTTTGACTTACAATAAATTCAGAGTCATGTATTTTCCTTTTGTGATGATTTACCAAGTGTAGTTTATAATTTTTTAATACATCTGAATAATTACAAATAGAATCTAAACATTTATGAATTCTCTTACCACAACTCTGTTCGTGAAATCTAATTTCACGAACATTATAACCGTTATCACTGCAATTCCATCTACAATTATAAAAACATGATTCTGAAATTGTTTCTAATTCAATATTATGAGATAATTCTAATTTACTTTTATCGCATGTTTTACAATAATCATTCTCATATGTTGAACACTCCTCGCATGTAATATGTCCTGCAATACACTGATATATGGGTGGAACCATATAAATAGTACAATTAGGACATTTAATACGTTCTTTATATTCATCTATCATATTTTGCGGTATTATAAGATCCAAGTGGCATATAATTTTGTCAGGAATGTTCAAAGTAGATAGTAAAGAATTAATATCGACTGTTACGGAAGTGTCCACCTCCATTGCTATGTAAGTTCCAAGAACACTAACAACGGACGTTTCCTTAAGCTTTACTTCCATTTCTTTATCTTTCCGTTGCAGTGTGAAGCGATGCTTAATTCCTTTGTTTTCTTTAGTTGGTCCCACATGGACTACACTAAACCATGCACTATTTTCACGTATCAAAGTCTTAAATTGAATTAGAAAGATCAAGTTGTAGATACAATACAGGAAGTATTTCTCGATATTTTCCATTATATTTATTTCAAAAGTAGGTTTCTTTAGAACAAGCGTTTCGTGTTCCTGTTGATAATGTTGGGCCAACTGCCTTGCAGATCCAGTCCATTCGCACTTTCGTTTTGGATCCGCAGGACATGTGTAAGTCCTATAAGGACAATTATTTTCATGTTCGGCGCTGTTGTCAAACTCAACATGTCCCGTGCATCCTTCCTGGCGATAACTGCACGGAAATAATGCCAACTTGGCTAGTTCTTCGTAAGCTTCGTGACGTACTGGTTCGGGACCATCGGAGTCTTCCACAGCCAAGCACCGACCACATACACTACGACCTTCTGCTGTAACCCTCACGGGAGCCACGGACAGATACAAATTACACTCAGAACAAACCAATTTCGGTAAAACAGAATCTGGTATTATGAAACTCATTTTGTTCTTGTTTAGACAGTTGGCATTGGCAAAAGTTCGACGCGTATTGAAAGAACATAAGTCGTAAGGTACTTGAACTTTGGTGTATATAAATCTGATTAATTTTAGGTAAAATAAAATTGAAGATAAGATAAGTGGGAAGTGGAATAAGATAAGGTTGCAAAGCATGAGGATGTTATAAACGGTCAGATATCTATTTGCTTTAATTAGGGAAATTTGTACTTCAGAATGTTTTTCTCGTTTAGTACAATAACCCAAGAGCTATTTTAAAGATTCAAATATAAATAAATGTCATTAAAAATTATCTGCTTTTTCTAAGCTACCCTCGTCGAAAGGCTAGACTATTTTCAAAAGAATATTTTCGCATGCAATCATTAGAAGCCATCTGATTTATTATTAACAGAGGGTGTTAGACAGGGGGCATTTTAAGTCCACTTCTTTTTATAATACTATTGCTTATAATAATTAGGGAGTGCAAAGAAATACAAAGAAAGTCTGTTGAGGATGGAATAAAGTGAAACCAATATATTTACCAGAACTGGCCTTTGCAGATGATATGGTGCTATGAACTAAAAACGAAAAAGACTTACGACATAATCTGGGGGTATGAGCAGATACATTAGTAGGATACAGTATAAGCATTAATATAAAAAACACAAAGATTATGGTTATAACGAAAAAATATGTAATGTTTTTAATCATTCCAGACCCAGAAAGCATAGAGCATGTATCAAATTCTAAATACTTAGGAACGATAACTGCAGAGAACAGTAATTTGGAAGAAGTGTTGAATAACAAAATAGCTCCAGCGACGAAATTTTAACGCCTGTTACGTTATTATTGTCCGATTGGGAGTTAGGTCCCATGAGTAGTAGTTTCAGCTTATTTTAGTAGCTCCAGTGACCAGTCTTTTTCCACGCATGTCAAATTATATTACTTCCGTTTTAACCTCACTTCTGTTTTCTTGGTCTGTCTGTAGTCAAAGACATCTGTTTGTTGTGACATAAAGAATCCATGTAAATCTTGGTTTAATATCGGTGGGTGCCGACTTTCTAAGTCACGCTAGTGCGAATTTGTTCCTGCCAATAAAACCATTGGATGATTTATTAACGCTGAGACAGGTGTCTTTAAGCTTGGTCTTAAAGCTTTGTCTTTAAGTTTGGTCTCAAGCTTAGTCTTACGTTTTGGCTTTAAGCTTTGTTTTTAAGCTTGGTCTAGTTTTGATCTTAAGTTTGGTCTTAAGTTTCGTTTTGTCTGAGCTCCGGTTCAGCTATCTTGGCTCCTCGCTGTTAGCTTGTTTAAGCTTTGGACTTACTAGTACTGTCAAGTGTTCCGTATGATGTTCTGTTGATGTACGCTAAACTACGGACAGCATTTCCGACAACATCTCTTCTCCTTCAGCGTGCCTTCGGCGGCTCAGCGAAAGCTAAGAATATATATTTAAGCCCCGACTGTCAGCTACGTTCTTAATATTTTTATTAACTCTGTAACTATTGTAGAGCCTTCAGCTCGTTACTACTGTTAGTTCACTGTCTTTTTTTTTCTACGTTTAATTAGTAACTTTGGACTTTTGTTAGTGGTACTTAGTAACATTTAAATTAATTTGTTATTATCCTACATTCTCAACAACCCTTGAGTGGCTTTGTTGCCACCATAATTTTTTAGTCGTACCTTACGATTAATAAGTTAGGGACCGTACTCCGTTTGCAAAGTATTTTTGGTTATGTTATCGTTCGGTGATTTTAGTGCCGCAAGTTTTGATAGGTAGGAGAGCTCTTCCACTTAAGCGGATTGTAGTTTCATTGAAACTGAATTATTATTTTTTTATATATTTATTTGTGTATTTTAAATACTTGCAAACACAGGAACAGAACCAACCTTACTTCGTATGTACTTTCTTTTTGTTTAATTTTAGCGAATGGTTTTATTAGCAATTTCAAACCTGTTGAGACCAGGAGTTATTATCGTCAAGTGTATTCCATGTTCTATTTGTTATTTTCAACAATTATTATTTATTTAGTATTAAAGGCATACATCATTCACGTCTATGAATTCTTTTATTTCATATCCTAGGTTTTTTCGCTATTTGAAACCTTATAGAAGAAATAGTGTGGCGCCCTTATTGATATCTACAAGTTTGTTTCTAATTCGGACCTACCCCTTCTAGTCTGAACTAGCCGCAAGTCCGAACTACCCCTTCTTGTTGCAAGGTTAGCGGCTTTCTTGGAAAGTGGCCGATATTCGTGTAACACGCCACTAATAAATGCTTAATAAGATCTTTAAAAAAAAATAAGACGCGAGTATTTAATACAGTGTACGCACCAGTTCTTCCTTATAAATCAGAAACTTGGGCACTGAAAACAACCAAAAACAAAGAATACAGTCGTAGGAGATGAGTTTTTGAGAAGAAAAGAAGGATGAAAACTAATTGATAAAATTAACAACGATAAAATCAGAAAAAGTCTAGGTATAAAGACAAAAAAAAATATGGAAACGAACCAGTTAAGATGGCTGGGACATCAACTACGCATGCCAGAACGCACGTACGCAAAAATGGGATGAAAACGAGGAAAAAAGAAAGTAGAGGAAGATCAAGAAGAAAATGGAAATACGATGTGAGACATAGACTAGAAAAAAAGGAGTCAGCTCGGAGATGTGCCACAACAAAATTCTTAAAATTAGATAAACGATTTGAATTTTTTGTGACCATCCTAATTTTTGGAAAACTAAACATTTATTTATAATTTGTAATGCTTAACCCATAGTGGGCCATAACTATGCTGAAAAAACGTTATCTCAGATTTGATGAAATATCCACTTTTAAATATGTGACAAACAAAAAATAGTAAGGATATGATTATTTTTGGAGAATATTTCATAATAATTGTATGCCATAGAATAAATACGAGAAACTATTTTCGGTAGAAAGCACATTTTTTTACGAATATATGTAATCGCTTATCAAACCAAGTGCTAAATACATTCGTTTTTTTTAAACCTATTTATCTAATTTTGTTTGAATTAAAATATTTGACCTTTAGAAGAACTATTATACGTTATTAAATATTAATTGTTTCCATTTTGTTTACATTAAAATATTTGTTCAATTATAATTTCGATTATATTAACTACATAACTGATCTAATACTTTCTCTTATTTATTGTTTAGAGACTCTCCTCTTTGACCAAATTATTAAAATCGAAGCAATTTCACGGAAAAATAGAAATCACGGGAATTTTCGGTTTTTGTTTATTAAAGTCTCTCGTGCCAGAAACAGAAAAATGGTCGAGACTCAGAAACCCTATTATTGACTAAAAATCAGCGGATTATTTTTACAAAAGAGCAGAGTTGCTCGTTTTAAGTAGTCGAAGGAGATTCCAATGAAAAAAAAGCAATATTTGTTTTCGCACCTTTTATTTATCCCAGTAAGATCTAGACTTTATTGTTCTAGCCTATATCTACCATAAAGTTATAATCATTATAAGTAATTTTAAATTATATTCATAGCCAACTGCAACGAGCAATGGGAAATAACACATCAAATATGGCACTCAAATTACATTTCTTGATTTTAAGACGCTCTATATTTCTTATCTAACAGGTACTAGTTGACTATTAAAAGTTTACGGTTTATTAATTGCAGATACAATTACACTAATTTATTAAAATAATATTTAACAAATGAACCCGTAGTTTAGAATTATAAAACATTTAATTATTAAACTCTTACTGCGTTCTATTACAAAATCTTTTAAGAACAAAAATAAACTATATAAAAAAGTAAATTATTTGTTATAACAGTTAATCGAATACAATTATTATTTACTGAGCCATTTTATTTTAAATTAAAAAATGGTTCTACATACTGGAAAATTCATTAATATTTTCGTTTTGGGCACAAAAAATGGATAATTGCCAACTAAAAATACTGTTTTTTATATGTCGTAGGTACCTTTAATTATAATCTTATATTGCTTGCCACATTTACTAATATCAGCTCTAGAAATTTTAAGTATATAAAATAAAAAGTCTTTATGAGATTTGCTTAAATAAAATTTATAAGATTTTATTGTATTTGGGTTGTTTGTCATATTTTCATCATTTCTATCAATATCAACAGAAAAATTAAATAGTTTAGATACATTTTGAAATCCGTTATAATAAAAACACAATTTAATTTCGTCTTTATAGACATTCACTATAGTTTGTATAATTTCATCATTAATACTAAGACCTGTAATATTTAAATGAGTTTGACTTACAATAAATTCAGAGTCATGTATTTTCCTTTTGTGATGATTTACCAAGTGTAGTTTATAATTTTTTAATACATCTGAATAATTACAAATAGAATCTAAACATTTATGAATTCTCTTACCACAACTCTGTTCGTGAAATCTAATTTCACGAACATTATAACCGTTATCACTGCAATTCCATCTACAATTATAAAAACATGATTCTGAAATTGTTTCTAATTCAATATTATGAGATAATTCTAATTTACTTTTATCGCATGTTTTACAATAATCATTCTCATATGTTGAACACTCCTCGCATGTAATATGTCCTGCAATACACTGATATATGGGTGGAACCATATAAATAGTACAATTAGGACATTTAATACGTTCTTTATATTCATCTATCATATTTTGCGGTATTATAAGATCCAAGTGGCATATAATTTTGTCAGGAATGTTCAAAGTAGATAGTAAAGAATTAATATCGACTGTTACGGAAGTGTCCACCTCCATTGCTATGTAAGTTCCAAGAACACTAACAACGGACGTTTCCTTAAGCTTTACTTCCATTTCTTTATCTTTCCGTTGCAGTGTGAAGCGATGCTTAATTCCTTTGTTTTCTTTAGTTGGTCCCACATGGACTACACTAAACCATGCACTATTTTCACGTATCAAAGTCTTAAATTGAATTAGAAAGATCAAGTTGTAGATACAATACAGGAAGTATTTCTCGATATTTTCCATTATATTTATTTCAAAAGTAGGTTTCTTTAGAACAAGCGTTTCGTGTTCCTGTTGATAATGTTGGGCCAACTGCCTTGCAGATCCAGTCCATTCGCACTTTCGTTTTGGATCCGCAGGACATGTGTAAGTCCTATAAGGACAATTATTTTCATGTTCGGCGCTGTTGTCAAACTCAACATGTCCCGTGCATCCTTCCTGGCGATAACTGCACGGAAATAATGCCAACTTGGCTAGTTCTTCGTAAGCTTCGTGACGTACTGGTTCGGGACCATCGGAGTCTTCCACAGCCAAGCACCGACCACATACACTACGACCTTCTGCTGTAACCCTCACGGGAGCCACGGACAGATACAAATTACACTCAGAACAAACCAATTTCGGTAAAACAGAATCTGGTATTATGAAACTCATTTTGTTCTTGTTTAGACAGTTGGCATTGGCAAAAGTTCGACGCGTATTGAAAGAACATAAGTCGTAAGGTACTTGAACTTTGGTGTATATAAATCTGATTAATTTTAGGTAAAATAAAATTGAAGATAAGATAAGTGGGAAGTGGAATAAGATAAGGTTGCAAAGCATGAGGATGTTATAAACGGTCAGATATCTATTTGCTTTAATTAGGGAAATTTGTACTTCAGAATGTTTTTCTCGTTTAGTACAATAACCCAAGAGCTATTTTAAAGATTCAAATATAAATAAATGTCATTAAAAATTATCTGCTTTTTCTAAGCTACCCTCGTCGAAAGGCTAGACTATTTTCAAAAGAATATTTTCGCATGCAATCATTAGAAGCCATCTGATTTATTATTAACAGAGGGTGTTAGACAGGGGGCATTTTAAGTCCACTTCTTTTTATAATACTATTGCTTATAATAATTAGGGAGTGCAAAGAAATACAAAGAAAGTCTGTTGAGGATGGAATAAAGTGAAACCAATATATTTACCAGAACTGGCCTTTGCAGATGATATGGTGCTATGAACTAAAAACGAAAAAGACTTACGACATAATCTGGGGGTATGAGCAGATACATTAGTAGGATACAGTATAAGCATTAATATAAAAAACACAAAGATTATGGTTATAACGAAAAAATATGTAATGTTTTTAATCATTCCAGACCCAGAAAGCATAGAGCATGTATCAAATTCTAAATACTTAGGAACGATAACTGCAGAGAACAGTAATTTGGAAGAAGTGTTGAATAACAAAATAGCTCCAGCGACGAAATTTTAACGCCTGTTACGTTATTATTGTCCGATTGGGAGTTAGGTCCCATGAGTAGTAGTTTCAGCTTATTTTAGTAGCTCCAGTGACCAGTCTTTTTCCACGCATGTCAAATTATATTACTTCCGTTTTAACCTCACTTCTGTTTTCTTGGTCTGTCTGTAGTCAAAGACATCTGTTTGTTGTGACATAAAGAATCCATGTAAATCTTGGTTTAATATCGGTGGGTGCCGACTTTCTAAGTCACGCTAGTGCGAATTTGTTCCTGCCAATAAAACCATTGGATGATTTATTAACGCTGAGACAGGTGTCTTTAAGCTTGGTCTTAAAGCTTTGTCTTTAAGTTTGGTCTCAAGCTTAGTCTTACGTTTTGGCTTTAAGCTTTGTTTTTAAGCTTGGTCTAGTTTTGATCTTAAGTTTGGTCTTAAGTTTCGTTTTGTCTGAGCTCCGGTTCAGCTATCTTGGCTCCTCGCTGTTAGCTTGTTTAAGCTTTGGACTTACTAGTACTGTCAAGTGTTCCGTATGATGTTCTGTTGATGTACGCTAAACTACGGACAGCATTTCCGACAACATCTCTTCTCCTTCAGCGTGCCTTCGGCGGCTCAGCGAAAGCTAAGAATATATATTTAAGCCCCGACTGTCAGCTACGTTCTTAATATTTTTATTAACTCTGTAACTATTGTAGAGCCTTCAGCTCGTTACTACTGTTAGTTCACTGTCTTTTTTTTTCTACGTTTAATTAGTAACTTTGGACTTTTGTTAGTGGTACTTAGTAACATTTAAATTAATTTGTTATTATCCTACATTCTCAACAACCCTTGAGTGGCTTTGTTGCCACCATAATTTTTTAGTCGTACCTTACGATTAATAAGTTAGGGACCGTACTCCGTTTGCAAAGTATTTTTGGTTATGTTATCGTTCGGTGATTTTAGTGCCGCAAGTTTTGATAGGTAGGAGAGCTCTTCCACTTAAGCGGATTGTAGTTTCATTGAAACTGAATTATTATTTTTTTATATATTTATTTGTGTATTTTAAATACTTGCAAACACAGGAACAGAACCAACCTTACTTCGTATGTACTTTCTTTTTGTTTAATTTTAGCGAATGGTTTTATTAGCAATTTCAAACCTGTTGAGACCAGGAGTTATTATCGTCAAGTGTATTCCATGTTCTATTTGTTATTTTCAACAATTATTATTTATTTAGTATTAAAGGCATACATCATTCACGTCTATGAATTCTTTTATTTCATATCCTAGGTTTTTTCGCTATTTGAAACCTTATAGAAGAAATAGTGTGGCGCCCTTATTGATATCTACAAGTTTGTTTCTAATTCGGACCTACCCCTTCTAGTCTGAACTAGCCGCAAGTCCGAACTACCCCTTCTTGTTGCAAGGTTAGCGGCTTTCTTGGAAAGTGGCCGATATTCGTGTAACACGCCACTAATAAATGCTTAATAAGATCTTTAAAAAAAAATAAGACGCGAGTATTTAATACAGTGTACGCACCAGTTCTTCCTTATAAATCAGAAACTTGGGCACTGAAAACAACCAAAAACAAAGAATACAGTCGTAGGAGATGAGTTTTTGAGAAGAAAAGAAGGATGAAAACTAATTGATAAAATTAACAACGATAAAATCAGAAAAAGTCTAGGTATAAAGACAAAAAAAAATATGGAAACGAACCAGTTAAGATGGCTGGGACATCAACTACGCATGCCAGAACGCACGTACGCAAAAATGGGATGAAAACGAAGTTTGAGGAAAAAAGAAAGTAGAGGAAGATCAAGAAGAAAATGGAAATACGATGTGAGACATAGACTAGAAAAAAAGGAGTCAGCTCGGAGATGTGCCACAGTTGAAAAAAAAACTATTAGAGATTAATGAATATTTATATTATTGTTTCTTTTTTATTTACACTTAAATAAATGTTGTTTATATAAAAATTGCAATTTTTAATAACCAAATTAATTATATCACACTTAAATAAAATATTTAAAGACCTTTTCTTTAACAGAATTATAAAAATCGAAACAGATCTCAGAAAAACAAAACTCCCGATATGTTTGTTTTTTTTAAGTACCGAATCCTGCAAATAAAAAGTCAATACTCAGAAAGCCTAGCTGTGTTTTTTTTGCATGTTTTAGAGCGTGTACATAGCAATTTTTGTTATTAAATTTAATCTAAAAAAAAGCTTTTGAAGTTTGTTTGCACAACTACAAAACACCTTGTACAAACACGTGTTTTTCCACGTATGCTAAAATATTATGATCAGTTTTAAGCATAACCTTTGTATGAAATATATTTTGATGTGTTTTAAATTTTAAATCGCCATTCCGATTTTGTATCGCAGCGTTTTTCAATTCTTTTTACGGCGGAACGCTACAAAATAAATCTAATCGTGTTATCGGATTTGCAGTAGCGTTGTTCGTTTTTCTGCTACAGATCAAATTTGGAATATTCACGTTTTTTAAACATTGACCATAACTTTTTAATTTTCGAAAGTTCAACAAAATTCTTAAAATTAGATAAACGATTTGAGTATTTTGTGACTAAACTAATTTTTGTAAAACTAAACATATTTATAATTTGTAATGCTTAACCCACAGTAGGCCAGATATTCACTTTTATATATTTGTTACAAACAAAAATTGGCTTATTTTTGGGGAATTTCATAATAATTGTATGCCATGGAAATAAGAAATGCGAGAGATTATTTTCGGTAGCCGACAATTTTTTTTTTTTTCGAATATCGTAATCGCTTATCAAACCAAGTGCTAAATACATTCGTTTTTTTAAAACATATTTATCTAATCTTGTTTGAATTCAAACATTTGACTCTTAGAAGAACTATTATACCTCATTAAATATTAATTTTGTTTTTATATTGTTTACCTACATTAAAATAATTGTAAAATTAAAATTTCGATTTTATTAACTACATAATTGTTTAGTATTTACTCTTTGACTAAAGTATTAAAGTCGAAGCAATTTCACGGAAAAACAAAAATCGCGGGAATTTTCAGTTTTTATTTATTAAAGTCTCTCGTGCCAGAAATAGAAAAATGGTCGAGACTCAAAACCCTATTATTGACTAAAAATCATCGGACTATTTTTACAAAAGAGCAGAGTTGCTCATTAAGTAGTCGAAGAAGATTCCAATAAAAAAAGAAAGTAATATTTGTTTTCGTACATTTTATTTATCCCAGTAAGATCGAGAATTTATTGTTCTAGCCTTTATCAATCATAAAGTTATAATCAGAATAGGTAATTTTAAATTATATTCACAGCCAACTGCGTCGAAAATTTCATATCAAATATGGCATTCAAAATATATTTTTTGATTTTAAGATGCTCCATATTTCTTCGTGTCCGGAACATTCTTCGCCCACAATTCTTCGCCTACACAATTCTTCGCCGCCACAATTATTCGCCGCCACAATTCTTCGCCGCATACAAGTATATCACAATATTTTTTTTAAATACGATTGTTTTTATTTATAACGTAATTTTTACAGTTTATTTTACATTAGGTCAGGTTAGGTCAGGTCAGGTCAATTTAATTTTTATTCCTGCTATAATAACATAAACAAGATTAAAAATCACAACATACGCTATTTATGTAGCAATTTTTTAACATAATATTAAAAGAAGATGTATTAATATACAAAAAACGACTTTTTGGGGCTTATGTAAAATAATCTGTAAAGATTACGTTATAAATAAAAACAATCGTATTTAAAAAAAATATTGTGATATACTTGTATGCGGCAAAAAATTTTGGCGGCGAAGAATTGTGTAGACGAAGAATTGTGGGCGAAGAATTGGGAGGCGAAGAATTGTGGGCGAAGAATTGTGAGCGAAGAATGTTTCTAGACCCATAATTCTTATCTTGACAGGTAGTAGTTATACTATTGAGAGTTTATGGTTTATTAATTGCAGATACAATTACACTATTTTAATTTTAACAAATGAACCCATGGTTCAGAAGTATAAAACAATTAATTATTATACTCTAAGAACAAAAATAAACTTTATAAAAAGTAAATTATTTGTTGTAACAGTTAATCGAATAAAATTATTATTACTTAATTTATTTTAAATTAAAAAATGGTACTACATACAGGAAAATTCATTAATATTTTCATTTTGGACACAACAAATTGATAAATGCCAACTGAAAATTATGTTTTTTATTTATCGTAGGTACCTTTAAATATAATCTTATATTGCTTGCCACATTTATTAATATCAGCTCTAGAAATGTCTAGTTTATTATATAAAGCGGTATCTATAGAATCACTGTTACTTGAATTGAATTTAAAAGATTTTATTTTATTTGGGTTGTTTGTCATATTTTCATCATTCCTATCAATATCAACAGAAAAATTAAATCGTTTAGATACATTTTGAAATCCATTATAAAAAAAATAAATAAAAATATTGTCTGTACAACAAAGCATATCAATTGATATAATTTCATCATTTATATTAAGACATACATCTGTAATATTTGTATCAGTTTGATAATAAATAAATTCAGAGTCATGTATTTTCGATTTGTGATGATTTAACAAGTGCAGTTTATAATTTTTTAATACATCTGAATAATTTTCACACCAAAAACAATTATAAAGTCTCTTACCACAACTCTGTTCGTGAAATCTAATTTCACGAACATCATAACCGTGATCACTGCAATTCCATCTACAACTATAAATACATGATTCTGAAATTGTTTCTAATTCAATATTATGCGATAATTCTAATTCACTTATATCGCATGTTTTACAATAGTCATTATTATATGTTGAACACTCCTCACATGTAATATGTCCTGCAATACACTGATATATGGGTGGAACCATATAAATCTTGCAATTAGGACATTTAATACGTGCTTTATTAATATATTCATCTATCATATGTTGCGGTATTGTAAGATCCAAGTGGCACATAATTTTGTCAGGATTGTTTAAAATAGATAGTAAAGAATTAATATCGACTGTTACGGAAGTGTCCACCTCCATTGCTATGTAAGTTCCAAGAACACTAACAACGGACGTTTCCTTAAGCTTTACTTCCATTTCTTTATCTTTCCGTTGCAGTGTGAAGCGATACTTAATTTCTTTGTTTTCTTTAGTTGGTCCCACATGGACTACACTAAACCATGCATTATATTCACAAATCAACGTCTTGAATTGAATTAGAAAGATAAAGTTGTAGATACGATACAGGAAGTATTTCTCGATATTTTCCATTATATTTATTTCAAAAGTAGGTTTCTGTAGAACAAGCGTTTCGTGTTCCTGTTGATAATGTTGGGCCAACTGCCTTGCACTTCCAGTCCATGCGCACTTTCGTTTGGGATCAGCTGGACATGTGTAAGTCCTATAGGGACAATTATTTTCATGTTCGGCGCTGTTGTCAAACTCAACATGTCCCGTGCATCCTTCCTGGCGATAACTACATGGAAATAAGGCCAATTTGGCTAGTTCTTCGTAAGCTTCGTGACGTACTGGTTCGGGACCGTCGCAATCTTCTACAGCCACGCACCGACCACATACACTACGACCTTCTTCTGTAACCCTCACGGGAGCCACGGACAGATACAAATTACACTCAGAACAAACCAATTTCGGTAAAACAGAATCTGGTATTATGAAACTCATTTTGTTCTCGTTTAGACAATTGGCATTGGCAAAAGTTCGACGCGTATTGAAAGAACATAAGTCGTAAGGTACTTGAACTTTGGTGTATATAAATCT
The DNA here is from genome assembly GCA_947652605.1 of Elmis aenea. NCBI lineage: Eukaryota > Metazoa > Arthropoda > Insecta > Coleoptera > Elmidae > Elmis > Elmis aenea. The sequence goes on along the minus strand of OX393577.1, from coordinate 56,035,817 downwards.
GATTAATTTTAGGTAAAATAAAATTGAAGATAAGATAAGTGGGAAGTGGAATAAGATAAGGTTGCAAAGCATGAGGATTTTATAAACGGTCAGATATCTATTTGCTTTAATTAGGGAAACTTGTACTTCAGAATGTTTTTCTCGTTTAGTACAATAACCCAAGATCTATTTTAAAGATTTAAATATAAATAAATGTCATTAAAAATTATCTGCTTTTTCTAAGCTACCCTCGTCGAAAGGCTAGACTATTTTCAAAAGAATATTTTCGCATGCAATCATAAGAAGCCATCTGATTTATTATTAACAGAGGGTTTTAAACAGGGGGCACTTTAAGTCCACTTCTTTTTATAATACTATTGCTTATAATAATTAGGGAGTGCAAAGAAATACAAAGAAAGTCTGTTGAGGATGGAATAAAGTGAAACCAATATATTTACCAGAACTGGCCTTTGCAGATGATATGGTGCTATGAACTAAAAACGAAAAAGACTTACGACATAATCTGGGGGTATGAGCAGGTACATTAGTAGGATACAGTATAAGCATTAATATAAAAAAGACAAAGATTATGGTTATAACGAAAAAATATGTAATGTTTTCAATCATTCCAGACCCAGAAAGCATAGAGCATGTATCAAATTCTAAATACTTAGGAACGATAACTGCAGAGAACGGTAATTTGGAAGAAGTGTTGAATAACATAATAGCTCCAGCGACGAAATTTTAACGCCACTAATAAATGCTTAATAAGATCTTTAAAAAAAATTAAGACGCGAGTATTTAATACAGTGTACGCACCAATTCTTACTTATAAATCAGAAACTTGGGCACTGACAACAACGAAAAAGAAAGAATACAGTCGCAGGAGATGAGTTTTTGAGAAGATAAGAAGGATGAAAACTAATTGATAAAACGATAAAATCAGAAAAAGTCTAGGTAAAAAGACAAAAAAATATGGAAACGAACCAGTTAAGATGGCTGGGACATCAACTACGCATGCCAGAAAGCACGTACGCAAAAATGGGATGAAAACGAGGAAAAAAGAAAGTAGAGGAAGATCAAGAAGAAAATGGAAATACGATGTGAGACATAGACTAGAAAAAAAGGAGTCAGCTCGGAGATGTGCCACAACAAAATTCTTAAAATTAGATAAACGATTTGAATTTTTTGTGACCAACCTAATTTTTGGAAAACTAAACATTTATTTATAATTTGTCATGCTTAACCCATAGTGGGCCATAACTATGCTGAAAAAACGTTATCTCAGATTTGATGAAATATCCACTTTTAAATATGTGACAAACAAAAATAGTAAGGATATGATTATTTTTGGAGAATATTTCATAATAATTGTATGCCATAGAAAAAATACGAGAAACTATTTTCGGTAGAAAGCACATTTTTTTACGAATATATGTAATCGCTTATCAAACCAAGTGCTAAATACATTCGTTTTTTTTAAACCTATTTATCTAATTTTGTTTGAATTAAAATATTTGACTTTTAGAAGAACTATTATACGTTATTAAATATTAATTGTTTTCATTTTGTTTACGTTACAATATTTGTTCAATTATAATTTCGATTGTATTAACTACATAATTGATCTAATACTTTCTCTTATTTATTGTTTAGAGACTCTCCTCTCTGACCAAATTATTAAAATCGAAGCAATTTCACGGAAGAATAGAAATCACGGGAATTTTCGGTTTTTGTTTATTAAAGTCTCTCGTGCCAGAAACAGAAAAATGGTCGAGACTCAGAAACCCTATTATTGACTAAAAATCAACGGACTATTTTTACAAAAGAGCAGAGTTGCTCGTTTTAAGTAGTCGAAGGAGATTCCAATGAAAAAAAAGGCAATATTTGTTTTCGTACCTTTTATTTATCCCAGTAAGATCTAGACTTTATTGTTCTAGCCTTTATCAACCTTAAAGTTATAATCATTACAAGTAATTTTAAATTATGTTCATAGCCAACTGCAACGAGCAATAGGAAATAACACTTCAAATATGGCATTCAAAATACATTTCTTGATTTTAAGACGCTCTATATTTCTCATCTAACAGGTACTAGTTGACTATTAAGAGTTTACGGTTTATTAATTGCAGATACAATTACATTAAATTATTAAAATAATATTTAACAAATGAACCATGGTTTAGAAGTATAAAACATTTAATTATTAAACTCTTACTGCGTTCTATTACAAAATCGTCTAAGAACAAAAATAAACTTTATAAAAAAGTAAATTATTTGTTATAGATAACAGTTAATCGAATAAAATTATTATTTGCTGAGCCATTTTATTTTAAATTAAAAAATGGTTCTACATACTGGAAAATTCATTAATATTTTCGTTTTGGGCACAAAAAATGGATAATTGCCAACTAAAAATACTGTTTTTTATATGTCGTAGGTACCTTTAATTATAATCTTATATTGCTTGCCACATTTACTAATATCAGCTCTAGAAATTTTAAGTATATAAAATAAAAAGTCTTTATGAGATTTGCTTAAATAAAATTTATAAGATTTTATTGTATTTGGGTTGTTTGTCATATTTTCATCATTTCTATCAATATCAACAGAAAAATTAAATAGTTTAGATACATTTTGAAATCCGTTATAATAAAAACACAATTTAATTTCGTCTTTATAGACATGCACTATAGTTTGTATAATTTCATCATTAATACTAAGACCTGTAATATTTGCATCAGTTTGACTTATAAATAATTCACAGTCATGTATTTTCCAATTGTGATGATTGACCAAGTGTAGTTTATAATTTTTTAATACATCTGAATAATTACAACTATATTGTAAACATTTATAAAGTCTCTTACCACAATTCTGTTCGTGAAATCTAATTTCACGAACATTATAACCGTTATCACTGCAATTCCATCTACAATTATAAAAACATGATTCTGAAATTGTTTCTAATTCAATATTATGAGATAATTTTAATTTACTTTTATCGCATGTTTTACAATAATCATTAATATATGTTGAACACTCCTCACATGTAATATGTCCTGCAGTACACTGATATATTGGTGGAACCATATAAATTTTACAATTAGGACATTTAATACGCTCTTTATTAATATATTCATCTATCATATTTTGCGGTATTGTAAGATCCAAATAGCATATAATTTTATCAGGATTGTTTAAAGTAGATAGTAAAGAATTAATATCAACTGTTACGGAAGTGTCCACCTCCATTGCTATGTAAGTTGCGAGAACACTAACAACGGACGTTTCCTTAAGCTTTACTTCCATTTCTTTATCTTTCCGTTGCAGTGTGAAGCGATGCTTAATTTCTTTGTTTTCTTTAGTTGGTCCCACATGGACTACACTAAACCATGCATTATTTTCACGAATCAACGTCTTGAATTGAATTAGAAAGATCAAGTTGGAGATACAATACAGAAAGTATTTCTCGATATTTTCCATTATATTTATTTCAAAAGTAGGTTTCTGTAGAACAAGCGTTTCGTGTTCCTGTTGATAATGTTGGGCCAACTGCCTTGCAGATCCAGTCCATTCGCACTTTCGTTTTGGATCCGCAGGACATGTGTAAGTCCTATAGGGACAATTATTTTCATGTTCGGCGCTGTTGTTAAACTCCACATGTCCTGTACATCCTTCCTCACGATAACTGCATGGAAATAAGGCCAATTTGGCTAGTTCTTCGTAAGCTTCGTGACGTACTGGCTCGGGACCGTCGCAGTCTGCTACAGCCACGCACCGACCACATACACTACGACCTTCTGCTGTAACCCTCACGGGCGCCACGGACAGATACAAATTACACTCAGAACAAACCAATTTCGGTAAAACAGAATCTGGTATTATGAAACTCATTTTGTTCTCTTTAAGAGATTTGGCATGGGCAAAAGTTCGACGCGTATTGAAAGATCATCGTCGTAAGGTACTTGGACTTTGTTGTATATAAATCTGATTAATTTTAGGTAAAATAAAATTGAAGATAAGATAAGTGAGACGTGGAATAAGATAAGGTTTCAAGGCATGAGGATTTTGTAAACGGTCAGATATCTATTTGGTTTAATTAGGGGAATTTGTACTTCAGAATATTTTTCTCGTTTAGTACAATAAGCCAAGAGCTATTTTAAAGATTCGAATATAAATAAGTTTCATTAAAAATTATCTGCTTTTTCTAAGCTACCCTCGTCAAAATGCTAGACTATTTTCAAAAGAATATTTTCGCATGCAATCATTAGAAGCCATCTGATTTATTATTAAAAGAGGGTGTTAGACAGGGGGCACTTCTTTTTATAATACTATTGCTTATAATAATTAGGGTGTGCAAAGAAATACAAAGAAAGTCTGTTGAGGATGGAACAAAGTGAAACCAATATATTTACCAGAACTGGCCATTGCAGCTGATATGGTGCTATGAACTAAAAACGAAAAGGACTTACGACATAATCTGGGGGTATGAGCAGATACATTAGTAAGATACAATATACCTAAGCATTAATATAAAAAAGACAAAGATTATGGTTACAACGAAGAATTATGTAACGGTTTTAATCATGCTAGACCCAGAAAGCATAGAGCATGTATCAAATTCTAAATACTTAGGAACGATAACTGCAGAGAACGGTAATTTGGAAGAAGTGTTGAATAACAAAATAGCTCCAGCGACGAAATTTTAACGCCACTAATAAATGCTTAATAAGATCTTTAAAAAAAATAAGACGCGAGTATTTAATACAGTGTACGCACCAGTTCTTCCTTATAAATCAGAAACTTGGGCACTGAAAACAACCAAAAACAAAGAATACAGTCGCAGGATGAGTTTTTGAGAAGAAAAGGAGGATGAAAACTAATTGATAAAATTAACAACGATAAAATCAGAAAAAGTCTAGGTATAAAGACAAAAAAAAATATGGAAACGAACCAGTTAAGATGGCTGGGACATCAACTACGCATGCCAGAAAGCACGTACGCAAAAATGGGATGAAAACGAAGTTTGAGGAAAAAAGAAGCAGAGGAAGATCAAGAATAAAATGGAAATACGATGTAAGACATGGACTAGAAAAAAAGGAGTCAGCTCGGAGATGTGCCACAGTTGAAAAAAAAACTATTAGAGATTAATGAATATTTATATTATTGTTTCTTTTTTGTTTACACTTAAATAAATGTTGTTTATATCAAAATTGAAATTTTTATTAACTAAATTAATTATATCACACTTAAATAAAATATTTAAAGACCTTTTCTTTAACAGAATTATAAAAATCGAAACAGATCTCAGAAAACAAAACTCCCGATATGTTTGTTTTTTTAAGTACCGAATCCTGCATATAAAAAGTCAATACTCAGAAAGCCTAGCTGTGTTTTTTTTGCATGTTTTATAGAGTGTTTATGGCAGTTTTTGTTAATAAATTCAATCTAGAAAAAACCTTTTAAAGTTTGTTTGCACAACTACGAAACACCTTGTACAAACACGTGTTTTTTCACGTATGCTAAAATATTATGATCAGTTTTAAGCATAACCTTTGTATGAAATATATTTTGATGTGTTTTAAATTTTAAATCGCCATTCCGATTTTCTATCGCAGCGTTTTTCAATTTTTTTTTACGGCGGAACGCTACAAAATAAATCTAATCGTGTTATCTAATTTGCAGTAGCGTTGTTCGTTTTTCTGCTACAGATCAAATTTGGAATATTCACGTTTTTTAAACATTGACCATAACTTTTTAATTTTCGAAAGTTCAACAAAATTCTTAAAATTAGATAAACGATTTGAACATTTTGTGACTAAACTAATTTTTGTAAAACTAAACATATTTATAATTTGTAATGCTTAGCCCACAGTAGGCCAGATATTCACTCTTATATATTTGTTACAAACAAAAATAGGCCTATTAATATTTCATAATAATTGTATGCCATGGAAATAAGAAATGCGAGAGATTATTTTCGGTAGCAGACGATTTTTTTTTTTTCGAATATCGTAATCGCTTATCAAACCAAGTGCTAAATACATTCGTTTTTTTAAAACATATTTATCTAATCTTGTTTGAATTCAATCATTTGACTCTTAGAAGAACTATTATACCTCATTAAATATTAATTCTGTTTTTATATTGTTTACCTACATTAAAATAATTGTGAAATTAAAATTTCGATTTTATTAACATAATTGTTTAGTATTTACTCTTTGACTAAAATATTAAAGTCGAAGCAATTTCACGGAAAAACGAAAATCGCGGGAATTTTCAGTTTTTATTTCTTAAAGTCTCTCGTGTCAGAAATAGAAAAATGGTCGAGACTCAAAAACCCTATTATTGACTAAAAATCATCGGACTATTTTTACAAAAGAGCAGAGTTGCTCATTAAGTAGTCGAAGAAGATTCCAATAAAAAAAGAAAGTAATACTCCTATTTGTTTTCGTACATTTTATTTATCCCAGTAAGATCGAGAATTTATTGTTCTAGCCTTTATCAATCATAAAGTTATAATCAGAATAGGTAATTTTAAATTATATTCATAGCCAACTGCGTCGAAAATTTCACATCAAATATGGCATTCAAAATATATTTTTTGATTTTAAGATGCTCCATATTTCTTAGTGTCCGGAACATTCTTCGCCCACAATTCTTCGCCTACACAATTCTTCGCCGCCACAATTCTTCGCCGCCACAATGTTTTGCCGTATACAAGTATATCACAATATTTTTTTTAAATACGATTGTTTTTATTTATAACGTAATTTTTACAGTTTATTTTACATTAGGTCAGGTTAGGTCAGGTCAGGTCAATTTAATTTTTATTCATGCTATAATAACATAAACAAGATTAAAAATCACAACATACGCTATTTATGTAGCAATTTTTTAACATAATATTAAAAGAAGATGTATTAATATACAAAAAACGACTTTTCGGGGCTTATGTAAAATAATCTGTAAAGATTACGTTATAAATAAAAACAATCACATTTACAAACAAAATTTGTGATATGCTTGTATGCGGCGAAAAATTGTGGCGGCAAAGAATTGTGTAGACGAAGAATTGTGGGCGAAGAATTGGGAGGCGAAGAATTGTGGGCGAAGAATTGTGAGCGAAGAATGTTTCTAGACCCATAATTCTTATCTGACAGGTAGTAGTTATACTATTGAGAATTTATGGTTTATTAATTGCAGATACAATTACACTATTTTAATTTTAAAAAATATTTAACAAATGAATCCATGGTTCAGAAGTATAAAACAATTAATTATTATACTCTAAGAACAAAAATAAACTTTATAAAAAGTAAATTATTTGTTGTAACAGTTAATCGAATAAAATTATTATTACTTAGTTTATTTTAAATTAAAAAATGGTACTACATACAGGAAAATTCATTAATATTTTCATTTTGGACACAACAAATTGATAAATGCCAACTGAAAATAATGTTTTTTATTTATCGTAGGTACCTTTAAATATAATCTTATATTGCTTGCCACATTTATTAATATCAGCTCTAGAAATTTTTAGTTTATAACATAAATCAGTTCTTAAAGAAACACTGTAACTTAAATTGAATTTATAAGATTTTATTGTATTTGGGTTGTTTGTCATATTTTCATCATTCCTATCAATATCAACAGAAAAATTAAATCGTTTAGATACATTTTGAAATCCATTATAATAAAAAAAACATTCAATATTGCCTGTACGACAATCCATATAAATTGATATAATTTCATCATTTATATTAAGACATACCTCTGTAATTTTTGTATCAGTTTGACTTATAATAAATTCAGAGTCATGTATTTTCAATTTGTGATGATTTAACAAGTGCAGTTTATAATTTTTTAATACATCTGAATAATTACAATTAAACGATACACATTTATAAATTCTCTTACCACAACTCTGTTCGTGAAATCTAATTTCACGAACATTATAACCGTGATCACTGCAATTCCATCTACAATTATAAAAACATGATTCTGAAATTGTTTCTAATTCAATATTATGAGATAATTCTAATTCACTTATATCGCATGTTTTACAATAGTCATTAGTATATGTTGAACACTCCTCACATGTAATATGTCCTGCAATACACTGATATATGGGTGGAACCATATAAATCTTACAATTGGGACATTTAATACGTTCTTTATTAATATATTCATCTATCATATGTTGCGGTATTGTAAGATCCAAATAGCATATAATTTTATCAGGATTGTTTAAAGTAGATAGTAAAGAATTAATATCAACTGTTACGGAAGTGTCCACCTCCATCGCTATGTAAGCTCTAAGAACACTAACAACGGACGTTTCCTTAAGCTTTACTTCCATTTCTTTATCTTTCCGTTGCAGTGTGAAGCGATGCTTAATTTCTTTGTTTTCTTTAGTTGGTCCCACATGGACTACACTAAACCATGCATTATTTTCACGAATCAACGTCTTGAATTGAATTAGAAAGATCAAGTTGTAAATACAATACAGGAAGTATTTCTCGATATTTTCCATTATATTTATTTCAAAAGTAGGTTTCTTTAAAACAAGCGTTTCGTGTTCCTGTTGATAATGTTGGGCCAACTGCCTTGCACTTCCAGTCCATGCGCACTTTCGTTTGGGATCAGCTGGACATGTGTAAGTCCTATAAGGACAATTATTTTCATGTTCGGCGCAGTTGTTAAACTCCACATGTCCTGTACATTCTTCCTGGCGATAACTACATGGAAATAAGGCCAATTTGGCTAGTTCTTCGTAAGCTTCGTGACGTACTGGTTTGGGACCGTCGCAGTCTGCTACAGCCACACACCGACCACATACACTACGACTTTCTGCTGTAACCCTCACCGGAGCCTCGGATAGATACAAATTACACTCAGAACAAACCAATTTCGATAAAACAGAATCTGGTATTATGAAACCCATTTTGTTCTTGTTTAGACAGTTGGCATTGGCAAAAGTTCGACGCGTATTGAAAGAACATAAGTCGTTAGATGCTTGTACTTTGGTGTATATAAATCTGGTTAATTTTAGGTAAGATAAAATTAAAGATAAGATAAGTGAGAAGTGGAATAAGATATAATACAGTGCCCTCAAGATAAACTTGTAAAGCATGGGGATTTTTTAAAGGGTCAGATCTATTTTTGGATTAATTAGAGAAGATATGTATGTATGTAGTGTTTTTGTTGTTTAACACAATAAGCCAAAAGCATTTTTTAAGATTCGAATATAAATAATTTGCTATCGCAACGTTTCCCAAACCGTTCCTACGACGGTACACTTTACAAATCCTAAAATTTTAACGAAACACATTAGTTATTTTGTAGGAAAATCCTGCTCGCATAAATATGTCGTTGTAAAAAGAAATAAAACAAAAATATCTAGTTTTGACACACTGGGGAACTCTCCGTAATATTTGGCGAAAAATCCTTTAATGGGACTTCCTTGTGTTTTTGTTTAGAATTAGAGTCACTAATTAAACAATTTGATTTTCAAAATCACTTGCGCTAAAGCCTGCTAGCTTAGCTTTCACTGTAAATGAAAAACGAACCCAGGAATAGTTCGCACTGCATATTGCAAAAGGGTTGATTGTCAGCTATGCAAGTGTTCTAAAAATACACTAGAAACTTCTTCATCTATTTAAAATTTATTGCAGTCAAAACTTCAGGCAAGGCGCAAAACAATCAAAATTATTCGGTTTAACTGTAGAAATCCAGAGTTGTAACTTCCCATCAAAAAATGCAAGTTCATCTCTTATATTAGAAATTTTAATATTAGTTCTTAAAACGAGAGAAGAATTAATTACCACAATAACACAATTGAAAAATGGCAAGCCACGAAACGATAAAGTTACAGCAGACATGGTAAAGAATATGGGAGAAAAAGCAACCTTACTGCTGCTTAAAAAAATTCAAAAGGTTTGGATTGAGGAAAAGATACCAGAAGACTGGAAAATGGGTTTGGTACCACTTTACAAAAAAGGAGAACCAACATTAACAGAAATTTGACAAGATCAAAAACGGTTTATCTAGCTTTTTTAGACATGAAAGGGCGTTTGATAAAGTTCCGCGAACAAACATTTTGGAAAGCCTACAAAAAAGAAATGTTAGCAGCAAACTAATCAGAGGCACTAAATACAAAGAAACAAGACACTGTATAATAAGTAAGAACATTAAATGAGAGACTTTTACTACACCAGAAGGAGCGAGACAAGGAGGAAGCTTGAGCCCATTGCTATTTATCACATATGGATGAACTAAGTAGAGAAACAAAACAGAAAACAAAACCCATCTGTATTGGATACAGAACTAAAACGTATTAATATATCAGAATACACCTTCGCAGATGATATAGCTATCATAGCAGAAAGACAAAGAGTCCTAGAAGAAAACTTATATATCTGAAATCAAGTATTAACGAAAAATGGAATGAAAATGGACAAAAATAAAACTGAAAGAATGTTAGTATCAAACGAAAAAGATGAAATACAAATTAAAGTGGATGGGAAACTAATAGAACAAGTTAGCAGTTGTCAATACTTGGGCATTATGTTAAAAAAGAAAACAAGGAAACAAGCAATTAAACTGAATAATAGAGTACAAAAATTAATAGAGTATATTATGAACTAAGTAAAAGACTCACAAGCAAAAGAGACATCTCAAAAGAAACAAAAATTAAAGTATATAAATCAATATGCAGACCAATTCTCACATATGGCTTCGAAACATGGGTATTATCAAAAAAAAGATAAGAGTAAAATTAGAGCAGCTGAGATAAAATGCCTAGGAAGCGTGAAAGAAATAACAAAAAAATATAGAATTAAAAATGTCCAAATAAGAGAAGAATTAAAGATAGACTCCATAGAAGAATTCATAGCGCAAAGACAACTTGGCTGGTAGGAACACTTACAAAGATTGGACAGCTTAATACCAGTTAAAACAATATGATTCTAAATTAATATAAGCAAAACAGGAAATCGGTTGGGAGAAGTGTGTTGATGCCGTAAGCATAATGTGTCGACGAGCAAATTATGGCTTTCTCTTAACCGCACACGTTTGTGTTTAACCTGACCCTTATTCATTTGGTCAGAAATAGAGGGTCAGGTTAAAGGTTGGTTAAAGTTTTTTTTTTAAATAAATGATGAAAATGAAGCTAATGAAGGTTAGTTTTCATTAAAAACAATTATGTCGCCATTTTATTATTTGCCTAGTCAAAACACGACATGCTCGTTTTGACGGCTTTTTATAAAATGCCTAGGCATTTTATACAATTCCGGATTTCATAAGTATGTCTACGATATTGGTGTAACACAGTAGTACAGATAGTGCTCAAGCAATAAATGGCTGGAATAGTGTACTTTAGGCTGGAAATATAAAGAGAGTTGTAACACATATCCTGCAAGTAGCTACAAGAGCCACTAAAAGTCATTGTGTTTTGCGTAGACCAGCACTAGTAACAAAAAATTCTATATATTTTAAAACTGTTTTGGTTAAAGCCGTAAAAATTATCAGCTATGCAAAATTTCGACCACTTTAATCCAGATTATTTAATATTTTGGGCGATGATATGGGTAGTGCACATGTTGGCTATCCAGAGTAAAAGCACCATTGAGGCTTTTTGAACTTCGTAGCGAGTTATTGGTTATTTTGACGTAACATAATTAAGGAAACAACTTTATTGAACTTTCAACAAAGCCTTTATGGCCGATGAGTATTTCGTATCTGAAATAATATTCCATCTATAATCTACCCAAAGGGTGTTAAGGATGGAGTTTTTCCATACTTCCAAAATTATTTCTTTATAAAAAAATTCCAATCCTTTTTAATCTGTGCTAGATTTTTTGCTTCTACCCACGTTGTCCTTTTTTCTTTAAGATGATTGCCAGTGCGTTGTCCCAAGTTTCCTTTGGTCTTCTTCTTTTTCTTTTACGTGGCATTTTACTATTCCATATTATTTAGATAATTTTTCACGGAACACTCATTCACTTTTCGCGGAACACCAGTGTTCCACGGAACATAGTTTGGGCAACGCTGTTCTATCGTGTGAAAAATTAACAAAATGTTATAGTTTTAACTTACCTGTATATTTTCCTGTACATACCTACTCATTAAAGAAATGTAATTTTTTGTAAGAGAAATCGTTAAAACCTCCAATTAACTTATTATTGACAACTTTTCGTACCTTAAGGTCCCCCGTTAGAGGTAAAAAATTTAATATATATAATTACTCAACTCGACTTAATATTGTTATTAGTTCAGTAAAATTTAACGGTGAAATCCGCCGCACGTTTTATTCGACTGGTTAATTTTTGTTGCTTTATGATTATTAGGTCATCAATAAAAATGCACACGAAACCGCCCTCTAATTAATATTTGTAAGCCCAACTATCTAATAATTTCACTTAAACCTCTAGGTATAGTTGCTTTAATTGCTAAGACCGTGTTTAATGCTTCAAATTAAACGCTATTAAAAAATTAGTTTAATACTATTATACAAAATTATTCGGTTTCACTTTTAGTTTATCATTAAACAAAAATACACCGCGGTTGTATTATTAAACATGCAGTTAATTACACTGTAAATTACAATGTGCATTGTTTATATATAGTTTTTATTTAAAAGAAGCGTATCATTAGGCACAAGCATTCGGGTTTTAGAATTTTCAAATGTTCTGATTGTTGTCGATTAGAATGAAATTTGTTAGAAACGTTCTCATGCCAATTAATTTTGTACGGTTTTTTTGCTATTAAATATTTTATCGTTATATATAATTTGTAAATATTTTATTTGTAGATAATAAAACATGACAAGTTGTGTGATTTTAAGCATTAATAAAGGAGAATGATCTATGTGCAAAGTATTTAAATTTTGTACAATATCTAACCCATAACAAATAAAGGGTGTTTCTTAAGTATTGCAAAAAAAAATGGAAAGGTGATTCCTTGTCGAAAATAAGGGGGCTATTGCGCATAAATTTTTTTTCTTAGACGTCCACTTTCGGAGCTACACCCCCCTAAAGGGGAGCGGTAAAATTAGGTTTTTATTTTATTTCTCAAATTTGAATAAATGTAAGAAAATGATATTTGGTAGACGTTAGTACTTATTAAAAGGTTTCCCATGGTAATATTTTCAATCATCTCCCACCTTCACATGGGGGTGAAAAGTGCGAACCCTATTGGTTTTTTTATCAGAACTTTTGAGTGGGTTAAAATTTTGCAAATATTTTTTTTTAAAGCTTGATTTATTTAGAAATTTCTTTTATTCTTTAGTTTTTCTCGTAAAACCTACCGTTTTTAAGTAAAAAAAATAAGTAAACATAAACCATCAAATATTTCAATATAAAACGATTCATTTTGGTGGTTGCCATTTGTTTTTGTTCATATTGGGTAGAACTGACGATCGTTTTAGCGTTGTCGCTGCGTAAACGTCAAAATGAATTACACCCGTCAATTCTACCCAATGTGAACATAAACAAACCAGGGTAGCCACCAAAATGAATCGTTTTGTATTGGAATATTTGATGGTTCATGTCTACTTATTATATTTTTTACTTACAAACGGTAGGTTTTACGAGAAAAGGTACAGAATAAAAAAAGTTTCTAAATAAATCAAGCTTTGGAACAATTAATTTTGATTTGCAAAATTTTAACCCACGCAAAAGTTCTGATTAAAAAACCAACAGAGTTCGCACTTTTCAACCCCCTGTGAAAGTGGGAGATGATTGAAAATATGACTATGGGAAACCTTTCAATGCGTATAAAAAACGTCTACCAAATATCATTCTCCTACATATATCCAAATTTGAGAAATAAAATAAAAACCTAATTTTTCCGCTCCCCTTTAGGGGGGTGTAACTCCGAAAGGTAACGTCTAAAGAAAAATTGTATATGAAAGATCCCTCTTTCATTTTCAATAAGGATCACCTCCAGTTTTTTTGCAATACTTAAGAAACACCCTGTATAATGAGTCTGAAGAGTTGTCTACAATATTTTTTTTTAACAAAAATGAGTATTAATACATTGATAGCAACGCACCAGGTTTATTCTTCTCATTAGGATATTTTTTAATGTTCTTCGTTATTTTTATTTTCATATTATCCTTCGTTATCTTTATTTCCTGTGTGTAATGCGAATGTTACTATGGTTGATTTTAAAAAATAATTTTATAATATCAAGCTTCAAGGAGTCTTATTTACAACATCTTTATCTATGTTTTAAGACGTAGGTACATACATAAAATCGCAAATTTTTTACTATGTTTCTGTTAGTTCGCTTAAAGAAAGTAGATTTACAGGGGGCCGTTTAGAAATTTTTATTCTGAAAAGGGGGCGGTAGGACAAATAAATTTGGGAACCTATGGTTTAATACAATGCTATTAATTTGTTTGTTTAATGTGAGTTATTCGTCAAAAATAATTTATAAGTTAGCAAAAAGTATTTTTTTAAATTTTTTATTCATTAAATAAATAAGGTCGATTTTATAAGGTAAGCGGTTGTCAGTGTTCTGTTAAATAAAATGTTTTCAAAACTAAAATCAAGCAAAAAACTATTTTAATAATCAACAATAACCTATTCACTTAGTAAAACGAATCAATTACTAATTCAACCACCACACTTCAACATGTTGATGATGCAATTCAGCAGTAAAATTAGAAACAGTTGTAGATCTGCTTTCCTTAACGGTCAAATTCCTCCTGCGTTTGGCACAGTACTAAAAACTAATCGATTAATATTATTTGTATCTTGTAGCAATAACAAATCACGTCCACATGTGAAAGTGCTCCAAGAATAATCGTAATATGGAAGAACCCAACGCCACGCAATACCATTCGTTTCACTTAATTGGGAAGCCAATGAAAGTGATCATAAAGTTGATCCCATATGGACGGAATTTTATGCAAATGATACATGTAAATGATCTAACATACCATTCATTTTACCTGCTGTTAAACCGTTCAGGACAAAGGAAAATAAACTGTTATGTAATAATATAAATTTCCAATGGTTGTGTTCTATGTGGTTACCAAAAATGTATCGTTGGTGTTTGGATTATCTTTATTTTTATGCTAGATTTGTTACAGGATACTATACCTAAGTACAATGAATATAATTTACGTCTACCTACTGTCTGCTTCATAAAATTCCTCAGATTACTTTGTAACAGCTAACAATGTAACAAATTGACCTCATTGTTAAAGCTAACCGGAAAAAAATTGTGTAAAAGTAACGTTAAAATGATAAGTTAATTGAGGAGTGGGCAATGTTTTAAAATTTAAATTTTATTAAACCTACTACAGATATGAGCACCGGCATTGTAGAAAATCTTAATTCTTATTTAAATCTTTAATTTTGTTTTCCCGAAAATTAAAACTTTGTTGAAAATGGGATTTTTTTGTAGTAAATAACCATTCTTAAGCTGATTAAATAGAAACCATAAATCACAAAAAAATATGTAAAGGGCTACTCAAATACCTAAAAACACAGTATTTTATAAAAACAAATACCTACATAATACACCGTTGTAAATATACAGTAAAAGCCGGTTATAACGCGAGTTTGCGGGGGGTGTATCCGACCCGCGTTATATGATAACCGCGGTATAACCGAATTGTTGAAGATGTTTTAATGTAAACAACTCATTTTTACAATTTTATTTGTTATTTAGAACATATGAAATAGAAATAAACCCTGTTCACATATCAGCAAATACCTACATTCAAAAACGAAAAAATAACAATAGCTTTACAATAACGCACCCAGAAAAGATTCGATGCTCTCAAATCACACTACATAACAATTACAATTTACGATTTATATTATTGTGTCTAATAAGTATTCCAACATTTCTAGTATTTTTATTTGCCCTTGTCTTTCACGCTGGGAGCGTCAATACAAAAAAGTTCCGCGTTATATCCGAATGCGCGTTATAAAAGGCGCGTTATAGACGACTTCCACTGTAATTCAAATAAGCGAAAATACCGGGTGATTCAGCTTGACTATCGCATGCCTATAACTTTGTTATTTTAAGGGTAACCCATGCAAACCTTATATTTTTGTAAACCGCAATAATATCTCTATCAAATGACGTTATTATGTATTTTTTACGATGAAATCTGTGAGATTGGCGATAGCCAACTTTTTTTTTAAATTACATAGTAAACTTTTTTTTATCGATGCTGATAGAGAATTTAATTCTTAATCCACATACAGAGGAAAATTTTTAGAAAAATGAGTTTCATAATTACTTATTATTTTTCACAAAATCGTTATTTTTGACTAAACAAAACACGATCGCTGTAGTAACTGATAGTTTGTAACTTGTCTAATTGTGTTTTATTATTTTTCAACAAAAACCATTGTTTTGTAAATAAGTTGTCAATAACCTGAATGTGCATGGCATTTGACCATATATCTGTGTGGAACAAGATATGGCATGTTTTTATTAAATTGTATCCAAGAAGTCAAAAATTTTGCCTCTAAAAGAAAAAGTATTGAAGCGTTAATTGTTTTCTTTTTCAAGCGGCACATAAATCCATTCAACTATTTATACTTTCAACAATCAAAAATGTACATACTTTTTTTTTTGTTAGCCAGGCATTCGACAGGGTATGGCATGACGGATTGCGCTACAAACTAAAAATGAACATTCCATGCCATTTTTATCGAATCCTAAATTCTTATCTTAAAAATAGGCACTTCCTAGTTAAACATCAAGACGAATATACAGACCTGTACCCTATCAACTCCGGCGTACCACAAGGTAGTGTTTTGGGACCAACGTTATACCTAATCTATACTGCTGATCTGCCAACCACCCGTCTAACAACAATGGCCACCTTTGCGGATGACACCGCCATCTTGGCATTGCATGTGGATCCTATCACTGCTTCAAAAGATCTACACCATAACTTAAACAAAATACAATCCTGGCTGAAAAGATGGCGAGTCAAGGCAAACGAAACTAAATCAGCACATGTTACATTTACTCTTAGGAGAGAGACCTGCCCTACAGTAACACTAAACGATCATCAACTTCCACAGGCAAATGAAGCCAAATACATGGGTATGCATATTGACAGGAGACTGACCTGGCGCAAACACATTTGGGCCAAGAGGAAGCGGCTTGGCGCCAAACTTTACCAACTCAATTGGATGATGGGAAGAAAATCTCATTGTCTATAGAAACCAAGCTCCTCACATACAAGGCCGTATTGAAACCTATCTGGACCTATGGCATCCAGCTATGGGGAAGTGCTAGTACGTCAAATATTGAAATCATCCGGAGATTCCAAAATAAAGTTTTACGAATCGTTGCTGATGCCCCCATGTATGTACCAAATTTCGTAATACAACGCGACCTACACTTAAACTCAGTGCATGAAGAAATCAAAAACCTTAACATTAAATATCAAAACAGAATTGAAGTGCGCCCAAATAAACTAGCAAGAAATTTACTAGTGAGTGCCGGTGAGGTGCGACGACTTAAACGATATAGACCGTCAGATCTTCTTACAAGATTTACATCACACAAACTAACTGTATAGTTTTATGTTCTATCTTCTTTTAAAATCTTAGTTTAACATTAAAAGAGAATAGTCGATGGAGAATTCTCTACATGTCATTTTTCGTGTCCGGAACATTCTTCGCCCACAATTCTTCGCCTCCACAATTCTTCGCCTCCACAATTCTTCGCCCACAATTCTTCGCCTACACAATTCTTCGCCGCCACAATTCTTCGCCCGAAATTCTTCGCCTCCACAATTCTTCGCCTCCACAATTCTTTGCCCACAATTCTTCGCCCACACAATTCTTCGCCCATAGTTCTTCGCCCACAATTCTTCGCCTCCACAATTCTTCGCCCATAATTCTTCGCCTACACAATTCTTCGCCTCCAAAATACTTCGCCCACAATTCTTCGCCTACACAATTCTTCGCCGCTACAATTTTTCGCCGCATACGAGCATATCACAAATTTTGTTGGTAAATGTGACTATTTTTATTTATAACGTGATTTTTACAAATTATTTTACATTAGACTAGGTCAGGTCAGGTTAGGTTAGGTTAATTTAACTTTTATTTATACTATAATAACATGAACAAAGTTAAAAATCACAACATACGCTATTTATGTAGCAATTTTTAAACATAATATTAAAAGACGAAGCATTAATATACAAGAAACAACTTTAGGCTAATGGCTAATATAAAATAATCTGTAAAAATTACGTTATAAATAAAAACAATCACATTTACAAACAAAATTTGTGATATGCTTGTATGCGGCGAAAAATTGTGGCGGCGAAGAATTGTGGCGGCGAAGAATTGTGGGCGAAGAATTGTGGAGGCGAAGAATTGTGGCGGCGAAGAATTGTGTAGGCGAAGAAATGTGGGCGAAGAATTGTGGAGGCGAAGAATTGTGGGCGAAGAATTGTAGGCGAAGAACTGTGGGCGAAGAATTTTGGGCCAAGAATGTTCCTAGACCCGTCATTTTTTATCTTCCTTTTACCTCTTTAAAAATATTTACTTATTCATTTTAAGAACAGATTGTAAATTACATACAATTATTTAAAAAAATAAAAAAATTGTCGTGCAATGTATTTTCCTGTCGCGCAATGTATTTTTCGGTCCCAAATTATATTTACCTGACGCGCTAACAATTTTCTAGTCCTTAAATATTCTTTACAGCTAGGCTGATAAATGGTACCCTCTTGACTGTAACATGTGGTTGCGAATGGTAGAAATAAATAATAATTTAAATAATTTCTAATAATGTTATGGTAAATACGTTGATTTTCGATCGGTAGGATCGTTAAAACTGAAAAAATGTAATTAATTCACGTTGAAGTTTACGACCGTA
Source organism: Elmis aenea (assembly GCA_947652605.1). Lineage (NCBI taxonomy): Eukaryota > Metazoa > Arthropoda > Insecta > Coleoptera > Elmidae > Elmis > Elmis aenea. The sequence continues at coordinate 56,016,956 of OX393577.1, read as the reverse complement.
TCCTTGTACTTCAAGTAGTGAAAAAACATTCGAAATTTAAAACAGGCTGCAAAAGTAAAAGTTATTAGAATTGTAGATGATTACAAATTTCCTAATCCATATTTAGCAATGAGTAAGCTGCGTGTTTACCTTAAAGCGCTTACAAGTCCGTTCACTGAATTACGCGAATTCATATTCCGTAAGAGTAACCGTCGCTGAACGTGAACCGCTCGTGTCAATTCTCCGAGATCCCCATCCATCGTTTTCACTGCGGAGGGCAGCGCGTAGCCTTGTGCCTTGGCCTTGCAGCTGCGAGGGTGTCAGGGAAAGTAAAATGCCCCACCTGCGTACTCCCGTAGACGATGCCGAGACTATATAATTCCTCGGCATCAATCTAGAATCGAAAGTGAAGTTTTTCCTCAGTGAAGAACACAAGAAGTTGTTCCCGTGGTTCCTAGTACCATGAAAGTCCACCGGAACCTAGTGGTCAGTGATTTTTTTAATATATTTTGTGAATAAGGACTAGTACAGTGATTTATAAGCGGTTACTAAAGATGGTTTTGTTTTGGATGTGCCTAAAGGGATTTTATTATAACCCTTGCAAAATTATTTTGTTTTGAAGTGATTGACAATCATCAATATTTTTTAATTTCAAAATGTATTGTAACTATTCTCCAAATTTTCACTGTTATTATCCAAACCAATCTGATATAATAACAAGATCATTTTTTAATATCACGCAGAACAAAATTCAATTTTACAATCAGTATTTTTAAATGTATGCATATACAGACTCATATTTTGGCAGTAAATCTCATTTTTTTCACCAATGCAAGTACTTTGAAGAGCCGAGATTTTAAATTTATACACAAACTTTGGACGTGAATAACATTATTGAACTTTGAAAGTGATAAATTCGATCTAATTTGATATTTTTTTAAATTTTTATACTCTTATACAATATAATTACATTTGAACTTAATAATCTTTCATTTTTGCTTTGTAAAATCCAATACCCAGCCTGATTTTTAAATAGGAGGTGGTTGTATAAAAGCAACATAACAAAACAACAAATATTTCATAAATTTTCAAATTAGTGTAATGAGTATCGTCAAGAAATCCCTATCACTTTTTTTTTGTTTTTGAATTCTGTTCTAACGTTCAATTTTTTTTCTTCTTTCTGGCGCTTGTTTTTCAATGTTGCTAACATTTGTTTCAGTTAATAAAAGTAGGAAATAATTCAAGATCTTCCCATGGTTTTAAAAAATTTTAATTTTTATTTACTCCTTCATGCATAGACAATTATAATAACTATTTTAATAAGCAATTTTTGTACATGTAAGAAAATTACTTCAAAACTAAGCTATATAACTATTACTGTTAACTTATTTTTACCTATACATATAATCAATATAAAATCAAAAACCAATTTTTATCCGCTTACCACTGTCCTTTGAGTTTCTTGTTTAAACATCATAGTACCATTACACATAAAAACATAAAATGAACAATATTTAAAAACAATAAATAAAAATATTTAATGTTTAAACGGTTAGCTATTTTTACATGCAAATATTTTAGTTTAATATTTTTCGTAAATATATACACTAGCAAACGATGACATTTAAGTTTATGTATTTAATTAAGAATCTTGATTTGTTCAATTTTTATATACAAACAGCTTTATAGTTTCGCACTGCGTATTCAGTCCATAAACTTTTCCTGTTTGATTTTGGGTTTCTCGTTCAAACAGAAACAAAATTGTTTTAATTATAACAAAGCAGCTTAAAACTGTAAATGATCTAGAAACTAAAACTGAAATTAAAAAATGTGGATGTTGAATGAATTTAACCATTTTTGATACAACTTTTATTAAATTATTATTTTTTAACAGATTTTTGAAACTTTATTTTTTTTTCACCGAAATATATCTACTCTCTAATTAGTAACTCTTTGCACAACATTTAAAAAAATAAACAGCGTTTCGGAGAGTTCTGCAATAACAAATTTATTGAGTAGACCCTCGATTTAACGGACTTTGGATTAACGGAAAATTAAAGAAAAAATTTAGAACTTCTTTGTTTGACTCTGAAATTTATGTTCCTTTCAATGAAGGAAATATTAATATTAAATATTTTGTATTAATAAATTTATAGAGTAGACCCTCGATTTAACGGACTTTAGATTAACGCAAAATTGAAGAAAAAATTTTGAACTTCTTTGTTTGACTCTGAAATGTATGTTCCTTGCAATGAAGTAAATATTAAAATTAAATATTTCGCATTAACAAATTTATAGAGTAGACCCTCGATTTAACGGACTTCAGATTACCAGAAAATTAAAGAAAAAACTTAGAACTTCTTTGTTTGACTCAGAAATTTATGTTCCTTACAATGAAGTAAATATAAATATTAAATATTTTGCACTAACAAATTTATAGACCCTCGATTTAACGGACTTCAAATTAACAGAAAATTAAAGAAAAAATTTAGAACTTCTTTGTTTGACTCTGAAACTTGTTCCTTTCAATGAAGTAAATGTAAATATTAAATATTTTGCATTAACAAATTTATAGAGTAGACCCTCGATTTAACGGACTTCAGATTAACAGAAAATTAAAGAAAAATTTTTGATCTTCTTTGTTTGACTTTGAAATTTATGTTCCTTTTAATGAAGTAAATATTAATATTAAATATTTTGTATTTTTTGAACGTTCTTAGTATGTTATCGATTGAATGTAGTTTAAAAATTTCGAAGTATTTTCGCTATAAAATAGAAATAAAACTAAGATGCACATTTAAAAAAGTTTTAAGAAAAAAAAGTGTTGTAAACACGCCATTGTAAGTTTGTTTTTAACATATTGTTAAAATAATATCATTATAATGAACTTTTAGTAATTCTGCCCAGTCAGCTCGTTAAATCGAGAAATCCTATTGTATAATTTAATATTTTTGTAAAATCACGTATCACCATAACACGCTAAGGTTATAAAATATAAAGATATATCTTTTACGCAAATACTCACCTCCCAAATTTTTTAAAGAAACAAGTGTTTTGCATAGTTCAGTATTAAACCATTTAAAAATATCGTCAGATACAAAAATGAAAATTATATATAATTTGATATTTAATAGCAACGTTTAGTTGCTAAATTTAAACATTGTTTGTATATGTTCAAAATTATGATCTACAAATAAATAAACTGTTAAATTATAAGTAACTTTCTTAACATTTAATCATTATTGGGAAGTAATCACAAACATTCAGCAAACAAAAAGATTTGCTTAGCTGTCTAACTCTCAAATGAGTAATACCCAAACACACGGTTTTGCTAAGAAGATATTTTGATATTTCTAGTGGTTACAGCTTAATTTAAATAAAAATTTGTAACGCAAATATATAAATAGATAAAATAAGTGTCTAAATAGTTGTTTTAAACTTTCTTATTATATTTAAACTTTTCAGAGAAGTATTTTATATCACCCTTAATGATTTTTCTGTCCCTTTTAAACTACCTTTTGTTGTTACTAGCTTTGTTTCACCAAAAGTCTTGGAGGTAATAACTTATGTATACCTTTATTTGCCCAATCCGTGGATATATTTTCTGTAAATTAATAAACAAACGTTCAGACCTACAGACAGAAAAACGGGCTTTCCATACCACTTTCTCAAAATAGTGCAATATATTTTTCATTACTTTCACTACCGTTTAAGAACATTTGTTTGTGTAATTACCAAAGAATCTTACTTTAATTGCCAATAATAACGGTTTAACCTTAAAATTGAATTGCAAATTGTTGTGCGAAATATTTTATTATAACAGGGTTGGTCGTAATGACTCACATATAATTACATCGGTAACAAAAAAATTGCGATTTCTAACCACATTTAAGATAGAATTATCAGACCTGCCTTAATTTTATTACAGTGAAAACGGATCATGATATTAATATAAAAAAAATTATTATATTATTAAATAAAATTTACTTTTGCGTAACTTTCTAATGCAACACGAAATTAATATGATGCAGTTTTAGAACACAAATGGAGAGCCATAAAACTTTATTCCTGTTTAATATTTATTAAATACATGGATAGTTTTTGTTACAAATTAAATCGGTTTTAACTCGTAAGATTTTGTATTTCTAATTTTTTAAACGTTTGATAAATTGGTTTGGAATAAATACTATTACTGCCTTTTTTCATAATTTAAATAATGTTGCTATTAATTCTCTTTTTATATAAGTGGCACAAGTCAGTTCTATATTATTTTGAGATATTAAATGTTTTACATTTTAATGTGCATAAAAATATGTTTCTAACTTTTCTAACTATTTTCTCAATATGCATAATTTCGTAGAGACGCGAACGAATTGCCATTTTTGATTACTGTGAAGTGACTTAAACCAAGCCACTTTTAGAATTAATAGTTCATAAAAACTACGGACTTCTGTTGATTTTGTCTGATGTGTTTTACTGACGTGACGTTTGATAAAACAGTAATTTAAAAAAATGGATGAGTAAATTATATAAATAATTTATATAATGTATTTCATTATAAGTTTATCCAAGTATTTTTTTGTCATCATTAATATACATAAAATACATAAGTAATAAGTAAATTCATCAATACATTTTGAAATATAAGTATAAGTAATTTATATAACGTGTTTCATATAAAAGTTATTCATGTATTGAATCATTGTCAGTGATGAAGTCTTCGGACGTTGCACTTTGTTTCAAATTTTTCAAATAACTGTTGTAAGTTGGGGGTACGTATACAGGGTGATTGATTGAGATCGGGACTTAAAAATATATGAAGAATGAAAAAGGGTATGGATCTCAAAATTTGGTTATGACCGTAATGGATCTGATCTGTTTATTGAAAATATTTTCAATATGGCGACACTTCCGGAAATACCGGAAGTTGACGTCTACTTTCTTATTTCAAACACAATGGTCTATTTTTTATAGCATTTCTGGATTTAAAACGTTATTTTAAAGGGACTTTTATAAGCATTTCTTATACGTAAGTTATTTTTTTGAAAATTGTTTGATTTTCATCGTGAGTTTTAGTGGTCTGAAGTTGTATTAAAAGAAAATTAAATTTTGGACATCCTGTAAGCAATGCATCGATTGCAAAAATTCCAGGATGTACTCCAAGGTTTCTTCTAGGCATGGTCTAAATTTAAGCGTTTTTTCTTCAAAAATGGCGGCGTTAGATAATATTAAAGCATCACGATGAAAATCAAAAAATTCTCAAAAAAGTCCAAAAATCTAGAAAACGACTGCACTTAGGTATGGGAAATGCTAATAAAAGTCCCTCTAAAATAACGTTTTAAATCCAAAAATACAATAAAAAATAAACCATTGTATTCGAAATAAGAAAGTAGACGTCAACTTCCGGTATTTCCGGAAGTGTCGCCATATTGAAAATATATTCAATAAACAGATTAGATGGCATTATTGTCATAACCAAATTTTCAGATCTATACCCTTTTTCATTCTTCATATATTTTTAAGTCCCATCCATCATAGCCATTTTTAAAACAAATTTATTTGCACTTCTGTTTACCAATAAAATTTCTGTTAAGGAAAATAGTAATTATTTTGAAAGAAATTGCAAGTAAATTGTTTAAAGATTTAAAAAAAAACAAATTGCCTTTACCTTTAACCCATTTTTTGCTAAAAGTTACTAGCCAGTTTCAAAATAAACGGCTCATATGAAAAAAAAATAACATTTTTAGCTTATTTATTAAACGTTTTTTCTATAATTTTTATATATTTGTAATAATAAATTGTTTTTTAATGGGCACACTACGATAGATTTTTAATACTTAATTGGTTTAATTATGGCACTTTAATTTCAACTTTAGTCATTCAAATTAGCAGTTCTAAGATCTCATTGTAAATGCTTAAATTCCCTTTGAGGATCCTTAAATTTAAAATATTCCAAAATATTTTTAAGCACTTATTCAATTTTGTAACTTTAATTCGTCACTTTATTAATATTTAAATCGAATTTCCGAAACAAGACTAAACTTTTGTTTTTATTAAACGCTTTACCAACTTAACCTTTGTTGCTATTTTGACAAAAACTTATTTGTCATTATTTTACCAATAGAGAGCAATTAACATTGTCTGTATCGTAATATTTATTCTCGCATTACGTTGACCCATTTAGGGTCTTGCTGTTTCACTCAGAGAAAGCAGTTATTGAACTTGATCAGAAAATGTTTGCATGCTAAACGATAGAACACGTTCGTCTGCATCGATGCAATAATATTCCTTTTTCGTTGTGCAATTAATTACCTGTTTAATTTTCCGTACAATTTCACCGGCGGTTGTTGAATGTAAATGTATTTATAATGAGTGTTGCGTAAGTTTAATACCATTATAAATTTCTTTGTTGTTTTGCAGGTTACCTTCGGGGTAATTTTAAACATAGCACTAGTAATAAGTAAGGCGATTGAACCAGCAGCACCTCAGAAAAAATCCATAGAACCGGCTCTACAGTAAGTATTTTTTGATAATGATTTGACTATTTAAATGATTAATTATTAATACAAAGAAGCTTAAGTAAATATTATTTTTTTAAAGTATTTCTAATGTAAGTGCTAGAAATAAATAAAATTGCACTGTTAAAGAGACAAGTTGGGCACTTGGACTAGGAATTTTCTTAAAAAAAAAATGTTTAATGAATCTTATTTTTATTAGTAAGAATATTGTTTTATTTGAAAAAAAAGCCTCGGCCAATAAAATATTCCTGCTTCATAAAAACACTTATCTATTATGTCGGATTATACTGAATGAACAAAAAATTTATTTGGTTAACTTTAATTTAAAAATGCTACAAAAATATATTCGAAAATTTCCTTCACCTGTCAAATTTGCGTTTTCAACCAATCCTTAATCTTAAATCTTATAGAGACTATCAATAGGAGCATTATTACACTGTAATAATTTTACTTCCTCTCTCAGATGTTGATCCTCCTGTCAAATTTGCGTTTTCGGCCAATAACAAACTCAGATTTCCTAGAAACGACCAATAAACATAATCATACACTGATAATATCCTTTTCGAAATGAACAGATTTTCATACGTTCATTGGTCTGAGTTTGTGATAGGTCGTAAATATCAATTTGGAGAGGGAATTAAATATTTTAGTCTTGATAATTTTTTGACGAATTTCGGCGACCAGTAGCGTTACTTTAATATAGATTAAACCACACCCCTGATGCACCACTCTGACAGTACTCGTAAAATTTGACATAATTTACATTTAATTTGACAGGTAAGTTAGGTGAAGGAAATTTTTTGACAAAATATAACTCGTGCATTGCAAATAATCTATAATTTTGACAAATCTTCTTCACTCGTGCAAGTTGAATCACAAAAAATCACTCGTGAACTTCACGCACTCGTGTTTTTTTCAGCTCAACTTGCATTCGGGCATATTTACCAAAAATTATCGATAATTTTCAATGCGCTTTTGTATATTACTACCACATTACTACTGAAAATACTACCGTCAACGCTCCAAATAGCGTTACTTAAAAAAGTTGAGCACCTATCAATGTTCAATGTTGTTCAACCTGTGTGCCGCGGCACACTAGTGTGCCGCTAGCGTCCTCCAGGTGTATCGCCGAAAATAAAAATAAATAGATAAACAGTTTTTGCAAGGACGCTAGGTTTGAGATTCTAGTTTCAACATGGGGAAAAAAATTTGTTAATTAACAGAACTAAAATATTTACTAAAGAAAATAGATTTTGAATTTAAGCCATACTTGTACCATTTGGGGAAACAAATTGAATAACGACTGTTTAACATACATCAAAATTCAAAATATGTTTTTACGAATGCCAAATTTTCCACCATTTAATAGCGTATGAGGTTGGTTAGCATTAGTTAAAAAATAAATTAAATATTCAATACGGTAATGATATCTAAAATGTTTCATCTATACGACAAGAATACTTAATTTTTATTTTTATTATTTAATTTTGCTGAAACAACTAGATGATGTGTTTTTAACAAGCAATGTCCAAAATTATTTTCACAAAATAAATAGAATTTAAAAATAATTGCATTATTTTTACAAACAATATTATTTTTGTAATCCAACATTAATTAGCTTTAACGTTTTCATAAATTAAAACCATTTTATTACCTAACAGCATAAGATTCATTCACAAAAATGTGTGTTATTAATGTGTAAGTACATAGAACAAAGTAAACGTAAATTAGTTTTATTTAACAACAAACGAAATTTTTGAATTTCACGTCTGTATTTCTAAAACCACTGTTTCAATTCAATTTAAAATCTTTGTGAAGTTCGGGGTCATGCTAAATGGTTTAAGTACCCTTCGCTGTTCTTTGTCTGGGTCATTAACGTTAAAATATACAGTAATGTTTGTAAACAAACCACATATATTACACACTGGTTGAACGGAGAGTTAGTGAAAGTACAGAGGTTTCTCGTGCTCAAAAAGGTATTAATTAAATTATCTGTTGCTGTTAGTGCGACTACAGTCCCTGGATGTATTTGTTGTTAATTTCTGCATCCTATAAATAGCTGGAAACAAATAAAAGTTATGTGTACCTTACCTTTTACTAAATATGCATGGAAATAACCACAACAAATGAAAGACAACTTTAACTAAATAACTGAATATTTGCTATTAATTACTAAAACCATGTTATTCATTCATTTTACGTTAAGAAAACCGATTACTTGTTTCTTAAATGTTCAGTTGTTATTTAAATCTCAATATTTAGCGAACCATAAAACTAAACTTTCAATTTGCCAGTTAACTTGCTCTTCTTTAGATTGTTTGTTTTTAAATTGTAAATCCCATAGTAGTATTGCTGCTGTGAACATTATTTGTCATTGCTCATTTGTATTTTTGTAAATAATCATACAACTATAAAAGTTCGATGCGATGAACAAAAAAAAATGGCTTAAAATGTATATATTGGAGTTTATTTCTGTCGAGCCTATTTTAATATATTTAAATATTTGGAAAGCAAGAGGGATTTAACTATCAAATCGTTTGGCATAGTTCTTGTTTGAAAATTTTACGATAAAATTAATAAAACCATTTTTTTACAATATTTAACTGTACCTGTATACAAAATCTTACGAAGATAAGCCTACTTTGACACAACTTTAAAACAATACAACAGGACGTAAGAAACACTCAGGTACTTCAAACAGTATAAACTAACTGTAATTTTTTACAACAAATTGTTAGTGCTCACTTTTATTAAAGAACATTAATCTACCTACAGATTAGTACTAAGCAGGGGCAATTTTTGCTATTTACATAATCAAATCGCATTTATTTTTCTGAATCCATTCATGGATCACACATTTTACTTCTTCTTTCATTGTCAAATTTGAAAAAATACGTTTTTAACAATAACAACTATAAATCAGATTGGCCGGTCATTGTAGTTTATGTTGTTCCGATGACAACCGATCAACAAATTAAAAGTTTGAAAGCCTGTTACTTGTCACATTAATAAATTCGTAAAAATGAACTTTAATAACGAAGAAAAACGCGATATGCTGCCCATAAGAAAACAACAAAGTTGGTTGTGATAAAACAAAAACGAATCGATCTAGGAAAAACTTGTGACCACCATCCACTTCGGCTTAAAAAAGTTGCTTGGGCAATATTTTTACACATTTAAAATATTAAATACACAAATAAAATATTCAAACTCCAAAGGAGTTATAGACGATTTTTAAAATTCGTATTTTCCAGTTTTTCCAAATTTTCTCGGATACCGTTTGAGATATTTCCAAATTCTCTTTGGATTATCAATGAGCATCGAATTTAGTAACTTTGCCAAATGTAAACCTATACTCTAGCTATTATAATAAGCGAGATCCCCATGCTTAAACTCGAATTTCAATCACCCTGTATAAGTTGTTTCCGGGTTAGAACCGCGTCGAAGGTTTCTTCATAATCGACGTTTCGTCCTCCTTCATCTGGTTCCAACCCGGAAACAACTTATATACAACACAACATAATTTCACTTGAAACTCAAAAAGTACAGACGAGGGGGGGGCGCAAAAAAATAATATGCCCCGGGCGCCACTTACTCTCGCTACGCCTCTGGTAATAAGTAACACTTTTTGATTCCTAACGAATTTTCGTAGCAATATTTTGTCGTGCCTTTTACAGAAAGGAAACCTGACCGAAAGACCATTTTGATCGACTGGCAGAAACCAGAAATGTGTTAAAAATATCACGAACCTCCTACTATGAGTTTTAAACTTAAAATTTATTTATAGACCACACCTCTCATTTTATTCATCCTGATAAAAGCTGTACTGATTCGCAAAATATAACACTGATGTTTAGTGTTCGCTTTTTTTAAATTTTTGTATACCAATTAGTACTTTTCGTTTGTTATTTTACCTAAATTTTATTTTATTAAAAATTGCAGACCTGCAGAGAAAAGAGTTGGATATGACTACTCAGATCTAAGTGGTGGTTTAAGCGGATTAGGTGGACAACAGGCGTTCGACGAACACCATGATGTACATCACGACAAACACCACGATCACGACGAGGGCTACTGGAAGAAAAAATTAATTTGGAAGAAAGACTGGAAGAAGATATGGAAACCAGCAAAGAAACAGATATGGAAGCCGTCCTGGAAAAAATATCACAAACCAATTTGGGTACCAATAACAGTTCCAGGCTGGAAGGAAATTAAAGTACCAGACTGGAAAAAGATATGGAAACCAGTTTGGAAACCGATCAAAGTTCCCGCTTGGAAAGAAATACAAGTCCCAGACTGGAAAAAGATTTGGAAGCCAGTGTGGGTACCAATAAAAGTACCAGCATGGAAAGAAATACAAGTACCAGACTGGAAGAAGATCTGGAAGCCAGTATGGAAAGAGATTAAAGTACCGGCATGGAAAAGCATAGAGGTACCAGCATGGAAAAAGTCTCACGTTCCTGTATGGGTTAAAGAAGGTATCCACGGTGATCATTTTCTAGGAAAGGACCATCATGGCAACGAGTACACAGCACACGACATTTGGAAGAAGAAATTAATCTGGAAACCTATCTGGAAAAAATATTGGAAGACAGTACAAAAACAAATTTGGGTATCGGATAAGAAACTTGAATGGAAACCGGCTTGGAAACAAATCTGGAGAACAGAAAAGAAACAAATTTGGGTTGAAGACAAGAAACTAGCTTGGAAGGAGGCTTGGAAACAAATCTGGAGAACCGAGAAGAAACAAATTTGGGTCAGTGATAAAAAATTGGAATGGAAAGAAGCGTGGAAACAAATCTGGCGATTAGAAAAGAAACAGATTTGGATCCCAGACAAGAAGTTGGAATGGAAAGAAGCTTGGAAACAAATATGGGTACCAGATTGGAAACAGATTTGGGTTCCAGGGTGGAAGCAGATTTGGAGACCTGTTATTATTCAAGAATGGTTCCCATATCCTGATCACCACGACCATCATGGCCACCACGAAGAACACCACGACGATCATGGCCACCACGAAGAACACCACGACCATCACGAAGAACACCACGACCATCATGTTCCTGAACATGGATGGGATCGTAAGGACACAAAAGCAAGTGGTTCGCAGATCTCACCTGTAACTGCTCATCCGCAAACGTCGCTGCAATCCCAAAGTCAAGTTAACACACCAAATCCCAAAAGCTGGCAATTTCCCCGCTCGTAGAATCTACAAAATGTAAAAAATCAACTGTCGTACCTTGTATATATTTATAAATATTTTTTTACGTTTAACAAGTTGCATGATACATACCGTTATTCGACTGATACTAAGATATTACCAATGTAACTTGTTCGTGTGTGCGTGTGTGTGTGCCTGTGTTATTGCTCAATAGAGCACAGTCAATTGTTATTACAAGTTGTTACCTTTTTTTTACTGTAATTTAAATATATATACTTAGTAAAGCTATTGTTTTATTTATGATGAATTGTTCTTTCCCAAGATAACTTTCTCCGAACGATTCGCTGTTACAAAACACTTGGTTCCTCGAATAAATAAAAACAAAATATACTTTCACTAAATACCTAGCGGTTAAAATCATTTTATTTTGTTATTAAAGATGATATCATAGTGAAAGATTATTCAATTCGATCTGAAATTTCCCAAGGAATGTAAAACATTTGAAAGTATGTCAAGTGTTGCTATTTTTTTGATTATTATTCACAGACGCTATTACATTAATTAACGTCACTTACGCATAAAAGAGAAAATATTTAAATGTTATAAAACATAATAATCGTCTCTCAAACATTGCGACTGTTTCACTTAAGACGTATATCAAGTTTATTTATGCATATCTGACGTTATGAGATCAGAATAGAAATTAATGTGTTTTTTAACAGACACGATTTGTGTTTAAAGGTGTTAAACAGGAAATGAAAATGAAAAACTAACTCGCATTTGCAATAAATTAACATAAAGTTCCAGATATATCAGTATAAATTTAAAGTTTTTTAATACTAGAATACTTTTAGTACAACATTAGTATTGTGATAATTTCACCTCATCATTAAAGCTTTTTAATTTAAAAATAGGTTTAATAGACAATTATACAGGGTTACGCAAAATATGGAAACAGACAAATATCTAGAATGCTATTGCAGATATAACAATGAAATTTTTTATCTGAGCGTTATGGTATTTTTCGGACTCGATGAAAATATGAAGGTTGCAATACGACTTCCGGTTCAACCGAAGAAGGATCAAACTTTAAAATTTAAAATAAAAGACCATGTATATTTTTACATTTTTGGATTTCTCTTAAAATTGACTTTAAAAAATGTAAAAGGTTATATGGGTCTAAAGTCAACCGTTTTCGTAAAATTTACATTTTTATGAAGATTTTGAGCGATACAGAACTTTCAATTTTTTTTAACACTTAAGTTATTTAAAAAGGCAGTAGAATTTCGTTTGAAAATTGGATTGGCAATAGATTAATTAACAATTTGCGCTAGCTACATTTTTAAAATATTATTATACAGGGTGTTTTTTACACTTGGTCAAACTTGTGAAACTTTAAACATCGATAACTCATTTTTCTTAAATACAACACCCTATATGTTTTTACATAGTCTTGTAGAAAATTTGATTGTCTTTCAAAAACATTAACCATGTTTCATGCCTAAAACTAATATTTTTCGAGATATCGCGATTTTATTGTAAATTATTCGGGCAACATAATATTTTCGAGTAGGCTATGAAGATAGACAGCGGTAATTTTGAAACAACTGAAAGATAAAAACAAGACAGTTATTTACTTGTGTTAAAAAAAAATTGAAAGTGCTGTATCGCTCAAAATTTTCATAAAAATGTAAATTTTACAAAAACGGTTGACTTTAGACCCACATAACCTAATACATTTTTTAAAGCAAATTTTAAGAGAAATCCCAAAATATTAAAATATACAGGTTGTTTTATTTAAAATTTCATAGTTTGAGTCCGTTTCCGGTTGAACCGCAAGTCGTATTGCAACCTTAATATTTTCATCGAATCCGAAAAATACCATAACGCTCAGATACAAAATTTCATTGTTTTATCTGCAATAGTAATTAAGTAATTTAGATATTTGTCTGTTTCCATACTTTTGCGCATCCCTTTAATTTATAAATTATTATTTTTTTAATTTAATTTTTAAAATGTAAAAATTCCAAGAAACTTTTCTTGTTAAACGTTTTTGAGTTTAATAAAATAATTAATTAGTCGTTTCATTAAAAATCGCATTATTACTACGACTGTCTGTGCGCGCGTGTGTGCGTGCTAGCGCGTGTGTCATTAATGGATCAATAGGATGATAAGATAACTTTGAGTCCTTCTACTGTTAGGTGTAGGACCAATTTATAATAAATATAATTAAATACATTTTACATAATTTTTTACCGTAGTATTCCTACAAAACAATTTAAAACTGTTTATGAGCAAGCAAGTGTTTTGATTGAGCAAAGCAGAACCTTGATCGAAGCAATTAATATTTTAACTTAACAAATTTGTATTTTTAACAAGCATAGGTAATATAGTTTGAAACTGAACTTAAATTACTGAGCAAAATAGTATTTTTATTTTTACTGAGCAAATATTAAGGTATTTCTATCGAGGTACCTATAATGATTTCATTGAAAAAATACCACTTTCACTAAGAAAACTAAATTTAGTATAATGAGCAAAACAAAAATTACGGAACATTTAAAACTTGTTGCAAATTTTATTTGTGATTAGTTTTCATGACTGTCATCGAGTTTCATGTTTTTCGGTAGTTGTCGTGGATATTTAGGCAACCCATTTAACTGATACTAACAGAGCTCTGTATAAAATATTTAATCGTTCATATACGCAGTCCTTATTACAAGCAGGCCCTATCGCAGGGGGGCAAATGCAAATACAAATGCCCCAAGTTTTAAGGGCCTCAATTTTTAACTTGATCTGATGGAAAAAATACATAATATTTTTGTTATTGAAATACTAGTTTTATAACATATATCATCGAACGACCATTAACATTTTATACTTTTCTCTCATAGTTTTTAACTTCGAAGGGCATCAATAACATTGTTTGTCCCTGGCCTCGCATTTATTTTGAAAGGTCTTGATTACAAAACTATGGTAATAGACCAATATATCTGTAAAGCAGGGCTGACCAATTATTATAACAAAGTCCTGCATTCGATATTATGGGTTTGGGGAAAATTGCTGAAAAACAATTGCTCGAAGAAAAATTGCTCGAAAAACAGTTCCTTGAATGGAAAATCCCTCGAAAGGAAAATTGCTCGAAATAATGAAAAAATATTAAATTTTTATAAATACAAAATAATTAAATGTACTAGAAACTAGAAAAGTTGTTTACATTTGTTTACACTTGGAAAAATATATTAAAATTTATTTACAAATACATGTACACTTACTCAATTTATTATTCAGATAAACACTATAAATATTTGAAATGTTTTTGTAGTGTTTAATACACGAGACGAGTAATAAATTTGCTATTTTAATGATGAATTCGAAGCACAAATGTGTTTTACTTGCGAAAATAAATATAATATCATGTGTGAAAGTATTGACAGGAGTTTACAGAATGAATTAACAGCTAATTCCAACAAAAATATTTGGGTGAGAAAATGGCTGGCAAAGAGAAGCACGCATAGTGCCTCTAACTTGCTATCGAAGACGTTAACGAATACAGAAATTGTATGAGAATGTCTCCTGCTTCATTTGAGATACTTCTGGAAAAAAATATATTCATTTTTAGTGTATACATTTCGTCTGCTCCCGCTCAAGAACTTTGAGATATTTTAATTTTGCTAGCTTTTGTACATACGTCGACCTCAAGTTTTTTATTTTGTTTTTAACATCTGCTGAACCAAAATCCTCTCTTCCTATTACTTCCACAATCCTTTTAACTGCCGCCTCACGTGCTTGTTTGTTCCTATAAATTAATTTAATTGATTTTATTACACTATCTTCAAATTATTTTAATCAATAAAGATTCATGGAAGATTTTCCGTTACTTTTTATTGTTTATTAGTTTGTTCATCGGCTTCTATAACTGCCATAATTGCTGTTTCAATTTTTAAAAAAAATTACATAAGAGACACTTTAGTTAAATATCACAAAACAGGAACTTTTATTTGAAAATATAGAATGCCGTTAATAGAAAAAACGATTAACTGAAAAATTTAATTTCTCAAAAATAATTCCATTTGTATAAAATTTAAGAATATCGATTACCAGCACAAGTATAGAAGTGGCAACCACGTGTAAGACGGAAAAAAGGCCGGCCAAGGAAAAACAGGAAAATAGGAATGAAGGAGGCTATGGTGAACAGATGACTCCAAGAACAAAATTGGCTCGACAGAAAAAGATGGAGATTAGGACGTGACAAACGATTTTGAACTGAAAAAAGTCGCAAATATACAGGGTGTCCCAAATTCGAGTAAATGCATGGTGATCTCGCTTATCTTAAGCGCTACGAGGTCGGTTAAATTAGGGCAAAGTTGCGAAATTAGATGCTCATTAATAATCCAAAGAGAAATTGGAAATATCTCAAACGGTATCCGAGAAAATTAGGAAAAACTGAAAAATACGATTTTTGAAAATCGTCTATAACTCCTTTGGAGTATGAAATATTTTAAATGTGTAAAGACATTGCCCAAGCATCTTTTCAAGCCGAATCGAATGGTGGTCACATATTTTTTCTAGATCGATTCATTTTTGTTTTATGACAACCAACTTTATTTTTTATTATGGGCGCAATTTTTGCCATTTACATAATCAAAAAGCATTTATTTTTCTGAATCCATTGATGTATCACACATGGTATTTTACTTTTTCTTTCATTGTCAAATTTCAAAAAATACGTTTTAAACAATAACCATTATAAATCAGGTTGGCCGGTCATTGTAGTTTATGTTGTTTCCATGACAACCGATCAACAAACTAAAAGTTTTGAAGGCCTGTTAGTCGTAAAAATGAACTTTAATAACGAGGAAAAACGCGATATGCTGCCCATAACAAAAAACAAAGCTGATTGTCTAAAACAAAAACGAATCGACCTAGGAAAAATTTATGACCACCATCCGATTCGGCTTAAAAAGTTGCTTGGGCAACTTTTTTACACATTTAAAATATTTCAAACTCCAAAGGAGTTATAAACGATTTTCAAAAATGGACTTTCCAGTTTTTCCTAATTTTCTCGTATACCGTTTGAGATATTTTCAATTTCTCTTTGGATTATCAATAAGCATCGAATTTAGCAACTTTGCCCTAATTTAACCGACCTCGTAGCTCTTAAGATAAGCGAGATCCCCATGCATTTACTCGAATTTGGGACACCCTGTATATAGATAAAATTTAATAAAACATTATAAAGGCGTTGGATTTAATAGTTTCAATAATTAAAAAAGCTCTCCCCTAAAATCAAGAAGGTACAGAGCCTTGTATAACAACAAAGACTGTTATTATTATAAACGCAATTAACCACATAAAAAACGAATTAAAAAATTCCAACTCGTTTTATAGTAATATCATTTTAGTTCTTTTGAATTATGTGTACCATAAATTCATATAATTTGCAATGAAACTATACTTACCCTTATTGTATAAGCACCCACACCCATCATTGTTCTGTGTATGACGAAGTACAAGTCAACTTAGCAGAACTTTACTCAATTAGACATAATAAATATTTTTACTTCAATATCACCTTTGTGGAAAATTGTAAATTTCCAGAGTGCAAACTATGACACTTGCACAAATCTGCAGGAAATATGCACTTTTAAATAAAATTATAATTATTGTGCATTGTTGCATTGTTGTGTTAATACTTCATCGGCGTAATACCAAAAAAGTTTACACTTTTATCTGCTTAAGTGTTTACACTTTGACGTTTGCTATCAATTTTACATATCTGAAGGAAAAAGGCACTTTTGAATAATATGGTACTTGATGTTTATCTTATAAATTTATTTGTACCCCATTATAACGACAAAAAAATTCCCATAAGTGGTTTTTGGTGCAACACTCCTAAGTGATGTGACTTTTTAAGTGTTTTTTATTCACGTCATCAAAATTTGCACAACTTTGTGGTATATAAAGCCAGGGGTGATGGAGAAAATGTAGTTCAGAAGACTGAATATCAAGATGAAGTTTGCTCTCGTTCTTGCCTTCGCCCTAGTGGCTACTGCTTCAGCAGTTCCAGCACAGCGTGCCAATAGGAACTTGGAAGAAGATTTTGCACCACTCTGGCCCATTCTTCAGTTCGACGCTGTAACGGCAATTGTTCAAAGATTCGTCGCTGGTGATGACCAATGCGCTCACGCTTTGGAGTACATGAGGACCCAAGATTTTCACGATCTGGTTACCAGGACAGAAGCCA
This sequence comes from Elmis aenea, assembly GCA_947652605.1. Classification (NCBI taxonomy): domain Eukaryota; kingdom Metazoa; phylum Arthropoda; class Insecta; order Coleoptera; family Elmidae; genus Elmis; species Elmis aenea. Next base: position 55,999,051 of record OX393577.1, on the reverse strand, counting down.
TAGCTGGATTTTGGGACGTAAGAATAATTTTAAAGTGTCTTTAAAGTTTTTGTATCTTAAAATTTTTATAGTTACTTATTTTGCATTTTTTGCGACGTTACTGCTTACAATACAAGCAGCTTTTATTTTCTTTTATTGTTAATATATGCAGCATAATTCTTTAGTGTCTCAATCATTTGATAACCCTCAGCGAGTTATGTTCCTGGAGAACGTTCGCTATGTGTTTTGTTCATTATACCAGAGCATCCATTAATGAGCTTAAAGTTTTTTGAAAAAGTCTGTTGTTTGGAAATTGTTAATGCTTCAGGCATGAATTGTGACATTCATGGTAGCGAATCTTCGTAATTGAAACGTTACTACATCAAGAACTGTCTGTACTAGTTATACTCAATAGTTTCTCTGCGCCAAATAATTATTCCTTTTTATTTTTAGCTGATTAACTACATGGACGCTGAAGGTCTCGATATATACGGCCTTCTCGATAGGTTCCATGCTTGGATTGGCATGCCACCGGTGATCCCTCCTCGTGGAAACGTCAAAGCCGATATGGGTGGACTACGCGCTATGGTTGACGAAGTTCGGGCTCTTGTCGATGAAACTCTGATTATTGAATGGGCTGCTAATACATACGCAAACAGCGCGTCTCTGCAAGCATTCGTTGACTATCTGAGAAGCGACGCAGTCAAATCCATTGTCCAGACTCTTGCAGCCGATCCAGAGGCCCTAAGAATAAGCGCTTATCTAACTATCGAAGGAGGTCTCAACGTGCAAGGCCTGTTGGATCTGTTGGATCTTCTCTTCGGCTGGTTCAGTTAGGCAGTTAAACATGTATATCAGCTAATTTTAAAACAATAAAGTTGAATTTTATTTTATTACTTTTTATTTTTTGCGTTGCTCTAAATCAGTGATTCTTAAACTACGGGTCGCGACCCAAAAGTGGGTCGCATGGATTTTATTTTGGGTTGCAAAAAACATTGAAACTAAAATACTTATTTTACTAACACCAAAACTGATATTATGTACATTTTAATTCGTTAATTGATCTGATATAATCGTTAAAAAAAATCCAAGGCAACCGTAAATTATATAATTGCTCATATTAGACGTTGCGATTTTTCTTACAAATCATTTTTCCACAACGCAAATCCAAAAAATCGCAACGTCTAAATGTGCATAGGAAAAAAAATCGCAACGTATTTTAAATGTCATAGGATTTTATTCTATTGAACATGCTCTAATTTTTCAAGGTCAAACAAGCGTATTTTTTTACATTTTTAGTAACTTTTGGTAATTTTTGTGCCACTATGTTTTCAAAAACGATCACATAACCTATAAAGTACTGACGCCAACAATTTTGAATTTGAAAAATGGATGACAAAAACTTTAAGAAGAGAAATGTTGTTAGTATGCTAATAACTTTATATAAGGGCCAGCCATGTTTATGGAAGATAAATAGCCCAAATTACTGTAACAAAACTTTAAGAACTAAGGCGTGGAGCAAAATTACAACTTCATTAAAGAAAATGTTTAACTTGACTGTAAACGTAAAAGATGTATCAACAAAGATTGCTGGGTTAAGGAGTACTTTCAGCAAAGAAAGAAAACTTCTGAAAGCAAACAAAAGAATCGGTACAGGGGAGGAAGATGGTGTTATACCATATGAATCGACTTGGTGGGTAAATTTAATAAGTTTTGTTTTAATCCAAATGCCAGATCGGAATTTTCAAAAACTCCACCATCAGATACTCTCCCATTTACTCCTACATCAATGTACAAAAAACCATATGAAGCATTAACATGGGCCAACAACACGATGCTGTTGAATTCTTTGTAGTTGTAAAAAGTGGCACCTGCACTTTTAGGAGCATGAAATGCTATGTGCTTTCCATCCAAAGCACCAAATATATTTGGAATATTGCATGACGAATAGAACTCTTCTGAAACTTGCTTCCATTCTTCTGATGTTGACGGCATCTTCAGATATTCCTCTCTCAACGAAGAATAAATTACGTCGCAACTTCAGGAATGATATTACTTAACGAAGACTGTAAAATTCTGGTGGATTGGCTTAGACTTTTATAGCTTTCACCAGTCGCGAGAAACCTAAGAGTCACAACCAAACGGTCCTTTGCTGAAATGCTGTTCCTCATTACGGTGTCACGTTTAGCTATTACTTCTTTAACGTTACTTAAAAGGAAGTTAAAAATTGCGTCGTCCATTCTTAAAAAGTTCCTGTACTCCTCTGGGTCTTCGTATCGGAGCTCCTGCTGAAGAAGATGCAGTGTGCCTCTTTCAGCTCTTCTTGTTCTCCAGGGTTTTACCCACCACCTCCTTTTTCTCCGTGTGTCCGTCGTCGTGGTCAACAAATAGTAATCACACATAATAATGGTGACCAAATACAGGACGTTTCTCACTTTTCCCTTATTTTTTAAAACGGTACGCATTTTGCGCATGTTATGATGCGGCTAATTGACAGCCGGCTGTCATTTAAATGTCAGATAAATTGTGCAGCGCAGTGGCGATTTCGAATCGTACGCAAAAAAAATCGCAACGTGTAATAGGGGTCTTGTATTTATTTTACAAGGTGTAAAATATTTTTCTTACAGATGGAAAAAAAATCGCAACGTCTAATATTAGCTAAGTGATACAAAAATCAATTGCTTTCCAATGATGTGTTTAAAAATAAAGGATACCTTTCAAAATAATAACAGAAAATGAAAAATAAATCTTGAAACTTGAGTTTGACTTTCGTTCGTTGATTTATACAGTCTTTGAAATTCAAGTTTAAACATGGGCATCTCGCTTATTATAATCGCTAGAGTATAGGTTTAAATTTGACAAAATTTCTAAATTCAGTGCTAATTTTTAATCTGAAAAAAAACATTAAAAATACTTTTGTACTAAACAATCGCTTCCAAAATTTTTAGTTTGTTGATTGCTTGTCATGGTACGACATAAACTTCAATGACCGGCTGTAGAAGTAAAATAGCATGTGTAATACATGAATATGAATGATTACACGGGGGAAAAATCTATTTGATTATGTAAATAGCAAAAATTACGCCAGAAAATTTAAAGTAAATTGTCGTAAAACAGAAACGAATCGACCTTAGAACAATTAGTGATTACCAATCGATTCGGCTTTGAAAGTTGCTTGAGCAATGATTTTACACATTCGAAAAATTTTTTACTCCAAAGGAGTTATAGACGATTTTCAAAAATCGTATTTTCCAGTTCCCCTAATTTTACCGGATACCGTTTGAGATATTTTCTTCGCATTATTAATAAGCGCCGAATTAAGCAACTTAACCAAACTACTCTAGCTATTATAATAAACGAGATCTTCATTTTTAACCCTTGTCAGGCGGCATAGGTACAATTGTAACTTTTTAGTTTTTAAATTGCAATAACTTTTTTTCTGGAAACCGCAGAGGGCTAAAATTTTGTGACTTCTCTACATTTATGATCTCTAGATTATAAGATGTGCTAAATTTCAGAAAAATATTTCCCCTGTTCCGAGATAAGGGGTCAAGTTGTTTTTCCATCCATAACAGGCGGCATAGGTACAATTGTACCTTCATATATTTTGTATGAAATTATGGGGGGGGAAATATTTTTTTTCTAGTATTTTACTTTTAAAAATAGTAAGAAATAGTTGATTTACATTTATTTATAAAAGAAAATTTTAGAACATTTTTTAATTCATTTTCTTCACAAGTAATGCTACGTCCATCTTTGTTACTGAGTGTTCATCGCAAACAGGTTTCGCGCAAACTACGCAGGACTTCCTAGTCTTAGGTTGTTCCCGATTCGGTTCTCGGCAGACATAACAACTGCCAACGAGAGGTGAGGATCCGCGACTACCATGAGGTACTTGAGGACCTGCTGCCTCTGGTGCTACCACAATCTGTCGTCCAAGCACCATTTCTACTGCACATCGAAGAAAATGGTTTCTCATCGACATCCGGTTTGTACCACGAGCTTCGATTGCATGCACATAACTGATTGGCCAAATCTCTTAGGAACTTTCTTCGTTGATCGTTGGCCCTGAGCCGTGGGTTGTGTTCTCTATAGATGATGCAGGATGCTAACCCAGTGACGTCAAACATGTTATAGAAAAATGCTAGAGGCCAACGCAATGTTCTTCGTTTCACAGTGTACTCTCCTAACATTTTATCCATAACATCAACTCCGCCTTTGGAATTGTTGTAATAGTTTATCAGTTCTGGCTTGGGTGCTTGTGTCCCATCGACTTCTCCCGTCATTTGCATAAATGACAAAAGCACGACTGATTTATTCTTCTTTGTCACATAGTCACATATGAACAGATTGTTGCAACACGATTGTAGACAAAATTGGTCGAATTTACGGGCCTTTTTTTGGCAGGTTGCTTGACATAAATCTCTTGTTTTTTCTCACTGTACCCACCTCTTTGTCGTATGATGTTACAAGATCTTGTTTGTGTACTTAGCAGTGGAACACTATGCTATTGAGTTCCATCCTTAGCAGTCCAAATGTCGTCCACACTTTGAGATACAGGCTCATCCTCAACGCTTTCTTCTTGTAGTATTCTTTTTCCTGCTCTATGACCATTTCTTGCTCGATGTCTGACTTTTCCTCAGCTGAAACATCCGCTGGTGGTACATAGTTTTCGTCATCAGATGCAATATATGATTCTTCCTCAAATTCAGAATCAGATTCTTCAAATACTGAATGTGTATCAAAGGTCTACTTAACTATGTTGTGATAAGAACGCAAATATTCAGCATCTTTTTGCAGGTGCCCGTTATAGAATCAAAACAAAATATATAAGTAGTGTTGAAATTAGCAAAATATCACAAAACATGACTTAAACAATGTGTAGATATTAAATATTATCCATTTTCCGTATAAAAAAAAATTATTTACTAAGAATTTTCATACAAAATATATGAAGGTACAATTGTACCTTTACCGCCTGTTACGTTGTAAAATTATGCCGCCTGACGAGGGTTAAACTCGAATTTCAAACACCCTGTATATTTTTACACCAGTTTCTTTGATTCGTCTAAAGTTTGCTTCTTTTATGAAAAGTCTCTGGCAAAATATATGTCATGTGAAAGAGAATTTCAAAAGCTTTCAATTGATGTACTTATATGAAATTATAGGATGCCATTTGAAAGACAAATAAACTGAAAAATTTGATTTCACAGAAGACTGCAAAAAAAAATTGAATGTATGTTAAATATATACCCTCTAAATATTTTGCATTTAACACCAAAGGTCTATCTCAGGCTTGGTAGTTTTTACCGGGACACCCTTTATACATACCATTTACACATGTCGTAAGTTAATAAGTCAAACATGCAAAGTAAAATGAGTTAAATAAATAAATAATTGCAATGATCTACATAATCTTAAAAGTTAAAACAATACAAAATGTAATAACTTTTAATTTCATTAAACAATGATCATTCATGTACTGGTACAACAATGGGTCGGCATTTTTATCACTATCTCTTGAATCATACCGTATGTTTATTAATATATATGTATGTAAACACTTCAGTTTTGCAACAAGTATCTGATAAATGGTAATACTTATTTCGTAAACAAATAAACTATTGCAATTTTCATTTAATTGTAACCGTTATTGCTTTTATACAAATATTGGAAAGTACTTACAACAAAAGTAATTAAATTAATGTGACAGATATTAATGCACGAATATTTTCCATTTCATGTATTTCATTTGAAAAAATACACGACGCATAAACATACCTTTTCAAAATGAAACTGTCTTTTGTGTTACTTTGCGCGTTTGTATTGTCGATTTCTTGGTCTTCTTCGATACCCCAAAAGAGTGAAAAAACTATAGAAGACGACTGGAAAGAATTTTGGGCGTTGATTCCTTTCGATGAAATTGCAATCGTTGTCTTAGAATACGCTGTGCTTGATGATGAGGTTAGGCAAGTCGTGGATTATATGATATCCAAGGAATTTATTGCTATTGTGGAGAATATGGAAAGAATAAAGGAATTTCTAGATGTAAGTTGGAAAAATTGAACATAATGTTTAAATTGTTGGTTAAGTTAAGCAATTCATTATTTAAATTTTATTGTATTAAGTTCGATAATAAGTAATGGCCGTTTTCTTTAAATTTGAAAATGCGCGTGGAAAAAATGTTTGTTTGCCTAAATGTTATATATCATTTAAAAGGGCACATTTTGCACTACAAGGAAGTTCTTTTTTTTTATTTGAGAACTTAAATTAATTTTGAGCTAATGAAAATGGAATGTCAAGTGGACAAAAGTAAGCATTTTCGACACCATTTGGTTTTTGCGTTTAATCGAGGCGCTAAAGCCTCTGAAGCTGCTCGTGAGATTTGTGCTGTTAATGGAGAAGAAGCAATGCCTGAAAGGACGGCTCGAAATTGGTTTACACGATTCCAAAATGGCAATTTCGACCTGGAAGACATGGCCCGCTCTGGACGCCCGGTTGAGTTCGATGAAGAGCGATTGAATCAACTTCTTCATGAAAATCCGCGCCAATCCACAAGAGAATTGACTGAGCAAATGAACTGTGTGCATAGGACAGTCGTTAAGCACCTTCATTCAATGGGAAAGGTTCAGAAACTCGGCGCTTGGGTTCCTCACGTGTTGAATGGAAACAACATAAATCAACGCTCCACAATCGCCGCCGGTTTGTTCGCCCGTCATCGCTCGACACGGGGTCACAAGCTCACAAGCAACGTTTCCTTTATCGCATAATCACGGGTGACGAAAAATGGTGCCTTTACGGCAAAATGAAGCAGCGGAAATAATGGCTCAGTCCCAAAAAACAAGCGACGTCGCGGTAAAAACAAGAAATTCGCCCCCGAAAGATGTTGTGCGTCTGGTGGGACTGGGAGGGTATCATTCACTACGAACTTCTTCAGAACAACAAGACGATCAACGCAGAACTCGATTACACCATTAAGCAAAAACGACCTATAGTCTATTTCTTATAAAACTGCTCACAGCGGATTAAGAAGAGGCAGAACTAAAGGAAACAAATGCACAATCTCCGTCTCTTTCTTTAAATATTATTTGTGTTTACAATTCAGTCTACGCCAATGAAAGTCGTAATCTAATTGAAGGCGTCTCCATGAATATTATCGCAAGCAGTCGAAATTTGATCCCTAATTATAGGTTCAATAAGGTTTAATTTGGGTTCTTAGGTAAAAGAAAATTAATATCTGTATCAGTGTTTCCCAAAAGTTTTTGCTTGGAAACAATTATAATTTAAAATCTATTATAGCGTATATAAGGTAATAAGCTTTTAGCGTGCTTGTTTAGAACTGCAGCATTATGGTCATTATGCTCAAAGAAAAGCAATTAGGAAGATGTAGTATACGATTATGATTTTAGGTGTTGTGCCATACAAATCATTTAAGGTTTATAATCCAAGATTGTGTATGTACCTGGGTTGTTCCAACTGCTTAAGCCGATATGGGAAGTTTTATTTGAGATATAGTATAATCGGCGATATGGCGTCTTGCTGCAGCACGACAACGCCCGCAAGTTTGCCGGATCCGCCCTACTCTCCCGACCTGACACTATCGGATTTCCATCGTTTTCGATCTCTTTCAAACGCTCTGCGCGGTTTTTCGTTTAATAATGACGTGGAATTGAAAACTTAGTTGGACCGCGGGATTTCTATCGTAAAGGATTCGATAAACTTGTTGAACGATGGGAGGAAGTTGTAAATAACAACGGAGAAGACATAATTGATTAATTTATTCTATTATTTTTGTTTAAAATAAAAAAATTATAATTTTAAAAAAACGGCCATTACTTATTATCCAACCCAATACTATGATAAAATTAAAAAATCATAAATTTTAAACCAAAATGGCAAGTGATAATTATTTTGATCAAAATTAAACGTTTTTGTGTAAAATGGAAATAACTAGGATTTAACAGGCATAAAATTTTTAATTTCTTTACCTACATGAAAATTCGTATAAACAATTACAAAACTGTTGTTAAAACTTTTACAAACAAATACCTTACTTGCGTTTTTGTTTTCAGTTTTTGAATTATCTACAAAATGCTGGTCTTGATGTATACGGTTTAGTAAACGTTCTTCATGGCCTGATCGGACTTCCGCCACTGATGCCTCCAAATTTAACTAAAAATACGTCGTTACCCCTACAACCAGTTGACTTCAAGCAACGCCCAAAGACAGAAAAATCTAAAAGCGAATTCGCTAATTTGGGCGGACTACGTGGCCTTCTGAACAAAATGATTACAATTATTCCAGAAGAAAAAGTAAAAGACTGGATTGCCAACAAATTACAGACGAGTGAAGAGTTTCGTAGATTCGTTGAAAAGCTTAAAAGTCAGAAATTTAAGAAAATCATACAGAATTTGGCAGATAATATACCTTTCAAAATTATAACAGACTTTATAAAACTTGCTGGTGTTGATGTGGCAGCACTGTTAGACTTTATGACCAGCGTATTAAACTGGTTCATTCCATAAAATGTACTACACATATATTTTACCATATAGGATGTCTCAGAGGGCTTTATCATCTCGGTTACCTCTTTTGTTTTTAGAAATAACCCCAAATTATTATTAAACATAGACAGTATTTTATAACCTTACATATATATACATATATATACAAGGTAGTAATTAGTAGGCTATAAAGTTGTATTAGTTTTCAAATAAGCGTTGAAAGAAAAAGTTGTTTAGTTTTTAAAGCTGAATGAAAAAGTTGATTATGATCAACTTCTAAATCCAAAAAATCTTGTTACTAATTCACGTTTACACAAATAGGTTGTCTTCTCTAGACTCTAGCCAAGGGTTGGCAACGTGGTGCTCGCGGGCGGCACCAAGCATTTTGAAAGTGCCCGCCGCTAAAGTCTGTTTTATACTATACTATTTTTTCGTTCTGTTCTGTGATCAAATTGAACATTTGACATGGTTACTCAAGGTGCCAACAAAATATGATAGAAGTTATTAAAAAGTAACCAAAATATATTGGAGTTTTCGTACCAAAAAATAGTACAATGTAAATGGTTCATATTTTCCATGCTAAATTCTTGAACGAAATTTTTGTATTAAAAATCGTATACGATTTTTTTAAACGAAAAAATAGTATAGTATAAAACAGACTTAACGTAAAATAACTTGTAAACCCACCACTTTCCCAATGACGCGCTCTTTGTCGCACTATTAGCTTGGAAAATAAATGAAAAGTGCCCTTTGTCATAAGCTAGCTATTCGGGGTGCTCTTCTTATCAAAAAGGTTGCCGTCCCCTGCTAGACCAATAATCCTTGACATCTCCTTTTTAAAAAATTATTACCAGAAGAATTACAACGCTGATATGACTGCAAAGAAAACATTTGCTATCTGATTGCCATTTAAAAAAAGTTGAAAAACGCATTTTCAAAATGTCAAAAACAAGTATGGTATTGTTTACAGCTTTTTCTTATTTAATAAAATATAAGATTAAAATATAAGGTTTGTTGAAGTTATTTTCAAAAACTAACGAGAAAATTTAGGTGGTAATTTTATCTGTAGAGTTAGTTTTATCTAAAACGTTTTAAGTATACAGTGTGACCCATTTCAAAGCGGATCACCCCTATAAAAAGTTTATTTATGGTCCGATTTTCATGACCTTTCTTTTAAACGTTAAAGCATCAAAAACTATATATTGACACCCTATTTAAAAATTCAGTTTACACTCACACAGCCTACTACGATTTTTTTTTCGATGTCAAAATTGGCAAAATTTGTTTAGCAATTTTTTTATTTAAAATTTGAGTACACCACTGGATTCAAGATACCCTCAAATGGGTTGGTTCCAAATTTTATGAAAAAATATTTTTTATTAATAGATTAATTATGTGAATTCAATATTTGTGATTAAATTATTATCGATATTGGAAACGCAGTGTACAATGCTATGTAAAAAACAAAAGTTGGAAAAAAAACTTTATTTGACGTAAGATCTCTTGAATAAGCAACAATTTATTCGTGTCAGTATTAAAATCGCAACTTTTATTTAATTTTCGATTGGGGAGCGATTAAATTTACAAGAAAAGATACAAAAATACAAAGAAAAAATAATACATATTTTTCATGAAATTTGGTACAAACCCATTTGATGGCATCCTGAATCCAGTGGGGTAGTCAGATTTTAAATAAAAAAATTGCTAAACAGATTTTGCCAATTTTGACATTGAAAAAAGTCATAGTAGGCTTTGTGAGTGTAAACTGAATTTTTAAATAGGGTGCCAAAGTACAGTTTTCGATGCTTGATCGTTTAAAAAAAAAACATGAAAATCGGACCATAAATGAACTTTTGATAGGGGTGATCCGCTTAGAAATGGGTCACACTGTATAAATAAGCATAGTACGCCTTAGTTTAAAGATTACTACTAATAATATCAAACGTAATCATATTTTATTTAATAATATAATAAAACATAAATATTATAACAAAACAACTTCAACTAAACATAGAGAGGAACAAAAAATCATAAGCAACACTGCAGTATCTTTACATATAATATTTGATTTAGATTACCTAATTAAAATTTATAAATTTGTAACAAATAATTAAAATAACGTATTTGTGAAAGGGTCACTATTATACAAAATATATCATAAATAAAAATCTCACTGAACGTACACGTGTTTTAATACAGCGTTATGTACCATTGAAAACCTTATAAATATAATACCTCAAGAACTATAAGAAATAAAGGGATGGTTTGCCATACAGTAAGGTAGAATCATCCAACAGTCCACTCTGCAGTCCCGTTGTGTACATTTTTAAAAATCCTATTAGACGCCTAAATTGTTTTTTATTTTTAGACTGCAGGACAATTTAAAATAAACCAATACCAACACACAGTATCTGGTTCGTACATGGTCACTCAAATCATGCACAATCTTTTAAAAAATAAACTGTTGTATCAACACACTTTATGTTTGAGTTAGTAGAATATGTGACAACAATTCGATAAAAACGAAATTACAACTTAACGTACTTTTTGAAAAGCTATAGCTCAACAACCAAACATAAATAATATACTTAAGACTGGCCACAACATTATCTAAAATAGAGTTAATAACACAAACAGATAGAATCAAAGATGTTGTTATGATAGATAAAGTAAAGTGTCGAATGTTAAGGAATTTACAAAATTGATTGTACTTGTGGTTTGTGCCAAACAAAATAAAAGTACTTACATAAACAAGCACATTAGATACAAAAAATTGAACCAAACAAACAAATCCCACTAGTAGAAAACACAAATCATTAATGAAATTTAATAAAGTACAGAAAAAATTATTATAAAGAATTATTGAGGGATCAATAGAAATTTTTACAAAAATTCTTGTATCAATGGAGAGCAATGCTTATTTTTATGATAAAATTTAATTCCAATAAATTATTGTAGTTTTAGAGAAACTTCTTTGCCAATGATATTCGTTCCTGAGACAACTGCGTGTTAGTAAATAAATAAATAAATAGAATTACTACTAGTATTGCATTACTACAAGAGATTCTTGGCAAAGAAGATAAATGGCTTTTAATAGTAATTATTTATATCAAAAGTGCAGATTAATAATTGGCCAATATATTTAAATCAACTTCAACAGAAACTGGCAAGCAAAAGTAACGTGCAGGATTGAAATTAGCCTACACACTTTTTCGGTAAATAGTTCAAAACTGACTTAACCCTTGCATGGAAATAAATGAATATAGGATACAATTAAGATGTTAAACATTTGTATGGACTTTTTAATCATGTATCACAAAAACGATAGGAAATAAAAAAGTTAAAAGAGATGTCACTATAATCCCAATACTATTAGATGCATTCCTAGCTAAATTTTGATATAATTGTTGAACCATTTCTTATCTTTTATGGTTGCTGAGATATAAAGACAGTGAAATTTTTATTGGGGTATCCTCAACAAGATCATGTGAATTTTAACGATAGTTGCACACCAAAAACAAATTTTGCTTAAAGTAAGCTGTCAATTTTTACAATTTATAAAGTTTAAATTTTATTACTTACATGTTCCATAGCTTTATTTTAATTTTTAATGTAAATATAAATAAATTAAAACCCGTTAAATATAATTTAAAAACTGCAGCTGAAGGAAAAATTGATTACTCACAATCAGTTTGAATATGGCAAAATCGTCGCGTTACTTCATTTTCCGATTACATTTTTTATGTAGTTTGCTCGTTAAGAATTATCACAATTAATTAATAGCATGTACATGGTAATATTATAAATGGCGATTTCTTGAAGGAGGATTGTATTGTTTAATGCGGTGACCATCCAGGGGGAGGTTTGGGGAGCGGTATCCATTCCCTTCTTTCCACCGGTGTCCACACTTTTTTCCATACTGCTGCATACACCTACAAAATTCAAACACTTATTTTTAAGTAAAACCTAAAGTGATAACGAACATAGTTAACTAGGCGATTTACCCGGCGTTGCACGGGTGATTACAATATTCTCTTTTATCAATCACAGACTACTCGCGCTCCGCGCTCGCGCCCGGCGGACGTTCCCAGATTAAAGGTGGGTTTATGCAGCACAAATTTAGTAATAAGAATAAGAATAGTAATAAGAATAAGAATAGTAATAGGAATAACAAAAGCAGCGTTTATGCAGTGGTGATAGTAATTGCAATAACCTTAAAATATTAGAGATGAAAACAGTCGAATATGACAAATAACAATTTTTTAAATACACCCGTATGACCCCAAATACATGATTTGCATGAATTTGCACACCTTGTGACAATAGTGGGTCCTTTGATTCGCAAAAACCTGAACAAAAATCCGTTATCACAACAAAGCACGTGTGCGATGGGCGTATCCAATTCTTGCGACTGCGCATTTCGCGTTTGGTTTAAGCGTAAGAATAAAGTTGAAAGTTAACCAACTTTGCTTATGCTTAAAGTTACTACTAAAATTAAATCCAATGCGTAAACGCTAGCATTGATTTAACAGTATTTTAACTTTTATTCTTATTACTATTCTTAAGTCTTATTACTAAAACAGCTGCATAAACCCACCTTAACAGTGACAGACTACTCGCGCTGCGCGCTCGCGCTCGGCCGACGTTTCCGGCCGTTCCCGGCTGTTCCCGGTCATCCTTTATACGACGTTTGATCCGTCAGGTCCTAAATTGTAACTGTGCAAAATTTGGTCCCAATCGGTCAACGGGCCTAGGATTCTATAACGAACAAACAAACAAACAAACAAACAAGCTCTTTTATATAATATAGATTATTCTTCCCTAAAGTAAACAAAACAATACGATAATAATTCGCTGTATGCCACTCACATACATACAGCCGTTCTATTTACTTGTACAATTATTTGTATGTAGTCAATAATAATTTTTACGTGTAAATTTTGTTTTATTACTAACGACATAACTAATTTTTATAAAACAAAACTTTTCTGGAATAGCAGTTTTAATGTTCAGAATTCCATTTTTGGCATAGGTAATTATTTACTTTATCAATATCGCTCTAAACTAAACGATGAATACAACAAACGGGGGCTGGCGATAAGTAATTTTTTTAGCTACAGCTTGGACCAAAAATCGGATGATAAAGAAATTAGGTGTAATTTATTAAAGGTAAAATTAAAAAATCATATTTTTAAGTCATACCTACTTTAACTGTGCAGATAATTATGGTTGCCACTTAGACAAATAAACTTTTTACCTTTTTTGATACCCAATCCTTCACCCAATGTGCTTTCCATTCTGTGTCGGTTTTCCATCTACCCCCTGGAGGTTTTTCTTCTTTTACATGTATTTCTACTTTACTAGAACCAAAACAGTATGACAAAAAAAAATAAAACAGCCTGTTTTTTCTTTTCATATTTACCCTTTTTTCTCTTTTAATCAAAAACCGCTAACACCACAAAAAAAAAAAACTTTGATATCATTAAAATGAACAAAAAATATTCACTTACATTTTCATTTCAAAAATATAAGTTTGGTCTGGATCTCGTGAACCATTTAACTTAAAAATATATTAATGTGTTCATTACAATCTGCGTAAAATTATGCACACATTCCTATGTGCAACTGTGTTAATCTGTCGTAGTTTAAAACATATATAAAACGGTAGTAAATTTATAACTTAAACACCCTGTAAGCCTAAAAATGCTGAGTTGCAATTATTTGTTTCTTATTTTAGTGATACATGTGTCCTTTAATTCCTTGACCGATTTTTTTAATACCCCATAAAGCACTGTTTAAAAAAAAAGAAACGAATAGTAAAAATTGAACATCATAATAGCATAAAACATTATCCCCCTAATAATTTTTCCAAAGAAATATAATTTCTAAACCATATTTAACAAGATATAGACTAAAACACTTTTTGTGTACACACGGTATACAGGGTCGTCCTCATAAATGGGCCACTATTGGGATCTCGTAAACGATAAAAAAAACATTCATTTGTTTCAATATTGTTTAAACTCTTAGATACATTACAAACTTGCATGTTTTTAAATGGAAACATAGCTGGCTATGACTTCATAAAAAAGCATTTTTTTTTCCTTTTTTTCAATAACATAAGGTTTGATGTATTTATCTTGATATTTATGCTCAAAACAAATAAAATTTGTCAAAAAGTTCCTATGAAGCTATAGAGTGCCATGAATTTAAACAATATTGAAACAAATGAATATTTTCTTTTTACAGTGCGTAAAAAAATCTACTAAACTTTTTTCCTGAAAAATATTTTTCTACCATTAAGAATAACCGAGTTATTAACGAAATTTAAAAAAATTCAATTTTGTTTATTACCTAGCCTGCCACAAAACTTTTTTTAAAACGTTAAAGCATCACTGAATAGGTCTCAGAAAGGAAAACATATTTATCTAATTTAAACTTCTTTGTAGCTCTTACCGTTTACGATATCCCAATAGTGACCCTTCTATGTGAAACACCCTGTATATGGCAGTTTTTAGTTCATATTTTAAAACAATTACGCTCACACTATGATATTCTACCACAGAATTAAAATCTATATTTATTTCCAAATCAAAGAAATAACATGCCAAACCAAAATTCGAGCCTTTGTTCATTTTTAGCAACATCATTCATTCGATTTATTAAATTTTAACTAAATCGTTTTATAAGTGAATATTTTAATTATATCTGAACTATAATTATCTTCGCAGGTATTTTCGTTAAATTTTAGTGAATTGTGCAAATGATTTATAGGATTTATAAGATTCCCCTTTAAGCGTGTTGACCAGTCATGCTTGGGTGATTAAAAAATTAGAACGGAAAATTGAATTTCTAGTTCCTGTTACTTTAAAGGCAAGTCCGTTGATATGATTTTATTTTTATTAACGACTTTTTTGCTTTTTAAAATTAAAATTTTGTAGCATTTTGCACATCACTTACAATCCAAAATCATTGAGAGGCCGTTTAGTCATTTCGATGAAATTTACAACGATTTTTTTTGTATTTGTTTGGAAATTTTAGATTTTAGGATGCACGACCTTGCACCATCGTATTGACGATTTTTTGTACTATAATCAAGAAAAGTTCTCCAAAATTAAAACTAAATATCTATAAAACAATTGTGGAGTTTATATGTATAGGTATAAGCAAACACTTCAATTAAAATCAACCCAAAAATAATTTTTGAACTCAAAATATTACCCATATTCATTAGTGTAGCCCTTATGAAACTTGTTAAGAAAATAATGTTATCTGTAACAATATTATTATTTCATGGGTGTAAATATTATGCAAAATAATACCTTTTGTGAGCTGGATACCCAACAACTTGATTTAGTACTTCAATTATAATACCAGTGAGAAGAATTTGTACCTGCAATTTAAAAAAAACGATTAAGTTTTTAAACGTTGCCTTTTACTGCAAGAATTTACAATTAAGTATAATAAACTTGAATGATTTCGGCAAAATTTATACATGGCCTTGGATAATAAAAAAAAAAATTACAAAACAAAAATTATACCGAATTGTTTTATTTTTTGTCTGAAGTGGCGTTTATGACATATTTATTAATCTGCAACAATAATTAAAAGCGAAACTTTATTTTTTTTTATAATTGTTAATGACTAAAAATACTAAAAAGCCATATACCTACAGGGTAGTCCAAAAGGATGGAAACGCTGCTGTAACGGCGTAAATACAAGTTTTAAATGTTTTATATAAGTTTATAATAAATTATTGTTAGCTACATTTTGACGTAATTCAATTGTTTTTTTGGCCAACAGTGTGCAACTGACAGGCGACTGTCATATTTTTTTAAATGGCAACCCACTTTTTTTACATTAGTTGTCTCTTTTCTACCATACAAAGATTTCTTAGTATTACAAAAAACCTCGATTTAAACGTAAAAATCGTAAAATTACATCTACATTATAAAAAATGTCGAAAATAAGTAAGGAAAACACAATATAATAACTTTCTTGTTTTTATCTTTCAATTGTTTCAAAATTACCTTTCCACCTTTATAGCCTAATCGAAAATATTACGTTGCCCAAATAATTTACAATAAAATCGCGATATCTCGAAAAATATTAGTTTTAGGTATGAAACATGGTGATGGTTTTTGAAAGACAATCAAATATTATATCAAGACTATGTACAAACATATAGGGTGTTGTATTTAAGAAAATTGAGTTATCGATGTTTAAACTTTTACAAGTTTGACCAAGCGTAAAAAACACCCTGTATAATATTTTAAAAATGTATCTAGCGCAAAGTGTTAATTAAGCTATTGTTAATCCAATTTTCAAACAAAATTCTACTGCATTTTTAAATAACTTAATTGTTAAAAAAATTTAAAGTTCTGTATCGCTCAAATTTTTCATAAAAATGTTAATTTTACGAAAACGGTTGATTAGGCCCATATAACCTTATACATTTTTTGAAGTAAATTTTAAGAGGAATCCAAAGAATGTAAAAATATACAGGGTGTTCCTTTTAAAATTTCAAAGTTTGAGTCCGTTTCCGGTTGAAGCGGAAGTCGTATTGCAACCTTAATATTTTCAACGAATCCGAAAAATACCGGATATAAAATTTCAGTGTTATACCTGCAATAGTATTCTAGATATTTGTCTGTTTCCATACTTTTGCGCAACACTGTATGGTTGAATAGAGAAAAAAATCTCTATCAGCTAAAGTTAAACAAAAAATAGGTTGCCATTTAAAAAAATATATGACGATCGCCTGTCAGTTGCACACGGTTGGCCGAAAAAACAATTGAAGTACGTCTAAATGTAGCTAACAATTTATAAATAATAAACTTTTTACGCAAAACATTTTTTCATAAAACTTGTATTTACGCCGTTACAGAAGCGTGTCCACACTTTTGGATTTCCCTGTATAATATTTTGAAAGAGTTGCGTTTTAAAACCGATTCTTAAATGTTTCCAATCTCTTTTGCAATTAATTTTTTCACTGCACTATTTATTTTAGTATTTGTAGTCACACATATGCAAGTACGTAATTTAATTTTCCTTGAAGTTGAAAATATTAAACTTCAATAATGAATGAAAGTGGCACATTAAATGTTTAGTTACTTTCAATTACTTGTATTACATGAAACAGTAAAAAAAAGTTCAAACCACACTTACAAATATGTTAAATATTCACAATAAACCACAAACTATTTTAACTAAAATTCATAAACCAAACTCTATACTTACGCAAATTTTCATTTTATAAATATATCCATATAGGGTTCACTAGATTTTTTTTTAAACACATGAATCGCACTTGAAAACGCCAGGATGAAATGTTTTAAATGAACCAGAACCTCGTGTTTATATACATAATTGAATTTTTAAATTTGCATTATGGAAAGTGTAACAGATACGGCCATTTAGGTCATTCGTGAAAAATCGCATCAAATTATTCGATATAATAGAATTTCGGAAACAGACTTACTTGCAAACACTAGAGAAAACCAGACAGGCAGCGTTCAGACTTCTAATTGAAGACGTAGGTGTAATACTAATAAACTTGATTCAATAAAATTGAAGCGGTGCTAAAGTGATAAATACATAAATAAACTTTCAATCGTTTTAATGAAAGGCAACGCAAATCTTTAAACACTAATTAGTTTCTTACTGATTCGGAATGTACAGAATGTCTGATAATTATAAAAACAATTAGTGAGCAGAGAGTTGATGTTGGTTTATTTAAAAAAAAGTTTCATGTGCACTTGTTTCGAATAATTTCCAAAGTAGCTACCTCCTTAAGGGAGGACATCGCTAAAGTTTGTTAATTTAACTTTTATTTTATCATGAAATTTAAAAATTAAACTGGGAAGAGCCACAAAAATTGTTAAATATCAAAATAAAATTGTTCAATTTTATGAGTTTGCTAACATATTGTTTTTATTTCAAATTAATCAAAACATTAGTCCAAAAATTATGAGGAAGTTTTTTTTTTAATTGCCTGTGAGTAGGACCGGGGTTACATATTTTGGCGCCTGAGCGTTACAGGAAATTTAATGACAACAAAATTTTTAATAATCAAAAATTGTGCAATAATCTTCACAGATAATTAAAGTGTTGTATTAACTATAATCAACTCACATGCACCATTATGACGTTCAGAAACATTTTCAGTAGATTATAGTTCTAATTTAATTTAAAATCTTTTTGCCTTCCATAGGTATATGATACATACAAAGAAATGAATAAATGCCATACGTAATGAATTACCCAAAAACATACAGTTTTTGCCATCTATTGTACGTAGTTTTTAATTTCTTTGTTTTGAAAACGACGTTATGATGTATATAATATACGTACAATGGGAGCAACTTTTTTATGTAATGTATTAAACAAGGATAAATCATTGCAAATATATCGACTTTGCAATTTAAA
The DNA here is from genome assembly GCA_947652605.1 of Elmis aenea. Taxonomy (NCBI): domain Eukaryota; kingdom Metazoa; phylum Arthropoda; class Insecta; order Coleoptera; family Elmidae; genus Elmis; species Elmis aenea. Next base: position 55,980,140 of record OX393577.1, on the reverse strand, counting down.
CGTTAAACTGAACTAAAAGATCAGACATCAGATAATAAATATATCTCCTTTTACCTAATAAGTCATTGCCATACATTTGATGTAGCATAATGACAATACCTTTAAAATTCTTAATAACTCGAAAATGATTGCATATAGGTATAGGAGACGCTAATACAGATTGATGCAGAATTTAATTTTACATTATAAAATGAAAAAAAAAAATGGGCATTGCATTTGAAATAAACGAGTTTTACTGGTCTGAAGTTGTATTAAAAGGAAATTAAATTTTGGACACCCTGTAAGTAATGCATCGATTGGAAAAATTCCAGCATAAACTCCAAGGTTTCTTCTATGCATAGTCTAAATTTGAGGGTTTTCTCTTTAAAAATAACAGCGGTAGATAATATTAAGCATCACAATGAAAATAAAAAAATTTCAAAAATGTACAAAAATCTAAAAAACGACTGCACTTGGGTATAAAGAACGCTATTAAAAATCCCTCTAATATAATGTGTTAAATCCAAAAATGCAATAAAAAATAGACCATTGTATTTGAAGTAACAAAGTAGACGTCAACTTCCGGTATTTCCGGAAGTGTCGCCATATTGAAAATATTTTCATTAAACAGATCAGATGCCATTATGATCATAACCAAAATTTATTTCAGATCGATACGCTTTTTCATTCTTCATATCTTTTTAAGTACCGGTCTCAATCAATAATCAATCACCCTGTATATGTATAACTGAGCGTCAAACTATCTTTAAACATATAAATGTAAAATCATAGTCAAGGGTAAAACTGATTTACATTACAAACGACATACTAGTTTTATATAAATTAAATAACAGAAAATAAAAAATTGCTTCCAGAAAGTGTAATCTATAACAATTTCTCTTAAAATGAACGAAATAACGCAAAAATAATACAAATACACATTTTTCGTTTTTTTGTGTAACTTCTAAACTAATATCGTGGAAATTTTTATTAACACCAAATTTCGCAATTTTTCCCCAGTTCAACCCTCATCTTAGCTCTTAAGATGGTTAAGTTGTGACACCCTGTATAGTTTAAATGAAAGTTTTTAAATTTTTTTATTAAAGTTAAATAAAATTATTAAATACAGACACTTATAGGACACAAATAAGTAAACAAATCAGCAGCTAGCACAAATTATCAATTTAAAAGTATTTACAAATATTGGTACCCTTTGCAAATTTAAAAGATACATGTGCAGATTTTTATTTTTAAGTATGTTTAACGTTGGTCATAATATTTTTAGTTTTTACGAGTAGGTATTTTAAAAACGGTTCCAAATGCACCGTTAACTTAACTCTTCGTTGTGAGATGGCAGCATGTGTTGCTGACTGTTGGTAAGATAGTTCTCAACTTAAGTTGGCAATTTAGTTCATTAAACAAGTTCAGTTGAATTTGAAATTTGTAACCGTTAAAAGTCGACTTGTCAGTTAGTGATCATCTTTTCGCATTCTTCATTTCAGATCATATTTATGTAGTTGTACTTGAGTATTAACAATTATATATATATACGTAAACAACTGTAATTTTAAACAGAACTGGCTTTATTTTTATAAACCACAATATGACTGAGACGTTTGCATTTGACGGGCCACAATTTGTGGATTTTTCCAGAAACGTTGAAGTGGAAGATACAAATAATACAGAATCATATTTTGGTAAGACATTAGGATAACTTTTTATGAAGGACAATAGGATAACTTTTTATGTAGGACAAACCTGCGATTTCATTCATAATTATTGGTTCTTTACAAATGATAAAAATAGGCTTATCATAAATTAGCTTTATTTTTTAAGTAACTGAGTTCCAAATTTTTATTATTATGTCTTGTTTTTTCACAAAAACATACATGATGTATTACTTTCAATTCAAATTATCACTCTACTTGTATTGTGCTGTTAAATAGGGTTGGGTTATATCGATATTTTGATAAAAGGCCGTAGAGCTAAAACAAAAGGTTGCCCCTTGTAAATTTTGTTCTAAAAAACTACAGAAAAAGGCTGGTGACATCTAAAAAAAAGTACTCCACTCTCATTTTTGTTATACATATCGAGAAATATCGATATCCGATTTTTTTTCGATAACAATCAAAATTATGTAAATACAGTGTTCTCCCCACAATTTTTGTTTGCCGGGTGGTCATTGAAAACTGTCGTTCAAACACCTCTTAGAATAGTTAAACAACAAATATGCATACTGTTTAAGTAGTTTCTCAGCCGGGCAAAGCGCCCGGCAAAAAAAGCCTGGGGAGAACACTGCAATATATCGCCCACCCCTACTCTTTAAACTGAGGGCACATCAAAATGGTATGATAGTGATATGCACTAGACTCGTATAAAACTGAATTATATAATGCCAGAGAACATCCTTATTGTTAGTTGAGTACATTGTGATTACTAATACTTACGTTTTTTTGCTCTGAGTTGTTTAGGAATCTGAACACTGTTCAATAATTTCAACTTGCTGTCTGATCATGCATCATATCATGTTGTTGTGTGCTCAGCCCTTGAATTCCAAAACTATAGAAAACTGATGTATATTTTTAGAAATCGATCATGAAAACCGTCAACATTCAGAATCTGCTAGTGACTCTGGAGAGGAAAATAATTGTGATTTTTACTCTCCTATGCAAGCAACACCTTTTAAAAGCCGTCGTTCGATAAGTGCCGGAAATTTACACCTAAATTACCATGAAGAAGTGAATACAATAAGGTAAGATGCATTGAATAAATTGTTTACCGTTAATACCAGGAATGCAGAGTTGGGGGTCGAGGAATTAATGCTTTTTGGGGGAGTCGGGAGTCAGTAAAACTACCGACTTCTGACTCTTAGATGCAATTTTTATTTAAGATAAGAACAGAATGAAAACAATAATTATATAACCCGAATTTTTTAAGAACAGAAACGGGAGCGACATTTTGTTTTTTTGTTGACAAATGGAAACAAAATTGAAAATATTTAATGCCGGTTTTAAAAATACTGAGTCGGTAGTCGTTTCATTTTTCTACCGACCCCCCATCCCTGGTTAATCTTTCAGGGCTAACGTTTTTAATTTGAACCGAAAATAAAATATAACAGAAAAATATGTTTTTTAAATCATTTTAATCTGAAGTTTATAAGGCAACTAGTAGACTGTATTTAAAAACAATTTTCATTTAAAAAAAAAACTATTTCGTTAGTTTTTTACAAAAAAAAAAAACTATTTAAAAATATCCTTACAAAAACGGATAAATATTTTTTAAATGAAACAAAAATTAAAAAATAAAGAAAAAACATCTGAAATAGGTTATTTACATTATAAATTAAGTAAAATTCAGGTTTAGCACAAAAAAGTATTTATAGTATAATGTAACTTTTCACTATAAAACCTTTTAGCAGTTGATAATCTTGCCTCTATAAAATATAAAATTTATATTTTGTTAACACCTAACCTCTTGGAATTTTTCGAAAATAAAACATGCATTGTATTCCTCTCTAAATGAGCTTTTCAACGCCATGCCACTCGACATATCCTTACATTTAAAAAAAAATTATTAGGGGTTGTTGCACCCCTCTGGATGAAGATATCCCAAAAGCAATACTGCTGAAATGTATCCGGCGAAAAACTAAAATTGACGTGTTTTCGCAGGTTTTACCGATATACTGAATTCCCAAGTTACAGAATTTATTCTAGTTAAAGTTATAACCCTGTATATTTGCAGAGCATCCTACACATAATATGCCTTTTATGTGTTCCAAACACATAAACTTATTGCATATATAGCACTTATATTTGGTTTTTCTACTTTTTTTTACTACTGCAGTAAAAGCAGCGTCCATGTGCCTGTTCATTATGTAAAACATTCAGTGTTATTTGAAAAATTTCTTGAAGGCGTCCTGGGTAGATATTTTGCAAGTGCTTTGCGTCTTGCATGTGGCTCAAGTAACTCCATACCTAGTGTCTCTAAAAAAATTCTTCAAAAAGTCTTTGCAAGTAATTTTGTTATTGTTCGTAATTCATTTTTACACTATTAGGATAATTATTACTTAAAATAAAACACTAAACCAGCAGCTCCATTACCTTTACTTTTATTACACCAAAGCTAACGTCTGTCTCTGAGACAGAAATTTGATGTACAGTACAAGCTCGATAATATGAACACAAAAATCCCAAGCATATTCAAATTACCGCAATTGTTCACTCTATAGGGGGTGTAAAAAAAAATTATTTTAAATGCAAAAATGATTATTTTATTAACAAAAAATTATGAAAAGAATGAAGTAATTTTAGTCTGTTTCTGCTTTTGCATCGAACATGAAATAACAGCTTTTTCATAAATCCTTTTAATACTTAATATATCCGATATATCCACGTCATTTTGCTCTGCCCAATTGCATTGATACCTTTAACGCTTGAATTCCCTCACTAGGTGGTTTTGTAGGTGTTTGTATTTGGATATAAATACATAATTAGTGCTTTCTGCTTTATAATTTCGCCAGTTACTGGTAAATGTCTCTCGCATTGTACAAGAAACCATTCATACAATTTCTTTTCCTTATTCGGGAACACAGAGGTTTTCAATGTGCACCTCTTATTTGGTTTTATCACTCTGCTTTTTAATTGCGCAAATTGTTGATTTGGCTACTACATATTTCTGGGAGAGAGCAGTTATTGTTATGCCCTTTTTATATTCTTCAAGAATTTTCGCCTTTTCATATAGGGAAAGGCATTTATTAGTGGTAGTTTTAATTTTTGCCATATTAAATAATATTTTATCACAATTAATACACTCACAAAGAACCTGTACACATTCAACTGAACCCAGTCCTAATTAAAGCAAGTTAGAAATATACAGCAACTACCAAGTCTAGACTCGTTCAGATTGCAGTTTTGCAGTTCATGTTACCGAGTGTATCGCTGTTCATGTTGACGAGTAATTATGTATAAAAATGTGGTGTTCACAAGACTGAGAGGTTCATATATTCGAATGTTCACACTATTGAGCTTATAGTTACTGTAGTTAAAAAACTATACACGCACTTCTGCTGCCGTTTTGACACTAGCAACATCTATGTATAATATGAAGCTACTGAACGACCGGGCACGATATTCTAATCCATCTATCATTTATCGGAATAATTCGGTTCCGTCGGTCTCTGAGCTCTTAAAGGTTAAACACCATAAAATTTGAAAAAAAAAATGTGATTGCAAACTAATTGTATAACTTTATAATTTTAGTCAAGCATTCGATGGATTGCAAGTTTCATCATCAAAAAAATCGAAGAAACGGGAAAATACCGTAAGAAATCATCGCATGTTAACGAGATCTAGCGTTCAGCTAAAGCTTAGATCTCGATCTGTTTCAAGAGTGAGTTATCAGACATATTATTATTGTAGAATTTGTATTAATGACATATTTTTATGATCTGTTGATTTTCTTTTTTTTTTGTCTTCTTTAGGATCATATAAATTTATTAGCGCAGCCAAAATGTAAAAATTCTTCTGCAGACGATGTATCATCAAAAAAATTCGTTAGTATGGCTGAAGCAATAATTAAATATCAGCGTGATACTCCTGACCGATTTCACACTAAACCAAAGATAAACAACTTTGAATTTGCAAAACCCAGTGGCCCCGCTTGTACCACTATAGCACAGTCGCCTGCTCTAGCTACCAAAGCTAGAGCTCGTCCAACTATGTGTTTATCAACAGCAGACAAAGAACTGATGGACTTTGAGGAAGCTAAAAAGTAAGTCGTTGTTTTTAATACTGTAATAGAACCTGTGTTAAATAATTTAGTGAAGATCCTTTACTAAGAACAGCACTAAATACTTATTACTGCCCTAATTTTGTGTGTTGATTTATTTTCAAACGTAAAATTTTAGGTTTAAAATTAAAGCTCTTCCTGTAAATAGTAAGATTCTACATGGTCCTGTCGTACCTGTACATGTTCCAATAAAAAAGAGTACTGTGCTACAACCATTCCATCTCACAGAAGTACCTCCTAAAAAGGTAAGTCAAAAATTAAATTTTTACCAAATCAGATTTTTTTTTAATCTTAAAAAAATTACGTAAATTAAACCCATATTTTTCATCTATAACAACGTATTTACAAAAAATGATTTGGCTAAGTCAGGGCTGTCCAACTTCCATATGAGTGTGGATCATTTTTTTCTCCAAAGTTTTAGTGGGCTATTACTGAGTATATCTCTGATAGGCGAAACAAAGCTGTATGTATGTATCGAATAAAGCAGTGTTTCCCACCACTGGGGGTACGGGAAGAGTTTGGTGGGGGTACGCGATTATAATGAATTTTATTTATAATATAAATTTTATTTTTCGTTTTTTATTTTAATTTTTTTTAATGAGGGGTACTCAGTGTTACGAAAATTGTAGAAGGGGTACACAGATGTCAAAAGTTCGGGAAACACTGGAATAAAGGATTAAGTTCAATGATTTTTCGTAAGATGTTTGGGGGCCACAAAAGTTCTATCGTGGACCCAAAACCGGTCCTAGGGTTTGCGGGACCGTGTGCGAAAACAAATGCGAGGCCGGATATTTTGAAAAAGGGCCGAGTTAAAGTAAAATGTTACTAAAAAACTAAAAAAACAGGCTGGTGATCTAAAAAAAAGCACCCTAGACGGCTAGCGCGGGGCCGTGTGCGGTGCACACCCTGCCCCCCCTAGGGCCGGCCCTGCGTGGACCACCAGTTGCACAGCCCTAGGCTATTTATATTTTTTGAGTTTTGTTACTGTCAATATTTTCATGTAAACTTAAATAACTCAAAAACGATTGAGTTTAGGTCCAAAAAATGTAATTTTGCCTCTTAAAATTACAAAATATAGGACGTTCTATTTTTTTTTTTTAATTAAGTTACGTATCGGTGCCCAAAAACAAAACACTAGTTGAAAATTAATTTAGGTTATGTAATAAATGACACAAACCACTTTTATTCCAAACTTTTTTTTTTATTTTTACCTGTAACAGAGCTTTCGAATAATTCGTCTTGGCTGGGACACTCTGTATACTCAAATTTTATTTGTAAAATGATCCATTTTTTTGGTTAAAATTTATTATTTTAATCTAGAAAATAGAAATACTCCCATTATATCGAATTTACATGTGTATAGTAGCTAAAAAGTAGAGTTACTAATCAAGTAGCTAACTAAACCAGTGTTTTCCAAGGTGGGGCGTAGGCCCCACAGGGGGTAATTTAACTATTTTGGGGGGCAAATAATATACATAGTGTAATATATAATTTATATTAACTGAAGAAAGTCATTTTTACATATAAGTGTTGTTATGGCAGAAGTTGATATGTCCAAAATTTTCATTTTTTAGTTTTCAGTTGATATGTCTTTTTAAAAGGGGTTTTCATAAGTTGGCACAATTCGATAAGTCAAAATTTTACAGAAGAGGCACTGGCAAATATTGATATGTTTTAATCTGTAAAAACTCAGGTGGGCAAAACATGATATGTCACTTATTTGGTATTGCCTATGTCTACATACATACTTTACGTAATGGCCAAACTTAAGAAGCATGTTCCTTGAGTCAATTTAAGCAAAAAATGTTATATAAACCATAGTCCAAAACTCGATGGTTATCGAGTTATAGACCTTCAAAGTTTATAAAAAAAATTTAAATTTTAACATAAAAAAGTATGAAATACCGCTTTTATCTTCTAAAATATTGATTTAACAACAAAATGTTTTTTATAAAAGATGCATGGCTATCTTTTTTGCGCCTTATGGTGTACTCGATTTTGTTTTGTTTGCTATGGCAACCAAGCTAGTTATTTTAAATAGAACACCCTGTATATTATTACATTTTTGGATTCCTGTTTAATTGTATGTACTTTATAAAATTTGAAAGGTCATATAGGCCTAAAATTAACCGTTTTCAAGTAATTAATTTTTTTCTCGAAAATTTTGAGCGATGTAGTATTTAAGAATTCAACGAATTCGATCGAAAGTAACAAACACCCTGTATTAAATTTCAAAATTTTAAATAATACAAATTGTGTAAAAAGTTATAGAAAGCACAACTTCCAAACAAATTTTGGTTGTCACCACACATTTCTTAAATACTGAAAATTTTTGAAATGGCAAAAGCTGATATGTGTTACCGTCACGCGGGGTGACTTGAACCACTTGACAAGAAATTTGTTTGATTAATAGCTGTGTATATTGATACTTCCTAATAAAGCATTTTTGGACAACCTTTCGTGCTCTTTCTTTATAAGTGGGTTAGAATTCACCAAATGTATTCCTACTTATGCTCAGAGCTGGGCATTACTAAGTATTTTTGTACTTCCGTACTTTTTCAAGTACTTTTCCGGTACTTAAGACTGGTACTGCAGCACATTTTAAAATTAGGTACTTAAGACTTGAATCTCAAGTACTTCGGTGAAATACTGGTACTTAGTACTTGTATTAGTACTTCAGTACCACAAAAATTACTTAAGTACTTTGTAAAATACTGCAGTACAGTGCAAAGTACTTAAGTACTTTTAGTAGACACAGGTACTTTTTAAGATATTAGGTTTTATAAGATAGGAACTGTGGTTTTCAACGTGTTAAAACTTGTCTAAAGTTTTAAACACAACCCGCATTGGAGTGCATAGAATAGCTACAGTTAAAAAGGTAGTGTGTGTAGTAATACGGACAACAGTTTTATTAAATATTTTATTGAACTCGCCCAAAAATATGCTAAAAATTTTGTTTGGGAAATTAGAAATTAAAAATGCTATTAAAGATATTAATACCGAATACTTAGAAGAATACTACTTAATCATGGAACCTCTTGCAGCAACAATATTGATCTATTGCAAGGAAAACAGTCAACATACTACGGATGTATTCGGTATATTTATGAAGTTTAGTATAACTTAAAGTCAAATTTAAAACATACAACAATAATTTTAAATGCTTCAATTATCAACAGTTTACGCAATTTTTTAAAACTATTATAATTTAAATCCAGAAATGAACGACGCAATTGTTGCTACAGTGACATTACCAAAGTTTAAGTTAAGATGGTTCAGTGCAATAGAAGACAATGTTAAAACCTAACTAGAAAATATATTCAAACGATAATAATAAATATCTAGGTACCTACATAACATTTTATATCGTTTATGTTTCAAAAATATGTTGTATTTTGTGTGAGATGTGAATATTATATAACATTTGTTTTTTCGCAAGTACTTGGCACTTTCATTTAAAAATTAAAATTATCTATTTTTTATTATGTACCAATTTTTTATTTGGTTATATAAAAATAAAATTTATATTTCGACGTATTATTTTGGTTTGTTTTATATGTAAGTACTATAGCAATTCATTCACTTTGTATGTGACCACGGTTAAAATAATAAACTAAACAAAAATTTTAACTTCAATCGAAATTTTACAAATGATAGAAAACAATTCTAAATTTTAATCAAAACCCACAATACAGTATAAAATTCTTATCAAATAACAATTTCTTATATATTCTTTACCATAAACAGCAATATTTTTTATTGTTGTTGCTTGTTATTAATAAATAGATATGTATATTTCAACTTTTGTTAAAAGATAGCACTTCATTCATAAAACTTTAAATACAAGTGGGTACATCTAAAGACTGTAGTTACAAAGCAAATTGTATAAGAAAATTTTATGTACCTACATATGCGTTATTACATTTTGTTTTAAATATTTTCTTGGACACACTCGCTAGATAGTTATACAATAATTTAATAAATAATATCTGCAAAAAGTACTTGAAAAGTACTTGAGAAATACTTAAGTACTTTTTGCAAGTACTTGTACTTAAGAATCACTACTTTTAAAAATAGCGGTACTGGTACTTAAAATCCAAGTACTTCTCATAAGTACTGAAGACTTAAGTACTTTTTGGCCAGTACTTGCCCAGCTCTGCTTATGCCAAGTCTGGTTATTCCGTAAGGTGCAAATTTTTGAGAAAATATCAGTGATTTATATATTTTTTGATATTCTATAGGTAAAGTCACAGTTTTTTTTAAAACACTGTGGGTGGCTCATTTTGCCTCAGTTGGGGGCTAAATTTGCAGTAGAGCATCAAATTTGCACTTTATTATCATGTGGCTCAATCTATGGGGTGTCATGAGCCACCTGAATTTAAAAAAATCAAAGTTTTTATAAAAATTCAAGTTCTGAGCTTTTGTCAAACTAAAGGGCATGCAGTTTGTATCCTTTCCTCCAATTTTCAAACACAGAAACTTTCAAGTTTTATAATTACATGAAAAAATGTAAAAGACTTTGTGGACGGTACTATGTAGGTGTCATCCTCGTCCCCCCACCCCCAGATTAAAGAATATTTTGATTGAAAACAGGTAGCTATCAAAGTATGAATATAACCATTTACTAAACTAACTTGTGATTAAATACTTACATTTAATGATTTTATAATAACGTCTGAAGGTTATTTTTTTGATTTCTCAAAAACATGAAAAAGTGACATATCAACTTCTGCCATAACGCTTATTTAAAGTATCTATTTGCATTCTCCTTTTTCGAAATTTGTTTGACTATTATGCTAGAGGGGGCATTAAAATCTTGAGGCGCTGAGGTGGGGCATAATTTAAAAGAGGTTGGTAAACACTGAGCTAAACTTATTAAAAGTTTGGTTTAGTGAGTGTTTACACAATACATGTGTGGTCTACACCCACTGCACAAATACAAAACGAAACTGTTCACACATTGCAAGTAGCTAAATGCTAAATTCACTTACGTGATTTAGCAACTTACTTTAGCTACATACACATGTAGATTCGGCAGCACTCTTACTGTAATTTCCATAGGTACTTATTCGACAATTGTTTTTTTCAACATGATCATGAACTTTAATAACTTGTAATTGCTTTATATCATAATTATATGCTTAAAATTAATTGTTGCAATACAGAATATACATAATAGGCCATGATTCTTAACAAATTACATCGACATGTATGACTTTTAAATCCAACTATTGTGTAAGTATATCATTCAAATGTTAAGCTTTTATGTAGTTTTAATAACTGGATCTCTAGTTATTTCGAATCATTGTAAAACTGTATTATTTATAATAGAAAAAAAATTATAAAGTAATAAAAGCCAAAAGTATTTACTTTTAAATCTGTTATCACTTGTCGATTTCTAGTTCTCTACCAAAAATTAAAACTTGACTTAGCAATCGGTGGTAGTTTATATTCATATGTAGTTAATAAAGGATAAAGTGTAACTATGATCACTCAGGTTGTTTTTTTTTTTATGATGTAGGAGGTTAAAGAAGCCGTTTTTGAGTTCCACGCTCAACCAATACCGAAAGGTATTTTCGAAAAGCTAAAACCAATCGAGAAACGATCGGTTTGTACAGCGCCAGTGACACCTAAGTTAATGAAGCGCTACAAATCTTTAGAACAACCTAAAGTTGAGGTATGTTATAAGTTATTGGTAACTACAGTGTTACTTAAACAATTATCATTTGTTTATCAGGCACCAAGGGCAAATAACGAATCCATATTGCAAACAAAGCTTACTGGAACAAAGCTAAAGCCGTTCAGTTTTGAATTACGTGATAAAGAGTTACAAAAAAGAAAAGAAGAACAAATAAATAAGGTAATATATAATATTAAATTCATAAAGTGAGTGTTGTTTCATTATTGCGTTGCCCGAAAAGTTTGCGATGAAAATTCAAAGGCAACTTTTTTTTTTTTTACTAGCTTTATGCTTTGAAAACTCAATACTTCGCTGTTTGTTGTCAACTTTATTCGTTGAAAGAGCAGTGATTTATTTGTGTATATTAATGTTGTACTTGTTATATGACGAAAAATGTCATATTTTACAGATTTTATTAAAGGAAAAACAGGCCAGGGAATTTCATGCTCGGCCTTTGCCCAAATCCATATTCAAATCACCAATCCGTAAAACTGAATATCATCATATGAATGGCACATTATCGTCTGTAAGTTTTATCCGATTTTTACACGACCATTTAACAACTTTTTTGATTTTTCAGCATAAAAGCAATGAAAGTGTCGTCGAAAATCACGTTTTCAAAGCTAAGCCAGCGAAGGTGTTGGGGATAAAACCTTTTGAACCAAAGAAGATTGAACGTACTTTAACTGAAATAACACCGTTTGACCTTAATACAGATTACCGGGCTAAACAACGCCTGGAATTTGATAAGAAGTTGAAAGAAAAAGAAGAGACAGTGGAAGAATACAAAAGACAGGTAAATTGCAATGAAATGTCTTGTTTGTCAATTTTTTTCAAGGTGCTACATACATCGAGGATGAGGAAATATAGCGTGAATTTTAATAATTATTTCTATGCAGTAAAATTTATTTTACAGAAAAATAATTATGTACATTTGAAAGGAAATGCTTTTTTTTATAAAATGTGAAAATTTAACACAGAAACGCGTGTGGTATTGCCAGATCCAAGTTTAAAGGCGAAGGGTGGGGGTGCGCACTAAACACAATTGGAATTAAACACACCTACTTACTTAGTTGTTTTGGTATACAGTGGCGTACCGTTACGGAATTTAAAAAGGGTTATTTTACGATAATAGGTATAACATATTATACTTCCAAGGCTGTACCTGTTTCTCACATATCTGTTCCATTTTCGTAAAGTGATATGGATATTACCCGATACTATAGTAATAGTAAAATGCGTTATTTTACATAGTAATATGGCGCGTAAGCTATCTGCTAATGAAAAAGCCGTTTATTCTAGTATTTTAAGTAATATTAATAACATTGATTTCAATTAACTTTCTTTATATTATAAAATCAAGAAAATTAAATGTTTTGGTAAAATTGAAATGACTAGTAATTGTACAACATTATGCTAGATAAATATTTTTTAATTGTCTTAAAAACACGTAGAACTTTACAACGACTTTCAAATTATAAAGCAACAAACGCAGAGAGAACCCTATTTTATTGGTAAAATTTTTATTTTTGAAAACGATACTTATTATTAACGCCGTCAACCTTTATTTCTATTTGTAGGAATGATAATTTTTGAATTTTGCATAGTCCTACAATTCAATAACTACTGCTATTATGCCATGGTTAAGTTTTTCGTATAGATAGTACGGACAGACGAAACAGTTATTTTTGAACATGTACAATTTTCCCTCCAACTGGTTATTGTATACCTGTGATAAATAAGGTCCGTTATGGCCCGTTATTTTGAAAAATATTAAATATTTTAGAAACCAGCAACGTCCAATTGTGTATTTGGATGAAACGTATATCCACAGCGGACACACGACTTCAAAAAGTTGGACTGACAATAGTGAAAAAGGTCTATTTGGTAACATTGGTAAGGGCAATCGATTAATAATAGTGCACGCTGGAGGAGAAATGGGGTTCATACCGAATTGCCTGTTAATTTTTAAATCTGGATTGAAGACTGGGGATTACCATAATGACATGAACTCAGAAAATTATGGTAAATGGTTAAAAGAAAAATTAATTCCGAATTTACCACCCGAATCAGTTGTTGTCACGGATAACGCATCATACCATAACGTACAAGTCAATCCTGCCCCTTCGTCTAATAGTAGAAAATGTGATATGGTGAAGTGGCTTATGAACAAAAACATAAGGTTTGATCCCAAGATGTATAAGCCTCAACTGTATCACCTCATCAAAACCAATAAAGACCGTCATAAGACCTATAAATTTGATATTCTTTTAAACAAACATGGACACACTGTGCTACGATTGCCTCCATACCATCCGGATTTAAACCCCATAGAATTAATTTGGGCTACTGTTAAGAATAACGTAGCAAAAAAAAATGTTAGTTTTAAACTTGACGATGCAAGATCAATTGCAGAAGAAGAATTTAATGCCATTTCACCTGATGATTGGAAAAAGCGCTGTGAACATGTTCGAATAATTGAAGATAAGTATTTAGATAAGGAACTGACTATTGATACTCAAAGTGAGGAACTTATTATCAGTCTTGGGGACAGTGATAGTGAATTTGAAAGCGATTCAAGTGATGACGAATAAATAAACGTGATGCATTTGTGAATACAAATAAGTTAAATTAAAATTTGCTTATCGTCTTTATTAAATATCTTGCAACTGGATTTGCATTTCTGCAAGAGAGCTTTAATGTGTGATTTTTATTAAAACTAATTTATTACTAACATGTTTATAGTTATTTTTTGTAAAAATGTGTCAAGTATATTTTATCTTTAAATTTTTTGTAATACGTTTATAATAATGTATACCCGCCTATGGTTTGGGAGTCTGTGGACCATATTGTGGCGTCTGCTGCGCGAACTTACCCCCGCTCTTCGCCTTTAAACTTGGATCTGGCAATAGTCAACATCTGTCGCTGTTGCCAAGACTGTGAATGCGTCTTGCAACAATGTCTCACAGCTATACATGCACTTATTTAGTATTGAAAATGGCGTATTTTGGAGTTTGCACCCCCATTTTCGCGGCTAAAATAAATTCGAGTTAAAGCGTAGTTAAGGGGGCACTGAGCCTACCCTTGGCCCTGGCCTAAAAAATGCAAGCTTAAGACCAAAAATAATTGAACGCAAGGTAATTGCTGTAGAGTAACTAGAATTTGTGCTGCCCGGGGCAATCCCTCAATTTACCGCCCCTCTAAATAAGGGTTGCTTGATTTTTCAAAAAACAAGCATAGATCGACACCAAAAAAAAGTGGAGGGGATAAAATGCTCCGTTTTTTTTTCAAGCGTGTTTTAATGTAAAGTGAGATAATGTAGAGTACTTTACCGTTTACCATCAGCCAAAATTACAGTTTTATGGCAGAAAATTTTCTATTTTTCATTTTTTTAAAAATCAGATTACCCCCTACCCTCACGAAATTATTTTTAATTAAGAATAAACTTCGGGTCAAAGTGACAGTATAAGTGACACTAGGCTGGGCAGTTGTTATAGCATAATTCCAAAGCAGTACAGATTTTTGTCAAAATGCGTTTTGTAATTTGCTTAATTTTCAGTTATTGGAAAACTAAAAATTAATATTGATTACATTTATAGATACAGAATTTTTGTCTCTACAAAAAACCTATTTGCACTTTTTTTCTAAAATAATTAGGGGAGATAATATATTTAAAATTGTACCATTGAAATTGCTGTGTTGCGTGATCCAAGTCTACACCCTGTATAGGTTTCATTATTATATACTGTTAATTAATTTTGAAAACGTTTTGTTTTTCATTAATATAATGATGAGAGCGACACTAGAGCACATTTACTATGAACATTTCTGCTAAATTTCTATACCAGGTGATTCGGTTTGACTGTCGCACCCCTAAAACTTTTAATTATTGAAAATAACCCCAACAAACCTTATATTTTTGGAAACGGCGACAAATTCTCTATTAAGTGATGTGCATTTGTTATCTCTACTATGACGTATGTCAAATCCACGATAGGCAACTGTTTTTTTTTTTTTTTTTAATTTACATACCTAGTATACATGTTTTTGTTGATTCGGATAGAGAATTTAATTCTGAATCCGACCATGGATTAAAAAAGTATGCATACATAAGAAATTTTTCGAGAAAAATCAGTTTAAAGTTTATTCAAATTGTAGCAAACAGTCTATTTAACATAACAAAAAACGATCAAATCTTGAAAATTATATTATGACTATTAATGGAAATGTATTAAAAATTAATTTTTGATAAAAATAAAAACAAATAATAAACGTTGACATAAAAATTAGACTTTAATATATTCAAAGTGACCACCCCCCGCTTCCAAACCCAGTTGGCCTCTATTTGTAACTGCTTGAATACATTTCTTATGTCAGTGTTTATTATTTTGTTAAATTAATTTTTAATACACTCCATTGATAGTTATAGTATAATTTTTAAGATTTGATCGTTTTTGTTATGTTAAATAGACTATTAGCTATAATTTTAATAAACTGTGAACTGATTTTTCTCGAATTTTTTTTTATGTATGCATACTTTTTTAATAAATGGTCGAATTCAGAATTAAATTCTCTATCCAAATCAACCAAAAAATGTATACTATGTAATTTAAAAAAAAAACAGTTGCCTATCACGGATTTGACATACGTCATCGTAGAGATGACAAATGCACATCACTTAATAGAGAATTTGTCGCCGTTTCCAAAAATATAAGGTTTGTTGAGGTTATTTTCAATAATTAAAAAGTTTAAGGGGTGCGACAGTCAAACTGAATCACCTGGTATAGAAATTTAGCAGAAATGTTCATAGTAAATGTGCTCTAGTGTCGCTCTTATCATTATATTAATGAAAAACAAAACGTTATACATGAGACGTACAAGAAAAATATACATGGTTCAAATCAGTAATTAACTATACAAATTTTAGTAATTTAGTGTCAAAAATGAAAGAATTGTTCACAATACAATAAATGTTGTAGGATAAGATTTCTCTTAAAGAGTTTAATTTTTATTTAATAAAACTGTTGTCCATATTACTACACACACACAACCTTTTTAATTGTAGCTATTCTATGCACCCCGATGCGGGTTGTGTTTAAAACTTTAGACAAGTTTTAACACGTTGAAAACCACAGTTCCTATCTTATAAAACTTAATATCTTAAAAAGTACTTGTGTTCACTAACAGTCTGTTCCAACAGGGCTATTACAATCCAATAAGCTATCAGGATTTTGCGCACTATCGATATAGCGTGCCATTATAGTCTTTAATGGCACGCTATATCGATAGTGCGCAGAATCCTTATACTGATAGTTTATTGGATTGTAATAGCCCTGTTGGAACAGACCTTTTAAGTACTTAAGTACTTTGCACTGTACTGCAGTATCTTACCAAAGTACTTAAGTAATTTGTTTGGTACTGAAGTACTAATACAAGTAATAAGTACCAGTATTTTCACCGAAGTACTTGAGATTTAAGTCCTAAGTATCTAATTTTAAAATGTACTGCAGTACAAGTCTTTAAGTACCGGAAAAGTACTGAAGTAAAAAAATACTTAAGTAATGCCCAGCTCTGCGCCCGGGGCACTACGCCGCTGTACTATTTAAGGTAAATGTTAGTCACTTGGGGCTGTAGCCCGCCCTAAAACTGGAGGCTAACTATGCCAATTGGTATAACGGGTATACCTGCGCACTAAGGGGCGCTTGATCGGCTGTAACTTCAACAATTTTGGGAATTTGTTGTTGAAATTTTCAAAAAATATAATTAAATGGTTATGTGTACCATAAAATAAAAATATTTTTAAAAAAACAGTTTTTAGAACCCCGTAGAGGTGTATGTGTGGCCCCTTAAATAAAACATCCATCGCACAATGTGTCAAAAATTATAAAACGACTTTTTTTTGCATTAATTCAAAGTTAACATTTAATTTATTGATTTCCCTAAAGTTTTATTTTTCACAAACAAAAGCCACTACTACTAATGTTCAATAATTTCTTGAACTTTTATCTTATTCACTATAAATTAAAAACCCTGTTTATTTATTTTATTATTTGTTTTTACAGCAAGAACAAGCGAGAATGCTGTTAGAAGAGAAGGAAAAGATTGTCCTTCGAAAACAAGCGCAATTTAAAGCCAAGCCCATACGCCAATACAAAGAAGTACCACACGTAGGAACAAAAGAATTAACTGATCCTAAAAGTCCTAATTTCGTTTCAAAAAACAAAGAAAACTAATTATTTTTAACAGACGTTTTATATTTTAGTCAAAAACCTTTTAATTTTAAATGAATGCGGTTTAGACACAATTTTTTATGAGAAGATTATTTGTTTTAACGATTATTTCATAACTGCATTTGTTGCTGCTTTTTGTTATTACTGCAAACTCGTTAAGGCATTTCTTTTTAATGTGTTGTGATGTAATTTTATTTTAAATACCAGTATGTAGTGTCAAGTTTATAGCAAAAAAATGTAATTAAACATTTTTATCACAGAACAAAGTTACAATTTTATTTTTTTTTACCTTTGATGTGGGTAAAATAACTACAGTTAGTTATAGGAAGCCAAGTGAATCGTCTTCTTATCATAAATTTTATATTCAGTGTTTGTGTGGGAGACCACAAATTTCAGACTTGTCATATAAAATTCTTTTGTACAGGCTGGACCAAATTCTAACGTTTTACAGGTGTATCTCCGTTACTATAACAGTTAGCGAAAATCTGATATCATTGTCTTCGGTTAGTTTATTAAGATAAATAAATTTTAATTTAGGCACTACATACAAAAGTTTAAATTTAATTGCTTTTGAAAATTTACTATAACTTCTTTATTTATAATAGAACCTAATGTTATAAAGGATTTTTTTTAACAATTTTATGCTTAATTTAAGAGACATTTAAAAACTTTTAACGACCTCGACTTTTGAGATATGAAGTAAACATTTTTAATGGGTCTATACAGGGTGGTCCAAATTCGATGGGATTGCATGAGTATCTCGGTTAATATTTAAGATAAAGAAACGGTTGAATTACCAAAAATGTGCAGTTTTTTGAGCCAAACTCAGAACCGTTTTCAAAAATATTCTATCATTTCCGGTTTTCGAGTTATTGAATAAAAAGTGTTTTTTTGTCATATTTATAATGTGTCGTATCTCCGTTATTGTTGTAAATATCGAAAAAGTTTATGGAGATTATTTTTAGATATTTTTATGCTTAATTTGATTATCCTAAAAAAAAAAATTACGCTCCCCGTTAAAAAGTTATGACACAAACTACCTTTTTTTAAATGGGAACGATAGTTGGCTATGACCTATTTAAATTCCTTATTTTTCTTCATTCCAAATATATAAGGGTCGATGTATTTATTTTTAATAATACGCAAGTTATGAAGGTTTTTTAGTTTTTTTTTCTAAGAAAATCATAGTAGGCTGTGAAAACAAAAAAAAAACAAGGTGTAAAACCTTATAAAACTCATATGGTACAAGTTACCAAGGTTTTTAAATTTGTTGTTGAGATAAAGATCAAAAATTTTTGAACTTAAGATAAACAGCAATATACTACATTATTCCGACTATGTTGTTGTTATCTTATGTTCAAATATTTACAATGTTTATCTCAACAACAAATTTAGAAAACCTTGGTAACTTGTACCATATGAGTTTTATAAGGTTTTACAACTTGTTTTTTTTTTGTTTTCACAGCCTACTATGATTTTCTTAGAAAAAAAAACGAAAAAAACCTTCGTAACTTGTGTATTATTGAAAATAAATACATCAACACTTATATATTTGGAATGAGAAAAAAATAAGGAATTTAAATAGGTCATATCGTTCCCATTTAAAAAAATGTAATTTTGTGTCATAACTTTTTAACGGCGAGCGTAAAAAAAATTGTTTTGGTATAATCATTTTAAACATAAAAATATCTAAAAATAATCTTTATAAATATTTTCGATATTTACAACAATAACGGAGATATGACACATAATTAATATGACAAAAAAACACTTTTTCTTCAATAACTCGAAAACCGGAAATGATAGAATATTTTTGAAAACGGTTCTGAGTTTGTCTCAAAAAACTGCACATTTTTGGTAATTTAACCGTTTCTCTATCTTAAATATTAACCGAGATACCCATGCAATCCCATCGAATTTGGACCACCCTGTACAATGACTACACAAAAAAGCTTTTATGAAAAGCTAAAAAGCTAAAGGCATGGCCTGCAAAAGTTTCCATTTAAAAAAATAATATAAGTTTTCTTTACATCTTAAAAGTCAACGTCGTTAAAAATTTTAAAATCATAAATTAAGCATAATGTTGTTTATTAAAAAAAACTATAGCATTTGGTTCAAGTTTAACAAATAAAGATAAATTAAATTTTCAAAAACGATGAAATTTAATATTTTTTCTGTAGTGCCAAAATGGAAAGTGTTGAAAATCTCACTTATCTCAAAAAAATAACACAAGATAGCGATATCTGATTTTCGCTAAGTATTACAGTAACAGAGATTCGTAAAAAGTTAGAATTTGGTCCACCCTGTACATAAGACTAGTCGTTGCAAACTACAATATCAAGTAAGTAAATATGATTTTTTCTAGTGTTAACAATATTTTTGATGAATTTTTACAAATTAAGTTTTTAATGCTTGGAAAAGTAATAATTGTAGGAAAGATTGGATGAACCACAATAAAAAAGCTACATTTAATTACTACTTTAAAAATAATAATGATCTTTAAACACTAAATACAACCTAAAAATTCGAACCTTTAATTCTTTTTCTCATTCGAGGCGGGCAAATTTAAAAAGCGGTGACCACGTGGTTAGATGACGTCATCCACAAGTAAACTCGTCATAATAAGTCACATTTGTAGGTTAAAACATAGAACAGGGTTAAAAATTAGGAGTACAATATTTCGTCTCATGTCGTCTATGACATTTGGTCAAAAAGTGTTTAAACCTGTACCTCCTGATAAAGGAAGTTTTCCTTTAGACCATGAAGGATTGTGTAAAATATTAATGATCAAATATATGAGTTGTTTGCGGCAGAATAAAAACACTAATACAGGTTGCCGAGAAGAGGCTCGACAATATTTATCGTGTCGTATGGATAATAATCTTATGAGTAGAGAAGAGTGGACAAAATTAGGATTTGCTGATCTTGAAACTAAGGATAAATCTCCTGCAAGCACACCATAAAATATGGTTAAAATATTAGTAGGCTGTACTGGTAGTGTCGCTACCATCAAATTACCGATCCTTGTTAATAGTTTATTGACTCAAATTACGGATAATAAAAATCATAATGTTGAGGTATGCATATTTATATTACCTCGTTAATGATTTGTGGCTTATCAATAAATATGCCATTAGGTTCGTGTTGTTGTTACGGAAAAAGCTAAACATTTTTTCTCGCCTGCTGAATTACCCAAAAATGTTGAACTGTATGTAGATGCTGATGAATGGACATTATGGAATGGCAGAGGAGACCCTGTCTTACATGTAGATCTTGGTAAATGGGCAGACATATTTTTAATTGCACCGTTAGATGCCAATACCTTGGGTAAAATAGCAAATGTAAAATACTCCAATGAAATTATGAACAAATATTAATTTCATGTTTTCTAGGGCTTATGTGATAATTTGCTAACATGTGTAGTAAGAGCTTGGGAAATTATAAAACCTTTATATTTTTGCCCAGCTATGAACACTAAGATGTATGAGCATCCATTAACGAATCAACAAATGTCTATGCTTCAATCATGGGGTTATCGATTAATACCAGTTGTAACAAAAACTCTTGTTTGTGGGGATACAGGGCAAGGAGCTATGGCAGAAGTGTCATCAATAGTCCAATGTATTCAAATTTATGTGTCAACATTATGAACTGTATTTTTTTACTTTTAATAAAATTAATATTGTTGTAGTAGTAAACTTTGTTTAGAGATCAAGCGTGTTTTATTATACCTAATGTGAAAACAAAAAAAAACAAAACATTCGGTGATTACCCCTGGTGGGACTCGAACCCACAATCCCCGGCTTAGGAGGCCGATGCCTTATCCATTAGGCCACAGGGGCTAATACATTTGCTGAAGTGACACGAGTTATTGTAACAATTTAACTTTCGTCCATATATTTTTTTTTTTTTAAACGAAATACATAGTTAATAAACATAATCAACTAAATATTGGCACTGTTACTTTATTATTAATATTTTACATAAACATTCATCAGTCGTTTTTATGAACGTTCATGCGTTATAGATGCTTCTAAAACTAACCAATAAAATGTGTGGCGGTAAAAATTGTATTTCAAAAACGTGAAGTTTTGTTGCAAAACTTTAACCTCGCCTTTTAATGTGTCTTAGATCTTAGAATATTACAATATAAAGTGTAGCTAACATTTGACAATATTCTTAACATATAAAAACGTAACAGGAGTAACAGAATTTTAAAATGGTGAAAGAATATGTCGTTTTAAAAAATCAATTTTCCACTGCTTAAATTTAAGAACATTTTTTAAATATGAAAACCCCTAGTGTTTTAATAAAACTATAATAAAAAAGTACCTGTGTGATAGAAATCTGTTTTATTTTAACGGTATTCCATACATTTATTTAAACTAAAATCAAAAAAATTGTTAAAAATATACCAAATGAATAACTAAAATGATGTTCTAGTATAAATTCTTGGAAACCAGGTCAACAAAAAAAAAATGACCATTTTAATACACTTGCATTAAACAACTAAATTAATTTATATATGGGACCCTTTCAGACTCCATTTTCTAGAAACCGGTTCTGCATTTAACGGTAAATTATTGATATGCTATCTAATCGCCATAATACACAAAAAAAAACTAAAAGACAAATGATGGATTTTGTTATCTAATGCTTTTTTAATAATTAATTAATTTTTTTAAATGAAATTGGACTATCACTGTCTCCAATCAACACAGAACCGAATAATAAATGTGTGATACTTAAGGACCAAAAAGTCTGACTACCCTACATGTTCAAACAAAACATGAAATACAATTAATATTTATAAATCATTAATCTTGCTTAAATTAAACTGAAATCCTTATATCTCTCTATAGTGAAAGTTATCTTTTATTTACACATACTCTTTTAGCGATATATCGACGATAAGATAAATTTTCTTATCGCAACACTTATTCAGCACACAAACAAAAAGTAACATACAAAGTAATTACATGAATGAATTTTTCAATTAAGCGAATAAATTATATATTGAAAAGTATTAAATAATCATAAATGGAAACTGAAACAACCAAATATGATATAACTGAAAAAGTAATGGTTTAATATGGAGTAATAAATGGAAAATAAAACAGCTGTAATATAGATGACACATAAAATTTACAAAACAATGGTCTGTTTAAGGTAATATTCTAAAAAAAATCAAGATAATTAACTTGTAACTTAAATTACGTGTAGATGTAACATTTAAAAAAAAACATTTTTTTAATTCATAACTTATTGCAAATATACCTTTGTAAGCACAACTAAAGAACTTTTAAATTATTTTAATACTAGTAGTTTAAATCTTTAAATCATTCTTGTATCCAGTTAGTTTGAATTTTGAATATAAGAAATTCTTTTGTTGTGTCGTGAAAACAGTCAGTCGTCTAAAGAAAACTAAAACTTAAGGCTACAACAATTCAAACAATTTGGGGCACCTGATAAACAAACATTGATTTTTAAATATCAATTTTTATTGCAAACGAAGTATTAAAACGTTTTTTTTTAATATTTTATTTCAGTCCCCTGTTTCAACTCAACCAATTGCTCAAATTTAAAGAAGAACATCTATGATTATCATTAGATACTAAATCCATTCAAGTAAATATGTTTTGGCTCTGTCGGTAAGGACTATTTTATATAGGTACAAGGTACAATTATTACTTATATTTACATATTTTGAAAACTAAAAATGGGTACTAATAATTTTTTAGAAAAACTTATTTTTTAATAAGTGGGTCATGATGACATGAATAAATCGAATTTCATTAGGTCAGATACATCTGAGTAGCAATTTTTGAATTTCAACAAACGTTTTAGCTTTTTTAATCGACTTTTAATGTTACAAAATTAGTTATTAGCTTTATCTCGGTTATTTTTTGCAACAAATATACCGGGTGATTGAAAATCGAGTTTAAGCATGGTGATATCGCTTATTCTAATAGCTAGAGTATAGGTTTAAATTTGGCAAAGTTGCTAATTTTTGTGCTCAATAATAGTCCAAAGAGAAATTGGAAATATCTCAAACGCTCTCCGAGAACATTGGGAAAACCTGGAAAATACGATTTTTGAAAATCGTCTATAACTCCTTTGTAGTATAAAATATTTTAAATGTGTAAAAACATTGCCGAATCAACTTTTTAAGTCGAATCGGATGTTGATCACAATTTTTTTCCAGATCGATTCATTTTTGTTTTATGATAACCAACTTTATTTTCTCTTATGGGCGCAATTTTTGCTATTTACATAAACAAATTGCATTTATTTTTCTGAATTCATTGATGTAACACACATGGTATTTTACTTCTTTATTCACTGCCAGATTTAAAAAAAAAAGAGGTTTAAACAATAACCATTATAAATCAGGTAGGCCGGTTGTTGTAGTTTATGTTGTTTTCGTAACAACCAATCAACAAACTAAAAGTTTTGAAAGCCTGTTACTTGTCCCATTAATAAATTCGTAAAAATGAACTTTAATAACGAAGAAAAACGCGATATGGTGCTTATTTTTTATTCATTGAATAGGAATTCTATATTTTCAAGTCAACGATATGCAGAAGCATATCCAGAAAGAATACAACCCTCGCACACGTATTTTTGTGCGTTGAACAGAAACTTAGGGAAATATGGGGCTTTTGCCAAACCACAAACCTAGAAGATAATATGGCAGAAAGATTTCAAAGAGAATTTAAAAAACTATTTTATTACAAACAGATACGGAAAAAAAACTCTATTTTTCTACGTTAAACAGAAACTCAAGTAAATTTGAATACCTAAAGCATGTAATAAATTATAACAACACTTAAAAGAACGGTATAAAAAATTCGCTGCTAATCGCGTTTTTCTTCGTCATTAAAGTTCATTTTTACGAATGTATTAATGTGACAAGTTATAGGCTTTCAAAACTTTTAGTTTATTAATTGGTTGTCATGGAAACAACATAAACTACAACGACCGGCCTACCTGATTTATAATGGTTATTGTAATATTTTCAAATTTGACAATGAAATAGGAAGTAAAAAACCATGTATGATATATAATCAATGAATTCAGAAAAATAAATGCTATTTGATTATATAAATAACAAAAATTGCGCCCATAAGAAAAACAAAGTTGGTTGTCACAAAACAAAAACGAATCGATCTAGCAAAAATTTGTGACCACCATCCGATTCGGCTTTAAAAGTTGCTTGTGCAATGTTTTCAAACATTTAAAATATTTTATACTCCAAATGAGTTATAGACGATTTTCAAAAATTGTATTTTCCGGTTTTTCCTAATTTTTTCAGATACCGATATTTCAAATTCTCTTTGTACTATCAATAAGCATCGAATTTAGCAATTTTGCCAAACAAACCTATACTCTAGCTATTATAATAAGGGAGATCTACATGCTTAAACTCGAATTTCAATAACCCTGTATAAAACTATATATTTTTGAACGCTAAAAAAATGTTCTTTCATATAAAGTCATGGCCAACTAGGGTTTCTATTTAAAGAAATATAAGTTTACTTCATATCTCAAAAGACAAGATCGCTAAAAACATTTAATTTTGTTTTTAAATTGAGCATAAAAATCTGCATAAAAAACCTTTGTAACATTTTGTTCTATTTTAATAAATAAAGCAGTTATAGCAAATTTTCAAAAAGGATGAAATTTCATTTTTCGTCCGTAGTGCCAAAATAAAGCGATATAAATAATCTGACTACGCCAGGCGTTCTTTTCTTAAAACAATTGCCCAAGAGACCCATATTATGCTTTTGTAGTGTATCTTATGTTCTGAACATGTTCTTACGTTGTAATAATATTTTATAGGAGTAAATAATTAGGAACAGGTCAACATACATAGTTTATTTTTCAATTTTTACATGGTAATGGTTTGTAACAACTACCTTTGGCCCCATTTTTTTAATAACATGTCAAATTTCATTATCAAGGCCATTAATTTTTTCGCATTGCCTTGCCGGTGGTGGTAGAGGTGTCAATACAGGGGTCACTGGAGTATTTTCCCAATACCCAGGAAAACGATCTCCACTCGACATATTACACTGCATGCTCAGAGGAGCTTCAGCGTACACATCCCCCAACATTAGAATCCTTAGCCGATTCCATTCAATAGCTTTGTAATTATCGGATATACCTAAATTTGGTGACGTAGGCTGATTTTCCCAACTGTAAAAAAAGACTATTTAGAAACGGTTCAGCTGTTTTAAAAATATGTATTTACTCGTGCATATACTTAAAATACGTAGCAAGAGCTTGGTCACTTATAGCACTTTTGCAAACTTCTAATTGGGATGCAGGAAAATAATGTACGTAGTTGACACACATCTCATCGGTGATAGCGAATCCTCCTAAAGTTATATTTTCTCGATCTTCAGTGTTAAAGTCACATGATGTCATCAAAGCATCACCCTGAAGAATATAATTGCTTAACCCTTATCCGGGCAGTTGTTTTTAGTAACGTAACAGAACCTGAGAGTCCACTGGACTCCTAGGCATTTATATTACATAAAACAGGTACGAAATTTGGTTTTGGTTAATAAATATGATAGTTAATAATAAATAAGTAATACAAACATGTGATATTCAAGTTTATTAATTGGTTTACATTAATCACGAACATTTAAAAAAACAAATCTTATTTATTCTTGTTCGCATTTCGAACAAACTCTTGTAGTTTTACAATGGTCATTACAAACATTTATGTTACACCTATCACAAGTTTGTCTTTGCATTCTAGCTCTTTTTGCAGGACAAATATGACACCTTCTCTTTTTATTTTCTGGAATAGTACGTGGTTCAGTGGCAGTAGATGTTGATGGTACAAATTGTAACATACACGTCTTAGTGGTCTTAGATACACCGTGCAGATTTCGGCGTTGTATCTCAGGCACTACTAAGCTTTCTGCAATATTTATGAGAAACAAACGTCTCTTTTCGTGCTTTTTGTTGTTCCAGGAAGGAAACAATTTTTTCCACACGACATATGCCGCTACTCCACTCACGTCTAATATATTCATAAAATACGCAAAAGGCCAACGATTCGTTCTATGTTTGCACATGTATTCATGGACCATTTGATCTAAACTGTCTACTCCACATTTAGTTTGATTATATTTGAGGATAATTTCTGGTTTATGTTTATCGGTTTCGCTGACTTCTTCAGAGTGATGCATGGTGGATAATACAATCACACTTTTCTTTGGTTTTGGGACATACGATACTAACGTAGCCTTCTTGGTAAAACCAAATACTGAAGAATTCTCATCGCGACTTTTGTGTGGCTGAAACTCCTTTGGAATGAACCTCTTGTTCTTTCTTACAGTTCCCACCAGCGTAAGTCCATTTGATAGCAAGTTATACGCTAAATCCAAATCCGTGAAATAGTTGTCACAGGTAATGTTTCTTTTTGATCGATAAAAAGGTTCTGCCAGAGTTTCCACAACCTGTCTTCCCAAGTTTTTCGCAACATTGTTGCCTTCTTTTCCAACATATGGAAGTCCATTTAGTGGGTAATAATTTTCTGAATCACAAGCCCACCAGATTTTTAAGCCGTACTTATCCGGCTTGGAAGGCATATACTGTCTGAAAGAGCATCTGCCACGAAATGGCAAAAGTTGTTCGTCGATAGTAATGTTATCCCCAGGTGTATAAAATTTTTTAAAATTAGTATTCACAAGATTCCAAATGTCGCGAATTGGGGCTAGTTTATCTTTTTTTCGCCTTTCAGATCTACTTGTTTTGTCATCAAATCTGATGAAACGTAATAGCAGTTTGAAACGCTTTAGTCCCATTGTTGCCCGAAATATTGGTGGTCCATAAATTCGATTCCAAAGAACATCATAGGTAATTTGTATAATTAGATTTTAGATGGCCAGCTGTAATTAGAAGTCCTATAAACGCGTATAACTCAATGGAGTCGCAATTTTTCCACTTTTCAGGCCCTATCACCCGAATCGCCTCTTGGTTGGTATAGTTAACGATTTTGTCGACAATTTGTTTATTTATGTATAACAAAAATGCATCTACAGGTTCCTCGATAAGAACACCTTGTGGAAGACAAACTTTACTCAAAGATCCTTTTATTATGTTATGTGCACGAGCACGTCCAGTTGGAAAAGCACTACGCGACCATTCTGTCCCATCTTTGCCAAAAAACTTTATTGGTTCATCTTGATTATCACTTTCAGTTTCAATATCATTGTTAGCATTATTACTTTCAGAATTATTTGCGCTATTATTTGCGTCTATATCTTCAAATTCACTTTGGGTATCACTAAGTTCACTTGCTACACTGTAATTGTCCACCTCTGAATCTGATTCTGAATCAGTATATTTATCAACATCAACATCGTCTTCATTGTCCGACAAATTGAGTAGAATTTCCTCAAGTTCTTTTTCTGATAACTTTTTATTAGCCATAGTAATTAGCAGTGATACTAATAACTAAAACACAAATTGCAAGATTTACTAAAAAATACTTACTAATAAAAGCTACATACCAAACGAGAACAGATGTAATGTTGCAAAAAACCAAAATTATAAATAAACTTATTTTAATAACAGCACCAACAGAATTAGTGTAAATACAACAACGAGCAAGCACAGACAAAATTAGTCTAAACACAACGCGTCTGGATTACGATAGCACACGTGAACGTCGGTAATTCCCTTACGGTAGACGATTGGAGTCCAATGGACTCCGCGGTTCTGTTACGCTTGCAATTTCAAAAAGTTTTTTTATTTATAACATCGTATTATAATTTCATTAATTATGGTAGAATTGTAATGGCTATACTATAATAAACAAAGTAAAAAATTGGCAGTACACCATCTTATATAGTTTTCACAAAATAAGCTTTCAAATAGTCAAAAGAGTCCATTGGACTCACCTTGCCCGGATAAGGGTTAAAATAATGGATAAAAAGGGCAATTTCAGAATGAGTGACGTGTATTTTACAATATTACAATGAATAGAGCCCGTCGCGGATTTACAATTTTGCCGCCTGTAGGCAGGGCCTATCACAGGGGGGGGAGACTAATTCCCTGGGCCCGGTGTTGCAAAGGGGGCCCGGATTCGAGCTAATACCTACACAATATTTTGTTTACAAATACTGTTAAAATTTATGAGAACAGCGACGAATAACATAAAATAAATTTAAAACACAGGCTGATGTTTTCCGTTTTTTTTTTTAAATTTTTAACCCAAATGGTTTTACTTTTTTTAAATTTATGGTAATATTATGTTTATATTTCCTTTACCTAAATAGATATTATTAGTGAAAGTTTTTACCTTTATTAAAAATAAGTTTGTGAGGAGTGTGGGGCGATCTGATAAAAAAAACAAAAGTTTGCCATAAAACTGCAATTTTGGATGATACATACTTACCTACTGCACATTATTTAATTTGACATTAAAACACGTTTGATCATTTAAAATTTTAAAAAAATCGCCTGCGGCGCATTTTGTCTCCTCACCCCCCACTTTTTTGTGCCCATTTCTTGCGAATAAAAAAAAGATCGTGGGGTCCCGGTTTGACTTTACGAAAACATGGCAGGCCTAATCATAGGTCTGTAAAACGGTAAGAGCTACAAAGAAGTTTAAATTAGACAAATTGTTCCCTTTTCTGAGACCTATTCAGTGATGCTTTAATGTTTTAAAAAAGTTCCATGGCACGCTAGATAATTAACAAAAATCAAAATATGAATTTATTAATCGTTAACTAACTCGGTTACACTTGTTGGTACAAAAATAATTTTGGGGAAAAAGTTGTAGATTTTTTTACGCATTGTGATTCGGTTTGACTGTCGCACCCCTATAACTTTTCAATTATTGAAAATAACCCCAACAAACCTTATATTTTTGGAAACGGCGACAAATTCTCTATTAAATGATGTGCATTTGTCATTTGTACCATGACGTATGTCAAATCCGCGATAGGCAACTGTTTTTTTTTTTTTATTACATAGTATACGTTTTTTTGTTGATTCGGATAGAGAATTTAATTCTGAATCCGACCGTGTATTAAAAAGGTACTTTTTTAATACATGGTCGGATTCAGAATAAAATTGTCTATCCGAATCAACCAAAAAATGTATACTATGTATTTTAAAAATAAAAACAGTTTGTCCAAGTTACATGAAGAAATGCGTTTTTTGTAACTTCAACAATCAGAATTGTGTTAATATTTGAGCGATTGGTGTTGCAAATTAGCTTGTTTATCTCATTTGCTAACCATAGAAAACTTTTCAGTATTCTTAAGAGTTTGACCAGAGGTGGACTTAACGGGTGTTGGATCTGGCGTTGTACTAAATTTAACTTTTTCTTTTTACCTACATAACCTAACATAACTTTTTATTATTTAGCACAAAAAAATAAAGTAGGTAGTGAGGGGTCTCCATAAGTGTAGCGCCCCAAAATGTTTAAGTCCCCTTCTGAGTTTGGCTAAAAAAATGTATTTTTTAATTGTTAGATATTAGACAGTTTATTTTTCCCAACACCAGAAATAATGGTTTATATTTCTAACTAAAATACATTTGAGAAAGCTCATAACTAGGTACATATATCATCGAATTTGTAGCTGTAATGGAAAACACTTGCGAATCAGTTACAGGGGATTTATTTTACTAGGATGTTTTTTTTTAAGCTGAATATTAACCTTTATACAATCAAATGTCGTTTAATTGTTTTTAAATGCTCTACATATTTTTAAGTTTCCAAGGGTATTATTTTGGTAAAAAAAAATTAAATTTTGCATTTTGCTCCACAGTTAAACTCCTAAAAACACTTTTAGCAATAGTTATTAACCTTCAAGTAATAATACATATTATTTACCAACCGGCAAAACAGTAACAGATCTTTTCAGCCGTCGTATTTCCTGAAAATGCGTACTATAATGATCGTCCCGATTTAGTTCTGGCAATTCACGTCCATTTCTGAAATGTCGTGTAATAACACGAATTCCCGTTAAATGAGTGTGCAACTGGGATCCAAAAATTGTTATTCCCTCTGGTGGTAAACTCTGAAAAAAATGTATTATACAGGGTGTCCCAGATAAAATTTCTAGAATGGGAGTCTTGTTTATTATAAGAGATACAGGTTTGCCTAAATTAGATCAATTATTTTTAAGTATGAGGGGAGCCACAATTTATTTTTAAAAGTACTCTTATGGATACAGTAATTAAAGAATGTAAGCAAAACACAAAAAAAGCCTACTGGGGTTGAAATAAACTAAAACCAATATCGTTAACAGAATTAGCCTTTGCAGATGATGTGGTGTTATTAGCTAAAAGCGAAAAGGACTTGCAATTCATGATAGACGTGTGAGCAGATACATTAAGTAGATATAATATGAATATTAAAATAACAAAGACTATGGTTATAGCGAAAAATCATGAACCAGTTACAATTATGCTAGACCAAAAAAAGATACAGCAGGTAGCGAATTTTAAATATTTAGGAACCATAATTACAGAGAATGGTAAATTGGAGGAAGATCTGAATAATCTAAAAACGGCAGCGACGTTTTTTTACTACGCCACTAATAAATGTTTGATAAGCAAGAAGGAGGTAACAAAAGAGACGAAAACGCAAGTTTTCAATGCAGTGTACGTACCCATTCTCACGTACACAGTTCAGAAACTTGGACACATTAAACAAAAACAAAGAATACAGGCACATGAAATGAGATTTCTGAGAAGAATAGAGGGATGTAGACTGATTGATAAAATCAGAAACGAAAAAATTCTAAATAACCTAAGAGTAACAGATATTTAAAAAAAAGATGGAGACGAATCAATTAAGATGGCTTGGACATCTACTACGCATGCCAGCAAGTAGATACGCGAAAATAGGATGGAAAATGAAGATGGAGGGAAGAAGAAATAAAGGAAGACCAAGAATAAAATGAGAAAAAGAAGGGAGGCAGAGACTAGAAGAAAAAGGAGTCAGCTGGAAAGATGTGCCACAATAAGCTAACGATAGGCAGGTGTGGAGAAACATAACACAGAAATAGAAAAGCATACCTCGACACCGAAAGCTATAAGAGGAACCGATTAAGAAGTGTCTCTTATAATAAGCGAGATCCTCATGCCGCTAATATTATCTGAGAAACCCTGTATAAATAAATGTATGATACTTGCATGTGCATAGAATGCTACAAAGAATATTAAAAGGCAACATACCACAGCTGTACATTCACTAACACAATATCCACTTAATCTAAACAATTCTTGACCTGGAGGAATGGCCATTTTATCTGTATATTCCAAACCTAGTTCTATTATTCCTGCATCCATGGGACGTAGCTTTGAAACTATGTGCAATTTTACTCCAGAACTATCAACCCAATCTAAAATTTCAATACAGGGTGACAATAATCTACATGTGTTGTATGGGTAACTTTGTTATTATTATAAGAGTTACATGGTCGGTTAAATTGGCAAAGTTGGGCAGATTTTCAAGTCGAATTTAATGCCATTGTAACATTTGACCTACACCTTCAACTGTTTTAAGTATTTTGAAAAAACTAAAAACACGAATTTTTCAACGGTAAATAATTCCATAGCCACTTACGTTAAAATTAAGATGTGAAATGATTCCTGCCGATATTTTTGGGTAGAATTATATAAAAATATCTGATAAGTCATGGCACACTTGATTTTTGAGATACAAGCCAAACGACTTTTTTAAATTGGCAACCATAGTTGGGCTATGGGTTCATTAAAAAAAAAAATTGTTTCTCTTTCCATTGATGTATGGGTTGTTGGGTGTGTTGAAGGTGTCAAATGTCAAAATGGAAGAGGGTGAAGAATATCAATAAACGGGATAATGGTCAAAGACTGCCAGCAGCATGGAAGCCAGTGTTGACCAGCTGTTATAGAGAGAGGCAGATACGTCCTCTACGTGTCAGCAAAGCGTCGCCAACAGACGCACTTCTAGCTGTGACCCGCGAAGGGGTTTGCTGACGATTAACACACAGTCAAGTGAGAGACAATGCAAATTTTATCAGCCTTGACTAACAGAAATTGACACTAATTTTTGACATTATATTTACTTTTTATTCGAGCAGTTAATCATTTTTTCATCAAAGTTCTTGCTAATGGCCAGGGAAAGCTGGCCGAAACGCCGAGCATATGAATATATTACGCGTGTAAACTCCAAATTAAAAATAACAGTAACCGCGAAAATCTAAAACGAAACATAACGTATGTATGTACAAATTAAGGGCTTAGTCAACAGTGGCAAAGCTTTTTGGGCTGGTGAACAAATAAAATTGTGAAAAAAAAATATCACTCATGTGCATGATGAACGACATAAGTCAAAGAACATAATTTCTCAGTAAACGTTTTAAAAACCGATGCAAAAACTGGTACGGGTTT
The DNA here is from genome assembly GCA_947652605.1 of Elmis aenea. Classification (NCBI taxonomy): domain Eukaryota; kingdom Metazoa; phylum Arthropoda; class Insecta; order Coleoptera; family Elmidae; genus Elmis; species Elmis aenea. The sequence continues at coordinate 55,947,053 of OX393577.1, read as the reverse complement.
TAACAAAAAATTATCTGAAAAACGGTTCTGATTGCGATTAATTTTACCAAAACTATTTTCGGTTTCGTATTCTCGTTTAAATAAAACATACCAGCTCTAATTTCCGGGTTGTTATAATGCACTTCCAACATAAGATAAGGATTAAAATCGGGTCCTCCAATAGGTAATCCAGCTTCCTGAAATAATTATTTTTAGATGAATATACGCAGTAAGTGTTTAACAACTGATAGGTTTTATCACACTAAAAAAATTGTTTTCCACGCAAAAAAATCATCAGTTTTGATACACTGTTAAAAAACCTAAAGAGAAAGCTAGCATTTTTTATAGATACTTAAAGACTATAGAGGTTAAAATAGGTCGTAAATGATATTTTTTAAGAATTTAAATAATTGGGGTTTGCTTACCTCAGGATAAACAAAAGGGGTCGCACCCATAGCCCATGCCGCTAATACCCGTTTACAAACTTGGGTAGACTGCGGTCTATCTTTTGCAAAACACGATCCACGATACAAAGGAATTTCATCATCTACCGGTGCGATGCAGTGAAATACTTCCATGTGATGAACTAATCCTTCATTGCCTTTCTGAATAGAAGCTCCAAACTGAAATTAAAACAATCTGTAAAAAACAGAGTAGAGAACCGAACCGACCTACACCTTATTCGAAACGCGATTTTAAACCGATCCAGTTACATGAAACCGATCGTTTAAACCGATTCGAAAATATGAACCGGTTCGACCGGGAGTGCTGCGCCTTGTATGCTCGATAAAGTTGCGTGTTTTGTATACATGGTGTTTCTTAAATATTATACGTCTCCTTCCAGAGTTACACCCCCCTAAAGAGGAGCGGTAAAATTAGGTTTTTATTTTATTTCTCAAATTTGGATAAATGTAAGAGAATGATATTTGGTAGATAAGTTATACTTATTGAAAGATTTTCCATAGTAATAATTTCAATCATCTCCCACCTTCACAGGGGGCTGAAAAGTGCGACCCTTTTTGGTTTTTTAATCAGAACTTTTTGGAGGCTTGAAATTATGCAATTTAAAAAAAAATCTTTAAAATCTTGATTTATTTACACTCTTTTTATTCTTTAAATTTTCCTGCAAAACCTACAGTTTTTGAGTAAAAAATTAAATGAGTGAACATAAACCATTAACTATTCTAAAATAAAACGATTCGTTTTGGTGGTTACCATGGTTTGTAGTCACATATTGCAAAACGAAAAGAACACTACCATATTATGAGGAACGTTAATATTTAACGAGGAATTTATTTATTAAAAAAATATACATCACTGGATCACTGCTAAATAACTAAAAGTTATCTTATTTTTCAATATAATCCTCGTGCATCTAAATTATTTTTTTTAACCCCTTTCTTTCATACAATCTATCCCCTTAAGGACAATAAGTACTTCATGTGTCGACAAGAACACTTGCATCTAAATGAACTTACGCCATCGATCCTGAAGCTTTCTTATTTCTTGCTTTTAAAAAAAGCTTTTAGACTACAACGAAAACATAATTTAGGATACGATCCAATATTTTGTTTGTAAGAAACTTCAACAATTAACTCAACAAACCAAAATTTCCTTACTATTAACCTCCTTTCGAGACACATATTCCCGAATAATATTTCAACCGCTTAAGATATTGACTTGAAATTTTTGGGATATGTTGATAATGCTCATCTACAACGAAAAAATAATTTAGGATACGATCCAATATTTTGTTCGTAAGAAACTTCAACAATTAACTCAACAAAACAAAATTTCCTTACTATTAACCTCCTTTCGAGACATAAATTCCCGAATAATTTTTCAACCGCTTAAGATATTGACTTGAAATTTTCAGGATATGTTAACAATGCTTATTGACAACGAAAAAATAATTTAGGATACGATCCAATATTTTGTTTGTAAGAAACTTCAAAAATTAACTCATCAAAGCAAAATTTCCTTACTGTTAACCTCCTTTCGAGACACATATTCCCGAATAATTTTTCAACCGCTTAAGATATTGACCTGAAATTTTCAGGATATGTTTATAGTGCTTATCTACAACGAAAAAATAATTTAGGATACGATCCAATATTTTGTTTGTAAGAAACTTCAACAATTAACTCAACAAAGCAAAATTTCCTCATTGTTTACCTCCTTTTGAGACACATATTCCCGAATAATTTTTCAACGGCTTAAGATATTCACCTGAAATTTTCAGAATATGTTTATAATGCTTATCGACAACGAAAAAACAATTTAGGATACTATCCAATATTTTGTTTGTAAAAAACTTCAAAAATTAACTCAACAAAACAAAATTTCCTTACTATTAACCTCCTTTCGAGACATAAATTCCCGAATATTTTTTCAACCGCTTAAGATATTGACTTGAAATTTTCAGGATATGTTAACAATGCTTATTGACAACGAAAAAATAATTTAGGATACGATCCAATATTTTGTTTGTAAGAAACTTCAACAATTAACTCAACAAAGCAAAATTTCCTCATTGTTTACCTCCTTTCAAGACACATATTCCCGAATAATTTTTCAACGGCTTAAGATATTCACCTGAAATTTTCAGGATATGTTTATAATGCTTATCGACAACGAAAAAACAATTTAGGATACTATCCAATATTTTGTTTGTAAGAAACTTTAACAATTAACTAAACAAAGCATAATTTCCTTACTATTAATCTCGTTTCGAGACACATATTCCTGAATAATTTTTTAACCGCTTAAGATATTGACTTGAAATTTTCAGGATATGTTTATAATGCTTATCTACAACAACAAAATAATTTAGGATACGATCCAATATTTTGTTTGTAAGAAACTTCAACAATTAGACTCTACAAAGCAAACTTTCCTTACTATTAACCTCCTTTAGAGACACATATTCCCGAATAATTTTTCAACCGCTTAAGATATTGACTTGAAATTTTTGGGATATGTTTACAATGCTCATCTACAACGAAAAAATAATTTAGGATACGATCCAATATTTTGTTTGTAAGAAACTTTAACAATTAACTCAACAAAGCATAATTTCCTTACTATTAACCTCGTTTCGAAACACATATTCCTGAATAATTTTTTAACCGCTTAAGATATTGACTTGAAATTTTCAGGATATGTTAACAATGCTTATCGACAACGAAAAAATAATTTAGGATACGATCCAATATTTTGTTTGTAAGTAACTTTAACAATTAACTCGACAAAGCAAAATTTCCTTACTGTTAACCTCCTTTCGAGACACATATTCCCGAATAATTTTTCAACCGCTTAAGATATTGACTTGAAGTTTTCAGGATATGTTTATAATGCTCATCTACAACGAAAAAATAATTTAGGATACGATCCAATATTTTGTTTGTAAGAAACTTCAACAATTAACTCAACAAAGCATAATTTCCTTACTATTTATTAACCTCCTTTCGAGACATAAATTCCCGAATAATTTTTCAACCGCTTAAGATATTGACTTGAAATTTTCAGGATATGTTTATAATGCTTATCTACAACGAAACAATAATTTAGGATACGATCCAATATTTTGTTTGTAAGAAACTTTAACAATTAACTCAACAAAGCAAAATTTCCTTACTGTTAACCTCCTTTCGAGACACATATTCCCGAATAATTTTTCAACCGCTTAAGATATTGACTTGAAGTTTTCAGGATATGTTTATAATGCTCATCTACAACGAAAAAATAATTTAGGATACGATCCAATATTTTGTTTGTAAGAAACTTTAACAATTAACTCAACAAAGCATAATTTCCTTACTATTAACCTCGTTTCGAGGCACATATTCCTGAATAATTTTTTAACCGCTTAAGATATTGACTTGAAATTTTCAGGATATGTTTATAATGCTTATCTACAACGAAACAATAATTTAGGATACGATCCAATATTTTGTTTGTAAGAAACTTCAACAATTAACTCGACAAAGCCAACTTTCCTTACTGTTAACCTCCTTTCGAGACACATATTCCCGAATAATTTTTCAACCGCTAAAGATATTGACTTGAAGTTTTTAGGATATGTTTATAATGCTCATCTACAACGGAAAAATAAATTAGGATACGATCCAATATTTTGTTTGTAAGAAACTTCAACAATTAACTCAACAAAGCAAAATTTCCTTACTATTTATTAACCTCCTTACGAGACATAAATTCCCGAATAATTTTTCAACCGCTTAAGATATAGACTTGAAATTTTCAGGATATGTTTATAATGCTTATCTACAACAAAAAAATAATTTAGGATCCGATCCAATATTTTGTTTGTAAGAAACTTTAACAATTAACTCAAAAAAGCATAATATTCTTACTATTAAGATTAACCTCCTTTCGAGACACATATTCCTGAATAATTTTTTAACCCCTTAAGATATTGACTTGAAACTTTCAGGATATGGTAACAATGCTTATCGACAACGAAAAAATAATTTAGGATACGATCCAATATTTTGTTTGTAAGAAACTTCAAAACTTAACTCATCAAAGCAAAATTTCCTTACTGAACCTCCTTTCGAGACACATATTCCCGAATAATTTTTCAACCGCTTAAGATATTGACTTGAAGTTTTCAGGATATGTTTATAAAGCTCATCTACAACGAAAAAATAATTTAGGATACGATCCAATATTTTGTTTGTAAGAAACTTCAACAATTAACTCAACAAAGCATAATTTCCTTACTATTTATTAACCTCCTTTCGAGACATAAATTCCCGAATAATTTTTCAACCGCTTAAGATATTGACTTGAAATTTTCAGGATATGTTTATAATGCTTATCTACAACGAAACAATAATTTAGGATACGATCCAATATTTTGTTTGTAAGAAACTTTAACAATTAACTCAACAAAGCAAAATTTCCTTACTGTTAACCTCCTTTCGAGACACATATTCCCGAATAATTTTTCAACCGCTTAAGATATTGACTTGAAGTTTTCAGGATATGTTTATAATGCTCATCTACAACGAAAAAATAATTTAGGATACGATCCAATATTTTGTTTGTAAGAAACTTTAACAATTAACTCAACAAAGCATAATTTCCTTACTATTAACCTCGTTTCGAGGCACATATTCCTGAATAATTTTTTAACCGCTTAAGATATTGACTTGAAATTTTCAGGATATGTTTATAATGCTTATCTACAACGAAACAATAATTTAGGATACGATCCAATATTTTGTTTGTAAGAAACTTCAACAATTAACTCGACAAAGCCAACTTTCCTTACTGTTAACCTTCTTTCGAGACACATATTCCCGAATAATTTTTCAACCGCTTAAGATATTGACTTGAAGTTTTCAGGATATGTTTATAATGCTCATCTACAACGGAAAAATAAATTAGGATACGATCCAATATTTTGTTTGTAAGAAACTTCAACAATTAACTCAACAAAGCAAAATTTCCTTACTATTTATTAACCTCCTTACGAGACATAAATTCCCGAATAATTTTTCAACCGCTTAAGATATAGACTTGAAATTTTCAGGATATGTTTATAATGCTTATCTACAACAAAAAAATAATTTAGGATCCGATCCAATATTTTGTTTGTAGGAAACTTTAACAATTAACTCAAAAAAGCATAATATTCTTACTATTAAGATTAACCTCCTTTCGAGACACATATTCCTGAATAATTTTTTAACCCCTTAAGATATTGACTTGAAACTTTCAGGATATGGTAACAATGCTTATCGACAACGAAAAAATAATTTAGGATACGATCCAATATTTTGTTTGTAAGAAACTTCAAAAATTAACTCATCAAAGCAAAATTTCCTTACTGAACCTCCTTTCGAGACACATATTCCCGAATAATTTTTCAACCGCTTAAGATATTAACTTGAAATTTTCAGGATATGTTTATAATGCTTATCTACAACAAAACAATAATTTAGGATACGATCCAATATTTTGTTTGTAAGAAACTTCAACAACTAACTCAACAAAGCAAAATTTCCTTACTGTTAACCTCCTTTCGAGACACATATTCCCGAATAATTTTGCAACCGCTTATGATATTGACTTGAAGTTTTCAGGATATGTTTATAATGCTTATCTACAACAAAAAAATAATTTAGGATACGATCCAATATTTTGTTTGTAAGAAACTTCAACAACTAACTCAACAAAGCAAAATTTCCTTGCTATTGACCTCCTTTCGAGACACATATTGAAGTTTCTTGAAAACAAAATATTGGATCGTATCCTAAAATATTTTTTCGTTGTAGATAAGCATTGTTAACATATCCTGAAAATTTGAAGTCAATATCTTAAGCGGTTGAAAAATTATTCGGGAATTTATGTCTCGAAAGGTGGTTAATAGTAAAGAAATTTTGTTTTGTAGAGTTAATTGTTGAATTTTCTTACAAACAAAATATTGGATCGTATCCTAAATTATTTTTTTGTTGTAGATAAGCATTGTAAACATATCCCAAAAATTAAAAGTCAATATCTTAAGCGGTTGAAAAATTATTCGGGAAAATGTGTCTCGAAAGGAGGTTATTAGTAAGGAAAGTTTGCTTTGTTGAGTCTAATTGTTGAAGTTTCTTACAAACCAAATATTGGATCGTATCCTAAATTATTTTTTCGTTGTCGATAAGCATTATAAACATATCCTGAAAACTTCAAGTCAATATCTTAAGCGGTTAAAAAATTATTCAGGAATATGTGTCTCGAAAGGAGGTTAATAGTAAGGAAATTTTGCTTTGTTGAGTTAATTGTTAAAGTTACTTACAAACAAAATATTGGATCGTATCCTAAATTATTTTTTCGTTGTAGATAAGCATTATAAACATATCCTGAAAATTTCAGGTCAATATCTTAAGCGGTTGCAAAATTATTCGGGAATATGTGTCTTGAAAGGAGGTTAATAGTAAGGAAATTATGCTTTGTTGAGTTAATTGTTAAAGTTTCTTACAAACAAAATATTGGATCGTATCCTAAATTATTTTTTTGTTGTAGATAAGCATTGTAAACATATCCCAAAAATTAAAAGTCAATATCTTAAGCGGTTGAAAAATTATTCGGGAATATGTGTCTCGAAAGGAGGTTAATAGTAAGGAAAGTTTGCTTTGTTGAGTCTAATTGTTGAAGTTTCTTACAAACAAAATATTGGATCGTATCCTAAATTATTTTTTCGTTGTCGATAAGCATTATAAACATATCCTGAAAACTTCAAGTCAATATCTTAAGCGGTTAAAAAATATTCAGGAATATGTGTCTCGAAAGGAGGTTAATAGTAAGGAAATTATGCTTTGTTGAGTTAATTGTAAAAGTTACTTACAAACAAAATATTGGATGGTATTCTAAATTGTTTTTTCGTTGTCGATAAGCATTATAAACATATCCTGAAAATTTCAAGTCAATATCTTAAGCGGTTAAAAAATTATTCAGGAATATGTGTCTCGAAAGGAGGTCAATAGCAAGGAAATTTTGCTTTGTTGAGTTAGTTGTTGAAGTTTCTTACAAACAAAATATTGGATCGTATCCTAAATTATTTTTTCGTTGTAGATAAGCATTATAAACATATCCTGAAAACTTCAAGTCAATATCTTAAGCGGTTGCAAAATTATTGGGGAATATGTGTCTCGAAAGGAGGTTAACAGTAAGGAAATTTTGCTTTGTTGAGTTAATTGTTAAAGTGTTTTACAAACAAAATATTGGATCGTATCCTAAATTATTTTGTTGTTGTAGATAAGCATTATAAACATATCCTGAAAATTTCAAGTCAACATCTTAAGCGGTTGAAAAATTATTCGGGAGTATGTGTCTCGAAAGGAGGTTAACAGTAAGGAAATTTTGCTTTGATGAGTTAATTTTTGAAGTTTCTTACAAACAAAATATTGGATCGTATCCTAAATTATTTTTTCGTTGTCGATAAGCATTGTTGCCATATCCTGAAAATTTCAAGTCAATATCTTAAGGGGTTAAAAAATTATTCAAGAATATGTGTCTCGAAAGGAGGTTAATCTTAATAGTAAGAAAATTATGCTTTTTTGAGTTAATTGTTGAAGTTTCTTACAAACAAAATATTGGATCGGATCTTAAATTATTTCGTTGTAGATAAGCATTATAAACATATCCTAAAAATTTCAAGTCAATATCTTAAGCGGTTGAAAAATTATTCGGGAATTTATGTCTCGAAAGGAGGTTAATAAATAGTAAGGAAATTTTGCTTTGTTGAGTTAATTGTTGAAGTTTCTTACAAACAAAATATTGGATCGTATCCTTATTTATTTTTCCGTTGTAGATGAGCATTATAAACATATCCTGAAAACTTCAAGTCAATATCTTAAGCGGTTGAAAAATTATTCGGGAATATGTGTCTCGAAAGGAGGTTAACAGTAAGGAAATTTTGCTTTGTTAAGTTAATTGTTGAAGTTTCTTACAAACAAAATATTGGATCGTATCCTAAATTATTGTTTCGTTGTAGATAACCATTATAAACATATCCTGAAAATTTTAAGTCAATATCTTAAGCGGTTGAAAAATTATTCGGGAATATGTGTCTCGAAAGGAGGTTAACAGTAAGGATATTTTGCTTTGTCGAGTTAATTGTTGATATTTCTTACAAACAAAATATTGGATCGTATCCTAAATTATTGTTTCGTTGTAGATAAGCATTATAAACATATCCTGAAAATTTTAAGTCCATATCTTAAGCGGTTAAAAAATTATTCAGGAATATGTGCCTCGAAACGAGGTTAATAGTAAGGAAATTATGCTTTGTTGAATTAATTGTTAAAGTTTCTTACAAACAAATTATTGGATCGTATCCTTATTTATTTTTCCGTTGTAGATGAGCATTATAAACATATCCTGAAAACTTCAAGTCAATATCTTAAGCGGTTAAAAAATTATTCAGGAATATGTGTCTCGAAACGAGGTTAATAGTAAGGAAATTATGCTTTGTTGAGTTAATTGTTAAAGTTTCTTACAAACAAAATATTGGATCGTATCCTAAATTATTTTTTCGTTGTCGATAAGCATTGTTAACATATCCTGAAAATTTCAAGTCAATATCTTAAGCGGTTAAAAAATTATTCAGGAATATGTGTCTCGAAACGAGGTTAATAGTAAGGAAATTATGCTTTGTTGAGTTAATTGTTAAAGTTTCTTACAAACAAAATATTGGATCGTATCCTTATTTATTTTTCCGTTGTAGATGAGCATTATAAACATATCCTGAAAACTTCGTCAATATCTTAAGCGGTTGAAAAATTATTCGGGAATATATGTCTCGAAAGGAGGTTAATAGTAAGGAAATTATGCTTTGTTGAGTTAATTGTTAAAGTTTCTTACAAACAAAATATTGGATCGTATCCTAAATTATTTTTTCGTTGTCGATAAGCATTGTTAACATATCCTGAAAATTTCAAGTCAATATCTTAAGCGGTTAAAAAGTTATTCAGGAATATGTGTCTCGAAACGAGGTTAATAGTAAGGAAATTATGCTTTGTTGAGTTAATTGTTAAAGTTTCTTACAAACAAAATATTGAATCGTATCCTAAATTATTGTTTCGTTGTGGATAAGCATTATAAACATATCCTGAAAATTTCAGGTCAATATCTTAAGCGGTTGAAAAATTATTCGGGAATATGTGTCTCGAAAGGAGGTTAACAGTAAGGTAATTTTGCTTTGTTGAGTTAATTGTTAAAGTTTCTTACAAACAAAATATTGGATCGTATCCTAAATTATTTTTTCGTTGTAGATAAGCATTGTAAACATATCCTGAAAATTTCAAGTCAATATCTTAAGCGGTTGAAATATTATTCGGGAATATGTATCTCGAAAGGGGGTTAATAGTAAGGAAATTTTGCTTTGTTGAGTTAATTGTTAAAGTTTCTTTCAAACAAAATATTGAATCGTATCCTAAATTATTGTTTCGTTGTAGATAAGCATTATAAACATATCCTGAAAATTTCAGGTCAATATTTTAAGCGGTTGAAAAATTATTCGGGAATATGTGTCTCGAAAGGAGATTAATACTAAGGAAATTTTGCTTTGTTGAATTAGTTGTTGAAGTTTCTTACAAACAAAACATTGGATCGTATCCTAAATTATTGAAACTACGGCGCTAATTGGCGCTAATTAGGCGCTAATTGATGGCATCATTAAAATTTGCATGTTCGAAAAAGTCGCGGCTACGTGAAGTTGGCCGCGAATTTTTTTAAATGTCTGTAACTTTTTTATTATAAGGGCGCTAATTTTTAAAACTACAGCGCCAATTGGCGGTAATTAAGCGCTAATTAATGCAATAAAAAAAAATGCACTTTTGAAAAAGTCGCGGCCACCTTCACGCACCTGATTTTTTACTTTAAAATATGCAGTTCCGGTTCGCGGTTCATTAAAAAAGCATCGTTAAATTCGATTTTGGTTCCTGTTCAATTCGATTCGTGTTCCTGGTTTTATTAATATTATTATTAAACTTACTTGCACAACATGATGTTTACGAATAAATTCATCTGGTAGTTTGACAACGTGACACCAATAAGTAGTTTCATTAGCAGGAACGTGCACGTTGTCTGCTAAAATGGGTACTGTTGTTGTATCAGGTGGTAAAACAACATCGGCTTTTGTATTTTTAAGTAACTGCACGCGCACCATTCCACTGTTTGCAGGAGACGTGCTAATGTTTAAACCACGTAGTCGATAAAGACGGTTTTCGCCCTTTGACCACACTACATGCGTTGTTCCTTCCTAATAAAAAAACAAAATTAATTTGCATTTCAACATATATCCTTATTTTACATATACAGGGTGATTGATTGAGACCGGTACTTAAAAATATATGAAGAATGAAAAAGAGTGTTGTACTGAAATTTTGGTTATGACCATAATGGCATCTGATTTGTTTATTAAAAATATTTTCAAGATGGCGACACTTCCGGAAATACCGGAAGTTGACGTCTACTTTCTTATTTTAAATACAATGGTCTATTTTTTATTGCGTATTTGGATTTATAACTTTGTTTTAGAGGGACTTTTATTAGCATTCCCTATACCTAAATGCGGTCATTTTTTAGATTTTTGGACTTTTAAAAAAAAAAATAGACTTTCATCGTGATGCTTAATATTATCGTACGCCGCCATTTTTGAAGAAAAAACGCTTAAATTTAGACCATGCCTAGAAGAAACCTTGGAGTACATCCTGGAATTTTTGCAATCGATGCATTACTTACAGGGTGTCCAATGCCCAAACTTTTTTTTCATTTTCTAATGCTAAATTACATTCTGTATCAATCTGTATTTGCGTTTCCTATACCTATCTGCAACAATTTTTGAGTTATTAAGAATATTTGATAAAGTTAAGAGAAATTGCAACATTTTTAAATAGTAAGCCTTGGAAACGACAACAAATGTCAATATTAATAACTGTAAACCACTTTTTTGTGCGATCGTACTAGAAACAGCTGTTTTACGGACGCGTTAGCAACCGTAAAGTACTGCATTACCGGCGTTATCCTTAGCAACGGCCGATAAAGTTACTTTATAGGCCGTTGCCCTTAGCAACGTCCGATAAAGTTACTTTTACGGCCGTTGCTAAGGAGAAGGCCGGTAATGCAGTACATACGCTGTCATCTGTCAGTGACAGAATGTTACGTAGTTTCTAACCTATAATTTTGAAAAATACTAAAAATTTATATTGTTTTTATTTCTATCGCACAAAAAATGTAATATGCACCTCGGCCAAAACGTACTTTTTCGGCCTTGATACATAAATAACTATTATTGAATTGTCTGAATTATCCATGAAAAAGGAAAATCAAGAGTATTCAAACACGAATATTTTGAGTTTATTTTATATTCATGAAGAATGTCACAAGATTATTGAAAGAAATTTTTGTGTGTTCAGTGAGAGGTATCCTCATTTGACTGTAATGACCAGACAGGAATTTCAATGAGTAGAATCAATTTTTTTGCAATTTAGAAGAGTGAAATCTGCTAGTATTCGACCTAAGCGTGTGACAAATGATGAAACTAACGAAGTTAACATCCTGGGATATTTTAATGACCATCCTCACCGGTCAATTCGATTGGTAGCGCAATACTCGGGTTTAACATACTATGCTGTACAAGCTACATTAAAAATGCAGACAACTATTTGTTCGCACTTTTAATAATCTTGTGATATTGTCTATGAATGTAAAATAAATTCAAAATATCCGTGTTTGAATACTCTTGATATTCCTTTATTATGGATACTTCAGAAAAACGCAATAAAATTGGTTAACAATTATTAATATTGGCATTTGTTGTCATTTCCAATGCTTACTATTTAAAAATGTTGCAAATTCTCTCAACTTTATCAAATATTCTTAATAACTCGAAAATTGTTGCAGATAGGTATAGGAAACACTAATACAGATTGATACAGAATGTAATTTAGCATTAGAAAATGAAAAAAAAGTTTGGGCATTGTATTTGAAAAAAACGAGTTTTAGTGGGATGAAGTTGTATTAAAAGAAAATTAAATTTTGGACACCCTGTAAGTAATGCATCGATTGCAAAAATTCCAGGATGTACTCCAAGGTTTTTTCTAGGCATGGTCTAAATTTAAGCGTTTTTTCTTCAAAAATGGCGGCGTACGATAATATTAAGCATCACGATGAAAATCAAAAATTTTTCAAAAAAGTCAAAAAATCTAAAAAATGACTGCACTTAGGTATAGGGAATGCTAATAAAAGTCCCTCTAAAACAAAGTTTTAAATCCAAATACGCAATAAAAAATGGACCATTGTATTTGAAATAAGAAAGTTAGACGTCAACGTCCGGTATTTCCGGAAGTGTCGCCATATTGAAAATGTTTTTAATAAACAGATCAGATGCCATTATGGTCATAACCAAAATTTCAGATCCATACCCTTTTTCATTCTTCATATATTTTTAAGTATCGGTCTCAATCAATCACCCTGTATATCCTGTACTATGTACACTTGGTTTTTGTATCAAGCGTTAAAATTTTCGACCACAATCACATTTTTTAAACTCAACTTAGTCCTGGACCACAATAAACCCCTCGAACTTTTAACACAATCCATTCCAGGACGCGGTTTGACTTTCGAGGTAAACCCCATAATAAATAATGTAAAGTTAATTCCTTCCAGACTCCCAAAATTTACAAAAAATAATAGAATATCGTATGAATTGTAGAAATTACGATTTTTATTTTAGGCTTTTGGCTTTTCACCTAGAGTAACTTTTTTTGTTGCCATGATAAATTAGTATTAATAAATAAAATAACCCAAAGAAATAAATAAAACGCCTAAAAAACAGACTGACTTTGTAAGATTTATTGTTCGACTTTCGAGTTTTTGTTCGAGTTTAAAAACCGAATTTTGTTCGAGTTTTGAGTTGTTTGACGATCAAACCGTTCGAAGGTTGAGGGTCCACCATATTTTATTCTCATGCATTGATATAAAAAAAATATTACAATATTCGGCAGTAAAACTAACTCGGAAAACTATACATATGTATATATTATTTTTTCTGTGTATTTTTCAATTATGTTTCAAATAACTTGTATTCCGCCTATCCAAGAACTACAAAGTTGGTTTACCTGGGCGATAATTTTATTTATATAAATATTTAAACTAAAACTACTTCGGAAATTTTATGCTTTGGTCATTTTTAACGAGCATAAAATTATACAACTTGCACTTCTAACCAGGGACTGAGAACGGAACGAAAACGAAAACGTTAAACGAAATTAACAGAAATTTTTTTAAGAACGAAAACGCAACCGAAAACGAAATTATTATTTTTCGTTCAAGAACGAAAACGAAATAAATATTTTCCAAAACCGGTTTTAACCGGTTTTAACCGGTTTTGTCGCTATTTCAATTTTATTTGTTAAACACAAACGCGAATTTACCTTCTGTGCTGGGGAGACTCAAGGTAGTAAAAAATCTCACTTGAAAGCTTCACTTTTCTCTATATATTTACGTGAATATGTATTAACAACTTTATTGATTATACTTGCAATTTTGTGTAACACAATTAACGGTACAGATATTCTCTATTTCTAATTTGTTTTTTAGATCATCAATATAGAATATACACTTGATTGGATATATATTATCAATGTGTATGTTTTATTTGCGTTTAGACATAATAATAGTAAAATTTATTCTTACTTCGAAAAGGACTAATGTAAAAGAAGATTTATTGGAAGATGTGTTGCTAGTAAGATTTAACGGAGGGTGAAAATGTATATTGTATGGTATATAAAAACTATAAAGTTAAAGTTTATTTCAAGTTAATATAAGTTTTTTTTTATATCTTTTTTATTTATTTAGTAAATTATTCACTTGAATTAATTATTTTGTCTTTTTAAATAATTACAGCAGGATCTTATTTAATTCAAATGCATAGATTTTTAGTACTAAAACAAATTTAAAACAGCACTTGCTATATTTTCAAAATTTTAGATAAAGATCGTGTGTCTAATTTAACCTAATCACGCTGTGTTTTTGCACCTTACGGGTGTTAAACTTAATAAAATGGTTAAATGTTAATGAGTTTAACGATTTGGTAAATTTAATATGGCGATGGTTCGCCAGTCTAAAATATGCTGTCCGTGAGCATCAAACCCCATCGTCATCGTTTATATTTTAGATGAGACGCAAATATTGTTATCGTATTTATAGAGGGTTGTGGTGACTAGAAAAAAAAATTGATTTTTTGACGACAAAAAAAATATTGTAAAACCGGTTTTAACCGTTATTATTTCGGTTAACGAAAACGAAAAAAGAATTTTTTCGGTTAGAACGAAAAGAACGAAAACGATATATTTCGTTTTCGTTCCGAACAGAAACGAACGAAATTTTTTTCGTTTTTAGTCCCTGCTTCTAACAAAACTTTGTAACTCTTAAGATAAGCAAAATGGTAGAGCAAGTTGTTTGGATTGTCCTGTACATACCTCAATAATATAATCTTCAACATCACATGTATCAAACTCTCTACTAAAAGTAAATTTAATTAATTTGCCCCTTATTGAATATTTGAAATTAAGACAGTCTTGTTGTTTGTCGACTGAAAGTACTCCTTGTTGGTCAGCTGAAGCGTCCTGTAAGAGGTGATTTATTAAACAAAAATCTTTTGAGTTTTTAACAGATTTTAACAAAGTACATTAAACTGTAATATCTGTTTCCAATCAGACCACAAAACACAATAATCGGCTGGAAAAGGTTCCCCTCTATCGGAAAAACCGATTGCAAACCAGCCAAAATGAAGAGGGACATGTATTTCATATATTACTTGGCCACGGTCGTAATCTAAAACCCAGTGCATTGTAGTTTTTCCATCTTCATCCAAAGCTACGCGAAATACTTGACTATGTTCACCTAAAAATTGTAAAGAAGTAGAGTTAAATAATTTAAGATGACATTTAATTTGAAAATTCCGAAAATGTTAGTTTTCTATTTGAAAAAAAAGATTGAAACAGGACTATGTTTCAGCTCCGTGGATAAATGGTGAGACTTTGTTGTAATTGATGTAAGCACAATTTTTAAAGCCGCAAAAAAATTTACCTCAAAATATTTACAAATAATCCATACATTTTTTCGATATTCACCACAATAACTAACAATGAGATATGACCCAATATACAGGGTGTCCCAGATTACATTTCCAGTATGGAGATCTCGCTTATTTTAAGAGATACAGGTTTGTTTAAATTAAATAAATTATTCCTTAGTATGAGAGGAGCAACTAAAAAACAAATCGAAGAAATAGTGGAACGGATAAAAAATAATAAGAGCCCAGGAACAGATAGAATAACTGTAGAATTGTTTAAGTATGGTAGCAAGGACTTGATCGAACAATTACAAAAACTGATGGAGGAAATCTGGAGGAAAGAAGAAATGCCAAAAGAATGGGGACAAGCAATAATATGCCCAGTGTATAAAAAAGGGGATGCAAGTGTTTGCCACAACTACAGAGGTATTTCCCTATTAAACGTCGCATATAAAATTATAGCAACTTATATAAAAAATAAATTAGTAGAAGAAACAGAAAACGAAATAGGGGAGTACCAATGTGGCTTTAGGAAGGGAAGAAGCACCACGGATCACATTTTCACCCTAAGAGAGATTCAAGCAGAAAGCTATCAACACGAGAAACAGACATTTGTTTTGTTTGTCGACTTCAGACAAGCATACGATAACGTTCAAAGAGAAGCATTGTACAAAGCAGTAGAAGAAATGGGAGTAAGTGGTAAACTTACAAGAATGATAAAAGTAACGTTAAGAGGAACAGAAAATCTGGTTAGAGTAGGCAGCAAAACATCAGAAGTTTTCGAGAGTAAGGAGGGGGTTAGACAAGGGGACCCAATGTCGGCGAATCTGTTCAACATTGTGCTGGAAAAAGCAATAAGGGAAGCGAAGATCAACAGAAGTGGACTGGTATATAGAAGAAGGCACCAATGTTTAGCATTTGCGGATGATCTTGTGCTAATTACTAGAAGTAAAGAGGAGTTGAGAACTATAACGAAAACACTGGAGGAAAAGGCGGGAAAGGTGGGATTATATATAAACGAGCAGAAGACAAAGTATATGGAATGGAAGGACAGTGAATTTAAAGGAGGAAACTACTTGAATGTAACAACAGAAAGTGGAAAAGAATACAAGATTGAAGAGGTGGAAAAGTTCACGTACCTAGGGGCTGTATTCTCAAGAAACCCAAATATAGGCAATGAGATACAGGCAAGAATAATGGCTGGAAACCGATGTTTGGGAGCACTAAACAGAGTTCTGAGAAATAAAAATATCTCTAGAAAAGCAAAGATCAAAATATACCACACTACTATAAGACCAATAGTGACGTACGCGTGCGAAACATGGACGCTAAACAAAACAGAACAAACAAGACTAGAAGTGTGGGAAAGGAAGGTGCTAAGGAAAATATTTGGCGGAAAGAGAATTGGAGATGGGTGGGTAAGAAGAACAAACGATGAATTAAAAGAACTATACAAAGAAACAAGTATCATTGGGGTTATAAAAGCACAAAGGCTAAGGTGGCTGGGACATACAGAAAGAATGGGGAGTACAAGAATGCCGAAAATGGTAATGATAAACACGATAGGGGGAAGGAAGAGAAGGGGACGACCCAAAGCAAGATGGAGGACGGAAGTGGAGAGAGATGTAGAAGCGTTAAAAATTACTGGATGGAGAAGGAAGGCCAGCGATAGAGAAGGATGGAAGAAAGTTATCAAACAAGCCATGGGCCAACTTGGCTCGCAGAGCTAAATTATATATATGAGAGGAGCCACAATCAATTTTTAAAATTACAAAATTCCTCGTGCTTCAGATGTTATAGCAAAAAATATGAAAATGTCGAATTTATTTTTTCTCTCATAACTTTTTTTGTCTTAATCATTATTATTTTACCCATCACTTATCAAGCTATCTATGAAAATAAAAACAAAAAACAACTAATTCTATGTCAAATGACAGTTACCATTTGTCTGCGGTATCATTTATTAGAATTTCATATTATTGTTGTGTAATTCGATAGTCTTTGTAGTAATTGTTATAATGATGGCAACATTTAATAATAGCGAAAAATTGTACATGTTGAGATGCCATATTCTTTACCATAAAAACTGTGTAGGAGCTGAGCAAATATACTTAGAGCTATATCCCGAGAGAAGGCAACGAAGGGTGCATAATAACAAAAATTTGGAAATAAATTTAAAAGAATATGGTTTTTTCGAGAAACCAACCAAAAATCCAAAACAAATCAATAATTAATTAGACTTATCTGTTTTACACAGTTTCTAATGCATTTCAACATGTCAAATTTTCAATTATTTGTAAATATGCCCATAATTATATAGCAAATTTGCTACAAAAACTATCGAATTACACACAACAGCAACTATCATTTGACATTTAATTAGATGTTTTTATGTTTTTATTTTCATAGATAGCTTGATAAGTAATGGGTAAAATAAGATTTTTCTTCATTTTGTAACTTATTTATAAAAATAGATATAGCAAGTCATATCTCATTTAAAAGAGAAAAAAAGCACATTTAACTATTCCATAGCCTACTTCGCAGCCCCTAAGAAAAAATCAAATTAGGGGAAATATCTCGAAAATGGTAGGTGTTTAAAAAAATCTAAAATAACAGTTACATTCTCCATTAAAAAGTACTTGGAGAAAGTACTAATAAAATTGATCTAATGAATAAAATAAAAAAGTTACGAGAGAACAAAGAAATTCAACATTTTCATATTTTTTGCTATAACATCTGAAGTACTAGAAATTTTGTACTTCTAAAAATAGATTGTAGTTCCTCTCACACCTGGGAATAATTCGTCCAATTTAAACAAACCTGTATCTCTTATAATAAGCGAGATCCCCATGCTGGAAATATTATCTGGGACACCATTATATGACAAAAAACAGTTTTTTTTTTCTAATAACTCAAAAACCGTTAACGATGGAATATTTTTGAAAACGGTTCAGCGTTTGTCACAAAAAAACTGCACATTGTTGGTAATTTAACCGTTTGTCTATCTTGAATAGTAGGCGAGACAGTCATGTAATCACATCGAATATGGACCACCCTATAAATACTCTGTATGGGGTTACTACGTACTTATTTTTAGTGGATAATGCATAATATTGAAAACTTTTGGAAAATGGTCCAAAACATAAACATGACCAGAATGCTAGCAACAAACGTTTAACTTACTTGCAACACAGAAAAATTTAAGTATTCCAAAAATAACTGCCAAGATCTTTACACATAACATAATTATTTGCACCGCAGGAATAATTTACACTAAATCTGCACACCTCACCACCATTTGTTGACAGTTACAGTAACACAAACGTAAAGCTCAAATGGGTCACAATTTATATACATAAATTTTCGCGCCTGCGATACCTCTGTTCTGCGCGTGAACAACTATTGGATTGGAATAATTAAACACCTAAAATTGCATTAGCAACAACCATGGTTAAAATTTATAAAATCATGTACATACAAACTTTAATTTTACCTTAAAAAAGCATAACATTCAATTAAACGATAACGAAAGATTTGCATACTAACAAGAAGTAAAACTAAATATATTTTTCAATAAATTTTATAAAAAGTATTTGTTTATGCAGGATTTCTCAAACTTATTAAAAAGGTATCCATGTTGTTTGCATTGGCCACATTTGGTCAGAAGCCAAAATTTTCACTCACGCTTTGGGCTATACATGCACTTAGAACGCGTTCGGGGTTGGGGTTTATTATTTTACTTTCTGACCATATTACAAAAACCATAACGGATTCATAAGGATGAATTTAGACTATTTTATTGTGACCGGTCGATCGGTGACCTAAGTAATATACCACAAAGCGTCTGAGTAAATATTTATATTCACAACACACTGCGAGTAAAAATTTCGCGACCGAATTCGGTTATTATGAATAACATTCGTTTATCCGTACTAGGATTTCTCATATTTGACATTTTTGTATCGAACAAACTTTGTCATGGAGACCGGGCTTTTTTACGTACCTATTCTACGGGTGTACATAATTTGTTATTATAAAGCGGAAAAGCTTTTTTGAAATAAAAATAAAGTTTCTCCATAATTTAATGTTAGTAAAGATATTTATAATAAATGCTGATAAATTATGATAATATTACAAAGATCTTGACACAAAAGAAACGAAAATGACATTATTCAAATATCCCGGGGTTTCCCGGTACTAAGTATTTTCCGGGAGATATAAAATAGGTTAAAATAGACCGGGATTCCGGGATGCCGGGAGTAATTAACATGCTTTAAAATTTTTATTCCTACACTTTCTCGTCTTAATTCTCCAATATTCTACCGCTAACCCAGTTCTACAGTTTCCTTCCAATTTACTATATAAGTAACATAATCTAATTAATGTACCTTAGCCTAATTAGTACTCCATTACCTGTTTATTAAAGCCCAGTGGCTATATCAGCTTAACCTCTTCAGGGACGAATTAATAAAAGCCGCAAAAAAGGACTTTTAATTTTTAAAAACGTAATTTTTATTGAAAATACATTCAAAACAATGAATTAAAACAGAAATTTTAAAAAACAAAAGCGAAAAATAATGCACGCATTTGTGGCCATTGGGTGGTAAGGGCACGTTATAAATTAAATGACTTCATACATTCAGGGCACAGGTTCATTGCATTTCTCGCATTTATAACAAATTAGACAAAAATAACGCTTTGTATCCATATCCTCCATTCTTTTAAAATACTGGTTGCACATACTATATAGGTGATAATCAATATGTAGCACATAACAATATGCGAAGTTTAGAAAAAAATTACTACCAGTGTTGATAAGCGTACACAGATGTGTACGTTTACTAATGTCTTGTCAATGAGCATGAATATTGTAAATAATCTCTAAAATTTACATGGTTTATGTTAATTAAATATATTTTACATATCTTTCAACTTTTTTAAACTGAAATTATAGAGATCTTCGGTTAATAACAAAATAAATTTATTAGTATAGAAAAACGGTCAACAAATTTCAGTACCACGCTATTTATTGTGACCAGTAATATGACAATTCATATTTGTTTGCCCATATTTCTTTTTTTTTTGTTAGCAAATATTGTAGTGATTGCCTACTTGTAGTAATTTTCATTAAATTTTTTTTTACCGCGGCTGAATTATAAAAAAACTAAACGTACACATATGTGCCAGTATCCCTGAAGAGGTTAATAGAGAGCAACAGTGAATTCATGTTGCTTGTCGAGTTACACAAAAAAAAAGTGTAACCTAACCTACATACAGGGTGTTGCATGACCAAAAGGCCAAACTTAAGGAGCATGTTCCTTGAGTCAATTTAAGCAAAAAATATTATACAAACCATAGTTCAAAACTCGACGGTTATCGAGTTATAGATCTTTAAAGTTTATAAAAAAAGGTAAATTTTAACATAACAAAGCTTCCATCTTCTAAAATGTTGATTTAACAACAAAATGTTTTTTATAAAAGATGCATCGCTATCTTTTTTGCGCTTTATAGTATACTCGATTTTGTTTTGTTTTTTTACGGTTTATCTTAAATATTATTCCATTTTTGGATTCCTCTTTAAATGGATTTTATAAAATATGCAAGGTCATATAGGCCTAAAATTAACCGTTTTCGAGTAATTAATTTTTTTCTCGAAAATTTTGAACAATGTAGCACTTTCAAAAATATCAAGTAATACTCAAAATTCAACGAATTCGATCAAAAGTAACAACCGCCCTGTACAAAATTTCAAAATTTTAAATAATACAAACTGGATACAACTGAACCATGTTGGATTAATTTTTATAATGTCAATTAAAAATTACAAAAACGTTAGTCAAACACTTGCTGGCATAATAAAATTCAATTTATGCAGGTCACGGCACACTAAATAAAAAAATAAATTTTCTTCCAAAAATTATTTAAGGCTATAAAAATTAACTCCACATGGTGGCAGTTGTATCCGAATATCCTTCCTCTTTCTAAAAATGTAAAAATAACCATTTGAAATAACAAAGTTAGGGTCCTTTCCGGCGAAACCGGAAGTAAAATAATAGGGTGCATTTATGTTCAAATAATCCGGTTTTTGACACGTATCATACACCCGGTATATTAAAGATAAAGGACAAAAAAAAAATGTGAAAAAAACATGTTCTCTATAAAAAAGAGATAATAGATTTGTTTAAATTAGTGATTGATCAAAATTACTTTCAATATAATAACGTGATCTACAGACAAACAGAAGGTCTCCCTATGGGATCTCCAACAAGTCCTTTATTAGCCGAAATATTTATGTCTAAAATAATTTCAAAAATATTAGAATTAGAGTTAAGCAAAAAACACGTAATATTCTTTTATAGGTATGTAGATGACATAATAGCAGCTTTCAATGGCACCGACAGACAATTAAATTTATTTCTAAAAACTATAAATAATATTCATCCTGCTATCAAATTCACTTTAGAAATAGAAAAAGATAAACAAATAAATTTTCTGGACCTAACATTAAATAGAACCAATAATATTATCAACATTGATATTTATAGAAAACCAACTTTCACAGACTGTACTATACCTTTAGATTCAATGCATCCTAACTGTCATAAACACGCAGTTTATAATTCCATGGTATATAGATGCAAAAATCTACCGTTATCAAAAGAGAATTATGAAAAAGAAATCAACACTATAAAAGTAATAGCTAGTAACAACGGTTATTCACAAAACATAATAAATAATATAATCAACAAATTCGAGAAAAAAGAAACTTTAAGTCTCCTATACTCAGTTAAAAATTTAAAAAGCACGCCTTACATTTGTCTGACATACTATGGTTTAATTACGGACAGAATAAGCAAAATGTTTAAAAAACTCAATATTAATGTGTCCTTTAGATCGTCCAAAAAAACGTCTTCTTTATTATTTAATGCAAAAGAAAAACTCGATCCTCTAAAAAAATCCGGAGTTTACCAATTGAAATGCAATGATTGCGAAGGTACGTACGTGGGCCAAACTGGAAGGTCCTTTAAAAAACGTATAGAAGAACATTTACGTTCTGCTAAATATAAAAAGATATTTGCTAATCATTTAATTGAAAATAATCATTCATACAAAAATAATTATAAAATTTTACACTTATGTGAAAAAGGCCGTAAACTAAATCTATTGGAAGCTGCTGAAATCTTTAAGCTATCTGAGAACCCCAATTTATTGAATGACCAGACAGACATTATGTACTCACCGCTATTTAACAGCATTAAGTAATGGAATTTAATAATCCCGTTAACTTCCGCCCCTCCGTTATTCGCGCTATCTATACCTGTATAAATGCTTTGTAAAACTTGTTTATATGTTAGTCTTAATAAGTACTTGACAATGGTCCAATAGATTGAAAACGTTTGTACGAAAAAACTCAAAATTAAAGTGGTTAAACAAAGTAGTAGTGTTTTATTTCAATTAATATGTCTCAATACCACAAAGTAACGGCTAAACAAATTCTTCAATTACAAAAAAGAACTGTTTACAACCCTTTTAATGACCTACTGAAATCTAAAAACAAGTCGATTATCACAATAATCATACAAAGAAATGCTACCTAAATAGGTAAAATTCAAATTAAATTGTATTTGATCATGAAAACTATTACATTTACGTATTAAATTAAAATATTTATATAATAATAATGTTATTTATTTAGAGTTTTGCTAATTGTTTTAACAACTTTATAACTTACGTATATAAATATATAACAATTAAAACTTTTCCTTGATAAAACTACTGAGCTTACGTCTAAACCTTGCAATTTCATTTTTAAGTTCGCTTGTTAATAATAATAACTTTGATACTCAAAAAACAAATTTTTATCAAATTTTGGTATCCGTGACACGAAACAATTGACAGTAACTCTACTTTCGACTTATTTAAAATCATTGGACCTAAATTGTCTATCACTGAATTTGAAAAGTTACAAAAAATAACATTATGATCAACTTAATTAAAATTTAGAGTAATAAAGGATAATTTTCACAATACTTTGCTTGCGGAAAACGTCGCACAATGTTCAATAAAATGAATTGATCCTTACGCGAGCTTTGGAAGGAAGGAATGTAATTTCAACGTCCGCACGCATATCCTAGTCTTCATTTGGTATCAAAGGAATTCACACAATCGAAATCATCGCATTGCTTAAATTCCGACTCATAATTATTTTAATTTGCACCGCATTTTTCTAAACTTTAGTATTAAAGCTATGACACCCTCACATTATAGTAATCCATAAATTCTTTAAATTTTAAATGAAACACACCTTTTTTGTAGAACAAAAAATTTTTATTTTTTCTGTGTTTTACGATATTTACTATTCCTTTACTAATTTTTAACAAAGGAATTACCTTTTACAAGTTTTAAACAAAATCAAAAGTAAACACATATACGGGGTGTTTGAAATTTGAGTTTAAACATGGGGAACTCGCTTATTATATTAGCTAGAGCTAGAGTATAGGTTTAAATTTGGCATAGTTGCTAAATTCGGTGCTCAGACGAAGAGAAATTGGAAATATCTCAAAAGGGTAATCGAGAAAATTAGGAAACACCGGAAAATACGATTTTTATAAAACATTTCAAATGTGTAAAAACATTGCCCATGCAGCTTTCCAAGCCGAATCGGATGGTAATTGCTAATTTTCCCCAGGTCGATTCGTTTTTGTTTTAAGATAACCAACCAACTTTATTTTTTAATATGGGCGCAATTTTTGCCATTTACATAATCAAAAAAAAATATTCTAAATTCATTGATGTATCAAACATGGTATTTTACTTCAACATTCATTGTCAAATTTGTAAAATTGCGTTTTGGACAACAACTACTACGTATAGATCAGACAGCCCGATCGTTGTACAGGGTGGCCTATTTTCGATGCCCATACAGGGTATCTCGGTTATTATCATTGATAGAAAAAAACTAAGTACATAGTCTCGATTTTTTTTTCGAGAGAAATTCATTGCCGTCAACAGATTTTTAATGTCTTTTTTAATTTTCGAAATATAGCCAAAACCCGATTTTTGGCACTTTTCAAAAATATTAAATATCTTGCTTAACCCTTTCGCTACCAATTTTTTTTATTGTGTGTTTCAAATATTTCATATGATTTCCTGCCTCCTTGTGTTCAAAAGACAGCAGTTAATAGTCAAGTTAATTTTTTTAGCAAGGGGGTGGTTTATAGGGGTTGCGGGAATTTAGAGTCCCATTGGTATTTTAGGTTGGGACATATGTGTCCCTATGGTGCCACAACTGCACGAATAAATCAAAACAAAATGTGGTAAACATATGATAGGAGGGGGTAACCACGTGTTCTTTGCCTCTACACCTACAGTGTAAATACCATTGGGACAAGGTTTTATGGCAATTTATACAGAGTCAAACCCCACTGAGATATTTTATTTGGTGTTTGGGACGTTTGTGTCCCGTTGGTAGCGAAAGGGTTAGTCGAAAAGATAAAGAAAAACGTTAAAGACGATTAAGGACACAAAACCATGCCAAAAACGTCTTTAAAGTTTTGCTCTATCTTTTCGTACCCTGTACAATAGTTTATGCCGTTACCATGACAACCAATCAACAAACTAACAATTTTTAAGTCCTAATACTTATCATCGTAATAAATTCGTATATTCATTGTATTTTATTATGCTTAATGAACGAAAACGTTTTTGTTTTTAAATTAAAAGTACAACACAAAATTAAAAATCCACATTAACTATTTTTAACCATTTTCATGAGTGAAGACTTGAGTAAAAGTAAGAATTACGATCAAAACCTTTAATTTTTTTAATATACAAAGAGGTAGCAAAAACTTGCAGTAGCAGTTCACACATTTTTTAAATTTTGCTTATAAAAGAGATAGAAATTTGGTTCAATTACAAAAAAGTTACATTCAGTGTGTCCAAAAGGTATGGAATATGCTATATACAGGGTGCACCACGACCCTGAGATTCTTCGATAGCTCCTTTATTAATGAAAATATCAAAAAATGTTTAATACAAATATAGTGGGAACCTATTTTCCACATAACCTAAAATTATTTTCAAATATACAGGGTGTTTCGTTTGACCGGCACATAAAAAAATTTAATTTTTTTAAATAGAACACCCTATATATTTTTACATTTTTGGATTCCTCTTAAAATTTACTTTAAAAAATGTATAAGATTATATAAGGTTATGTGGAAAATAGGTTCCCACTATATTTGTATTAAGCATTTTTTGATATTTTCATTAATAAAGGAGCTATCGAATAATCTCAGGGTTGTGGTGCACCCTGTATATCTCAGTAAACATCCTCTTTAGGGATTTTTTTTGAATAAAAGTTGTTTGGTGCTTAGTTTTCCACCATAAGACAAAATTTTAATTTTTTAATTATTTTTTTCGAATAACAAAAGCGCAATGAAAAACAATTGAATGTTTTTAAATGACAAGATACCCCTATATTATACTCATTTGATAGATAATTTTTTTGGCAATGATAAAGTCAGTTTTTAAACCCGTAATAACGTTCCCAGGCATTTCAGGTGTTAAGACCGCATCTCTTTAATACGATCTTTTAAATTTTCGATATTCTCCGGCCTATTTTTAAGTTGACCCCATCATTCAAAAGGGGAAAAAATGCACTATCAAATGAGTATAAAATATAGGGGTACCTTGCCATTTTAAAAAAATCAATTGTTTTTCATTACGCTTTTATTCGTTAAAAAAAATTCAATTTTGTCTTACGGTGGAAAACTAAGCACCAAACAACTTTTATTCAAAACATTTTCCCTAAAGTGAATATTTACTGAGATATATAGCATATTCCATACCTTTTGGACACACTGTATATTACCAGTGCTTTTATTGTAAGAAAAAAGGTGCCGGAACTCACATCTTGTTAACCCTTTATAAAAACATTTATACATATATTCAGTTCTTAAAATTAATTTAATTTATTGTACTAAAGGCAAAATGGTACCGGAATGCCGTTCCGGTGCGTTCTATGACCAAAAAAAGCTGTATATAACTATGCATTTCTCAAAAATGTCTTAATGTCGCTACAAATTAATCTGTAACATGCGTAACTTTCTGTCAATTTAACTGAATTTCTATCTTTTATTAAGCAAGATCCCAGTGGCCCGAATTAATTGGTACATTTTGTACAGGGCCGCATTCGACCCGCAGGTTCCAGTTTACCCACTGTTATTATATAAAATATAAATTAATAAAAAACAACATTTATCTAACGTCTTATAACTTATTTCAGTCCAAAAGATAAACAAACATAATTTGATTTTAATTTTGTGTGCCAACTTCATGGTAATGAACAGTGTATGTAGCATCTAATAAGATTTATGCGTAGTTAATTTTCGCTCAGCTATGTAGAGTACGATCAATTCGGATATTAATTATCACTGCTCATGAATTGGTAACATTAATGTGTAATTTTGCTTCTTTAAATGTTGCTTTGCCATAAAAGCAACTTTTATCATTAATATTTTGCCTAAATTGCCAGTTAAAAACTAAAAGTGACAGTTAAGTGGGCCTCGAAGTTTTGACGTATCGTATCCCCTGTACATCAACGCATGTCGCTAAAAGAAATTGGACATTTTCGGGTATGTGGTATGATATTAAATTTACAAACAAACTTTTTTACACATTCGCTAGTATATTGAAGAGCGTTTAATTTAATGTATTTCACCAATCTATTTTTAATATTTAAAAAATGTAAGTGTAAACAAAATGTGAGGATAGTTACACTAATAGCGTATACATAAAGTGCGATGTGCTTTTAAAACAATTTATTATTGTTTATCACACGCATTACCAAATTATTACCCATTTTGGTATAAAAAAACAAACTAATTTTCATAATAATATTCACATTCATTATTCAATATGACGTAGATTGACCACCCTGTATATATAAGTTCAAAGCAATGTACTTGTATTCAAAATGTAGTTCTAGTTTTAAGTATCCAATAAAAAAAAGGACTAACATTGTTAGTATTTTAATCATATGCCAGTAGTGGATAAAATATTTTTAGTATTTGTGTTAGATCATGATTATTATTCTTATTTGAATATTTTTCAGCAAGAAGAACATAATGGCTCAGATACAAACTGTATCTAAAGTGTATGCTGACGTCTTAAAAAATAAACCGAGGGAATACTACGATTACGATATGTTTGTGCCTACTTTGGATAATATAGAAAATTACGAGTTAACTCTAAAGTTAGGTCGTGGAAAATACAGTGAAGTGTTTGAAGGAATTCACACGACAAATTCCGAAAAAGTAGTTGTAAAAATTCTTAAACCAGTAAAAAAACGAAAAATTAGGAGAGAGGTAAAGATTTTAGAAGCACTACGAGGAGGAGTTAATATTATAAAACTGCTTTCAGTGATAAACATAGATAGTTTAAAATTAACCGCATTAGTGTTTGAACAAGTCCATAATGTTGACTTTAAGCACGTTTATTTACAATTATCAGAACCAGAAATAAGATATTATATTAATGAACTATTAAAAGCGTTAGATTACTGTCATAGTAAAGGAATTATGCACAGGGACGTAAAACCCCACAATATTATGGTAGATCAGAAAAACAAAAAACTTCGACTGATAGATTGGGGTTTGGCAGAATTCTATCATCCCGGACAAGATTATAATGTGCGCGTTGCATCCAGATATTTTAAAGGACCAGAATTACTGGTGGAGTATGGCTATTACGACTACTCTCTTGATATGTGGTCCTTGGGATGCATGTTTGCTTCAATGATTTTCCGTAAAGAGCCATTTTTTCATGGAAATGATAACAACGACCAATTGGTGAGAATAGTTAAAGTCCTAGGCACGCATGATCTCTTTGCTTATATTACGAAGTACAATATAAGAATCGACTCAAAATTTCGTGAATTACTAGGAAACCACGTGCGCAAAATGTGGGATCGATTTATTAACACGGAAAATGGGTACTTGATAAACGACGAGGCTTTGGATTTTCTCGAATCACTGTTACGTTATGATCATATGCAACGAATTACTGCAAGGGAAGCCTTGGAACATAATTATTTTATTTCTGTTACTCCGAAACACTTATTCATAAACACACCAACCGCTACCAGCGTTAAGGATACGTTTAACAGTATACACATTGAAGATTTAGATGGTTAAACCATTCATTTTTATGCCATTCATATAAAATTTTATTTGTTTGTGCAAATTTGTTTTTTTGTTACTATTCACATGATAATAGTTTTCTTTAGCCAAAATAAACGTTGCAATTCACCACTGTGTGCTTTACTTGATTTTATATCACTGTAGACTGTAGTGGCCTTTTTCTGCAGTAAGGTGTAAAACTTTATTTATAAGTAACACTTTACTTCTTGTTATCTTATCCAAGTTCAAACATTTTCATATTCAGAGTAGTCTTAATTCTAAATATGTATTTGGAAGATATATCTGATAACGATACTTTTCTGGGATAAATATACCTAGTTTATCAGATTTGTGGTAGGGGTTATTGTTTATCTGCTACAAATGGAAAATCGAAAATTATTTTGAAAATCATCTGTAAACTTTACTGTAGTAGACTTTGATAGACAATTCCGACTATTTTTCATATGGAACCCACGATTTGAATAAAAAGAACATTTTCTTAGCTTTACGAAATGAAGATATGGATGGTATGTTTACTGAAAATAGTTTGCTATCGATTTAAAAACGTGCATAAAAAAAACATCGATTTTTAGTAATGCTGCTAAATTTAACTTTTAAATTACCTTCAACACCCATTAAAGTATTGTTTAATTTTTTAAAATAAAGAAGTTGCAGGCAATCATCAAAATCTTAAAAATATCAATTTTCTTCTACATCAGAAAAACAAAAACCATTACCAAAAATTTAATAAAGCAGGTAGATTTTTCTCAAAAAACAAGTTCTAAAGACCTAAATCAGGTACTGTAGTTATTGAGGTAACCTACATATATCGTACATTAATTTTGAACCACCGTGCAACGAATTACTACATGAGTATTTAAAATGCTTTAGATAAACAAATTTATTGTCTAAAAATGTTTGATTCAATGTTAACCAAAACTGGTAATGTTAATTTTAAAATAGTTTCTATTTTTAAAAAAATTAAAAACATTTCCAAAACAAATTTAATTCAGTAAATTCATAAAATTACAAAAAAAGAAACTTAAAACTATTAAATAAGAATTTGCAATCCTATTTAAAAAAAAACTAAATTGGCACTTCTCAAAAATAAACAAAAACAGAAATGTAATGTATCACAAGATAGCTTAAGTTTGTGTAACATATCGCAAAGCACCTTCTCTTGCTAACTTATCGGCTCCTTCATTCCCTCTTACTCCTATATGTCCTTTAACATGTTCCTGAAAAAATCTTAATCGTTAAGTTCCAAGTTACAGTACATTCTTGAAGTGAAATAAATTAAAAAACAATGTTTATCGTACCCATTTTATCTGCTGCATTAATTTACAAGCATTATCTAAAATAATAAAATCGTCTTTATTTTTAACATCACCACCATTTACAAGTTTCCAGTTATTCTTCTTCCATCTATGGATCCACTGTGTTATTGAATTTATAACAAACTGCGAATCGGTCTTAATAAGCAATTTTGTTGCTCCTAAAAATTACACATATTACTTGTATACTTTTTACTGTTTATATTTTGTATGGGGTTTACTGACTGTTATTGTCCGTGCCAAGAAGTTTTAAGAGCTTATTGCTGACTTTTTTTTTCATATAATTTTACACAGAAAAACCAATGTATGACATTTTTAAATTGATCAATGATGCCTTATTTAAAGTGTTACATCATTACAATTTGCAGCTTCCCGAGGTAAAAAAAAAACTTAAATAGATCACTTACCATTTTCGTGTGCTACTTTGATTGCAGATACACAAGCATGGATTTCGGCCCTATTATTTGTTGCTTTACCAGTTAATGGTTCACTGACATTACTAAAATTACATTTATATTTATGCCTTTTATTGCACAAAATTACATGCATAAAATAATTCTTGATACATTAATTTTCTTGTTGATGGAAATTTCTACTCACCATGCATGATTGTCATCAAACCAGACACCAATGCCAGCTTTAGCATTAATTCTACCATTATGTTCACATGCTCCATCGGTGTATACCACAACATATTCATTTTCTGTAGGCAAAGTGAATTTTGTTTTTTTAAAGTTGCTACATGATGGACTATCTACATCATCTAATATTTCAACAACAGTTGAGTAATTTCTAAAATTGATTATTTATCTCATTAAAAAACTCGTTCATAAATGAAACAGCACATGCTAGTACCTCGAATTATTCTGATGAATAGTACCAATACACTGTTTGATGTCATTGATTTCGCATTGTAAAAGTTTAAGGCGTTTTTCAGCTTTTGTCAATCTCTGTTCAAGAATTCTTATATTGTTAACGTCACTGTAAAAAAAAATGTTCTGCTTTCAATATATTCTTTGTTTCACCCACTGAGTGTGCTTGTATTAACATACCTGTTGGGCGAACTCATTTTCTGATACAGGAATGATAACCTATGAGATATATATTTCTGGAGAATTCTTACTACAAAACTAGGTATGACAAAACTATTTGATGGTTGAAAACGTTGAAAAACTTTTAACACGAAACGAAACATAAGTTTCGTAGCTCTTTTGTACGAATTCGCAATGGATACAATTTTACCACACAAATGATACATATAACCTACTTAATAATGTTGTAGGAGTACATATTTATTTATCCTGTATTATTTTTTATTAAAAGCATGTATTTATGCTTCAACGATGTAATTTAAAAAATATTGTTTTGTTCCTCAATGCAACATTTGTATCCACGAATGGGATTTAAATTTGTTTCTACCAGTTTGTCTATCCAGAGGCGTACCTAACTGGAAGGGGTCTGAAAATATCCAGAAAGGTGCCACCTCAGAGTGCTCGAGCTGTTTATTATATTAAGCTGTGTTTGGGTTACAATTAATATTTTTTTGTTATATGTTTAATATCAAATTGAGAAAAAATTCAACATATTTTTTTTTTCGTATTTCCTCAAAAACTTCTGAACCAAGAAAGCCATATTTTAGAATTAAATTAAGCACATATTTACCCATCTTTGTGCCAATTTTAAGAAATATATAAAAAAAGAATATGGTTTCCTTTTAAAACATGTTTATTAATGTTTCAATATCAGCACAATGGATCAAGCAACTATAACATCACTCACAAATCACAAATGTCTCGTTTATATGATTTTTTTAATCAATGATTATGGAGATGTCTACTAACTGTACTATTTGTCAAAAATATTCATACATGGATATTTAAACTGCTACCGGTATTAAAATATTTTTCACAAATGTCATATTTAAATGATTTTTCATAAGTGTGGGTTCGAATATAAACATTTAAATTACCATATCGATTAAAACCTTTCCCACAAATGTCTCATTTATGACGTTTTTTCACCAGCGTGGGTCCTACAATATAACGATTTAAATTGTCACGTTTATTAAAACATTTTTCACAAATGTCATATTTATACTGTGGGTCACATGATAAGTTAACTGACTATTCTGACTGAAACATTTACTGCAAATGTTACATGTATGACGTCTTTTAACACTTCTTGCTAGTGTGGGTTCTCATATCAATATTTTAAGTGCCATGTATATGGAAATATTTTGCACAAATATCACATTTATGACGTTTTTCAACAGAGTGGGTCATGATATGAACATTTTTCACGTTGATTTAACATTTTTCACAAATGTTACATTAGTGATAGCTTTTTTACCCGTGTGGTACCTAATATTATGAACCTTTAATTGGCCATTCTGACTGAAACTTTTACCACATATGTCACACTCATATGGTTTTACACCAGTGTGTGTTCTCATATGAATATTTAAATGACCACGGTGATAAAAACATTTTCCACAAATGTCACATTTAAACGGTTTTTCACCAGTGTGTATTCTCATATGACCACTTAAATGGTTTTTCTGATTGTAACATTTTCCACAAATGTGACATTTATGACGGTTTTCACCAGTGTGGGTGCTTATATGTCGTTTTAAACTATTTTCAAAGTAGAAACATTTACCACAAATGTCACATTTAAACGGTCCTTTACCAGTGTGGATCCTCATATGAATATCCAAATTGATTTTCTTACTAAAATATTCCTCACAAATGTCACATTTATGACGTTTGTCAACAGTATGGGTCTTCATATGAGCACTTAAATAGCTTTTACGAATGAAACATCTCCCACAAATATCACATTTAAACGGGTTTTCTCCATTGTGTGTCCTCGTGATAATTTAAATATTTTTTCTGATTAAAAGCTTTTTCACAAATATCACATTTATATGGTTTTTCGCCAGTGTGGGTCCTAATATGATCATTTAAATGACAGCGGTAATTAAAACATCTCCCACAAATGTCACATTTAAACGGTTTTTCGCCAGTGTGAGTCTTGATATGAACACTTAAACTGCTTTTACGATTGAAACATCTCCCACAAATATCACATTTAAACGGGCTTTCTCCATTATGTGTCCCAATGTGAATATTTAAAGTGCTTTTTCTAGTGAAACATTTGCCACAAATATCACAATTATAACGTCTTTCGCCAGCGTGGGTCTTAATATGAACATTTAAGTAACCAATCCGACTGAAACTATTACCACAAATATCACACTTAAACGGTTTTTCATCAGTGTGAGTCCTAATATGATTAATTAATTTGCTTTTACTACTGAAACATCTCCCACAAATGTCACATTTAAACGGTTTTTCACCAGCGTGAGTCCTAATATGATTACTTAAAGTGGTTTTACGATTGAAACATTTCCCACAAATGTCACATTTAAACGGGTTTTCACCAGTGTGGATCCTCATATGATCACCTAAACGGCATTTCTGACTGTAAAATTTACCACAAATGTCACATTTAAACGGTTTTTCACCAGTGTGAGTCCTATTATGAATAATTAATTGGCTCTTATGATTGTAACCTCTCCCACAAATGTCACATTTAAACGGTTTTTCGCCAGTGTGAGTCTTGCTATGAACATTTGAATTCTGATCTGACTCGATCATAACACTTTTCGATTCTACCACTTCCAATAAACAATATTTACTATTACTTAAAATGTTTTCTTCATTAACTGCACTATCATGTGGCATTTCTAATTTACAAGTCATCGCGGTTTGATCTGATACATTCGACACTATATTCAAGTCATTAATATCATTTTAAATTAATATTCTGTCTTCTAATATACACTCCAATTCATCAAAGTATTTCATTTCTGCTGTTTTATAATCACTGTTCTCATTGTTCTTACCATTTATCGATATTTTATTAGTAACACGTTGTACCTCGTCACTTGGATTATTCAAATATCCCGAAGGTTCTTCTTTTATTTCAAATTTTTCTTCACCATTTACACTTTTAACTTCTTCTGTGCTTTCGAATAGGTCTTCTATTTGAAAATTATTGTTTCTTGATTGTACATACTCATGATTAATTAAATTAATTTCTAAATTACATTCTTCTAGCTCTGAGTTCATTGTTTCGTCTTTTATATCTTTTACACACGCTTCACCTTCATATTGGTTCTTCATATTTACAAAAAAAAAATCTGGTATTTACTGTTGAGCTATATTTTTTCACAATACAAAATGATTTTCACCAGTTTCATGTATGATTTGTACGTGAACAACACAGTCGTCTTAAATACTGAACACGATTAGTAAACAGTAATGTTGGCAGTAGGTTAGGTTAATTCTTTATCTATGGGTTAGGTTTGTAAATATTTGATCTACGACGATTGATTTGAACTAAAATGAGTTACATGATTACATGATTGGGTTATCACCAAGGCACAACTATTATCTTATTGGTGTTTATTCCAATTTTGTTGTGAGAGTGTGTTGCCACGAAATAACTAAATATTACTCCCTGTCCGAAAATAAGAGTCCCATTTAAAAAATTTGTTTTTTTTATTTACTAGGAGTAGAAAAATATAAAAAACGGATCGTACAGTCCTGACTTGAATGTTTTACATTTGGAATTTTTTGCATCCATACAATCTTTGCAGCATCAGCATGCACCAAATACAATTGATGAGTTCATTCAAAGTGTTTAAAAAGTATTTGAGGATTATAAATATACCAAATTGGACAATATTTTTCTAACGTTGCAAAGTTGTATGGATTGTGTTGTACGGGAAAATGGGGCGAATAGTTATAAAATACCTTATTTTAAAAAGGAAAAATTAAGAAGAGAATCCAAACTGATAATATCTTTAAAATGTTCGCAAGAAACAATGACAATATTCCGTCAACATGATTAATTTAAGTAATTTTGTAAATAATGGTGTTTTGTTTTTTTGCAATGGTCAGTAAAACTTTTATTTTGTTTTTTTTTTTCGTTTTTAATGTCCTTCAATCCTTAGCATTGATCCTTAATCTCGAAAAACACTGTTAAATTAAAATGGGACTCTTATTTTCGGACAAATTTTTGTGTGAAATGAGACTCTTATTTTCGGACGGAGGGAGTATAAAATTATACATAATGAAACAATAAATCGCCAATCCTAATGAACCTGTTGAATTCCTCCGATTATTTTTCAAAAACAGTTTATTGCTTACTTAAAAACAGATGTTTCGCTACAAGTTACAATACACTCAAAATATAGCAATATCAATGTGGAAGAGGTTGTTTTTAAACATTTAGTAACTAAGTAAACAATAAGAATACAACCCAATATATTAAATAACATTTCATGCTGTTATTAATATTTAGCAATTAAAACAACACTTAACTTGGACCACAAACATTTAATTTTCAAACAATTTCTGAATCCTACAACCATTTTTATGTAATCATAAGTCATATTTAAAAATGGGATAGAATATTTAAGCAAAGTTTAGTTACATACTTTATGAATATTTATCATATATATTACTCTTACTAAATCTATATACCCTAAGTCTAAAAACTTCCACAATATTTTAACTGCAACAGCTTAATAAAGCATCTGAAGAAAAAATATAATCTGCATTTAGCAGCTAGATACTGCAACCAGTTGTAGATATAATACATAATATTATTAACCATCCATTTTTCTGAATTAATATCTTTTGATTTCTAATACAAAAAAGCTATTGAACAAAAAAATTTCTATAGGCACTATTTATATGTATAAAAACAATTGATACAGATCTACAATTATTAGCTTTTGAAGTAACTATCGTTTTCAAAACTAATTTCATGCAAATTTTCATCTGAAGTAACGACATCTTAAAATTTCTAAGTTTTATAACAGGTTGAAACGTTTTGTAAAAAAAGATATTAAAACTATTTTAGGCTAAAAATATTTTTAACAAATTTATAATTGTTTGATTTATGTATTAATATTACATAATGGAAATTTTCTTAGAAGACTATCATAAACATTGGAACGGTCGCAAACACAATTATGATAATAAAAGATACGAGAGGTATATCATTAAAATATTACAAAACATACACCTGATAATAACTTCACCTAAAATTACTGGAATATAATATAAACACACTAATAAATTATTGCTTAATTTAAAAAATACAATTCACTGGGTCTGTTACTTTCACGAAATATTTTAAAAGTACATTTTTAAAATAAAATAATAATAATAGGAAATCTAAAATGACGTAAACAAACGTTTTAAAATTACAAAATACGATAAAGCAAAAAACAAGGCAAATAATAAAAATACTAAAGCTGTTTTGAGATTACTGTGGTTTCCTTTCATCAGTCATGAAATGGTCCAAAACATCTTGCATCGAATGTCGCAGATTTTCATCACCACCACCTCCAGGCATTGTTATTGTTTGACTCACAGTTCGTACCGTCCTTGTAACTCTTTAAAAAAAAAAAGATATGTATGAAATCATTCATTATTTACAGGGCAGTACTATAATAACTGAATTCACTCGGTATACCTGTACATTTTGCGTAGATTTCATACTCATTCTATTGATTACAAAATACGTTCACTGATATCATAAAATTACAATACTATAAGAAATAAAAAAGTTGACTATCGCATCTCAAAAACTAAGAAGGCTGGGTCAATTTTCACTAGATCATGCGATTAAGACCTTTAATCTGTGAATAATAAACTTAAGGTGTTCACAATAAGACAGTTATTGTTAAAATTAAAATTTTAAGTTTTCAGAATATTTCTGGAACTGTTTACAATTTGCACATTTTCAGTTTAGATTCGTACAAAGCATGTAAAAATACACTTTTTGCTAATTTAACCATCCTATTTATCTCTTTCTGAAATCTATTTTTTTATGTTGAAACATATATACAGAGTGGACCAAAGTCGATGGAGTTACATGGGTACCTTGCTTTTTGTTAATAATATTATAATTAGAGTTATGATTAATATAATATGGCTTCTGCGAGCGGAATCCTGAAAGTTGCCTTGCCAGTCAACGTGTTAACAATGTCCTATCTCTGTTACTGTTGTGAACATCAAGAAAGTTTATGAAGATTATTTTTAGATTTTCTTATGTAGAATAATTTCATGGTGCTTACAAAAATTATGATGCTCACCGTTAAAAATTTATGACACAAACTTACCTTTATTATTATTATTTGTTTTTATTTTTATTAAAAACTAATTTTAAATTTTAATACATTTCCATTGATAGTTATAGTATAATTTTTAAGATTAAATCGTTTTTTGTTATATTAAATAGACTGTTTGATATGATTTGAATAAACTTTGAACTGATTTTTCTCGAAAATTTTTTTAGGTATGCATACTTTTTTAATACATGGTCGGATTCAGAATTAAATTCTCTATCCGAATCAACAGAAAAATTATACTATGTAATTTAAAAAAAAAAAAAAAAACAGTTGCCTATCGCGGATTTGACATACATCATCGTAAAGGTAACAAATGCACATCACTTAATAGAGAATTTATCGCCGTTTTAACAAATATAAGGTTTCTTGGGGTTATTTTCAATAATTAAAAAGTTATAGGGGTGCCACAATCAAACTGAATATTCAGGATGTGTAAAAATTGGTGGAAGCGCTACAGGTGGCGATGTTCTTCGTAAAATTCTAAGTCGAAAATCTTAATACGAAAATGTTGTACCATGCTTCCTATGGCCTCAGGCACCATTTAAAGAAACAAAAAATTGGCAACATTGCATACATTGATTTGCATTTGGACATTTTTTTATCAGCAATTTTTACTTAGGTATTTACAATTTTTGTTCGAACTAAAAGCCTTCAGTTCGTAAACATAGCTGCAAACTTTTAGGGATCATCTAACACAAACTAGATATAATTACGAGAAAAACAGAGATGACAGCTAATGACAATGTTGCCATATGTATTATTTTCATTCAAATCAGTGATTTACATATTTTCAACACCAATTTTTGAAAGAAAGAACACAATATCTAGCAAAAAATACTATTCGAAATTTATTTTTATTCCAAATTGCAGCTTTTTCTTTTGCAAGTATTAAATAACAGTGCTTATTAAAGGACTAAATGTCAAAGCATTGAGGACCTCTTGCAGACACAACAACATTTTCGTATTAAGATTTGCGACTTAGAATTTTACCAAGAACATCGCCACGTGTAGCGCTTCCGCCAATTTTTACCAGGGACTGAGAACGGAACGAAAACGTTAAACGAAATTAACCGAAATTTTTTTAGGAACGAAAACGAAATTATTATTTTTCGTTCAAGAACGAAAACGAAATAAATATTTTCCAAAACCGGTTTTAACCGGTTTTGTCGATATTTCAATTTTATTTGTTAAACACAAACTCGAATTTACCTTCTGTGCTGGGGAGACTCAAGGCAGTAAAAAATCTCACATGAAAGCTTCACTTTTCTCTATATATTTACGTGAATATGTATTAACAACTTTATTGATTATACTTGCAATTTTGTGTAACACAATTAACGGTACAGATATTCTCTATTTCTAATTTGTTTTTTAGATCATCAATATAGAATATACACTTGATTGGATATATATTATCAATGTGTATGTTTTATTTGCGTTTAGACATAATAATAGTAAAATTTATTCTTACTTCGAAAAGGACTAATGTAAAAGAAGATTTATTGGAAGATAGTAAGATTTAACGGAGGGTGAAAATGTATATTGTATGGTATATACAAACTATAAAGTTAAAGTTTATTTCAAGTTAATATAAGTTTTTTTTTTATATCTTTTTTATTTATAACATTTAGTAAATTATCCACTTGAATTCATTCTTTTGTCTTTTTAAATAATTACAGCAGGATCTTATTTAATTCAAATGCATAGATTTTTAGTACTAAAACAAATTTAAAACAGCACTTGCTATATTTTCAAATTTTTAGATAAAGATCGTGTGTCTAATTTAACCTAATCACGTTGTGTTTTTGCACCTTACGGGTGTTAAACTTAATAAAATGGTTAAATGTTAATGTGTTTAACAATTTGGTAGATTTAATATGGCGATGGTTCGCCAGTCTAAAATATGCTGTCCGTGAGCATCAAACCCCATCGTCATCGTTTATATTTTAGTTGACGCAAATATTGTTATCGTATTTATAGAGGGTTGTGGTGACTAGAAAAAAAATTGATTTTTGACGACAAAAAAATATTGTAAAACCGGTTTTAACCGTTATTATTTCGGTTCACGAAAACGAAAAAAAAAAAAAAATTTCGGTTAGAACGAAAAGAACGAAAACGATATATTTCGTTTTCGTTCCGAAGGGAATTTTTTTCGTTTTTAGTCGCTGATTTTTACACACCCTGTATATCTTAAACATTTTTAAAAACCCTTGTAACATTGATATTATTGAAAATAACTATGGCAATCCTTATACAGGAAGTTTATTAAGTATTGCAAAAAAAAATCTGGAGGTGATTCCTGATCGAAAATTAAGAGGGGTTTCTCATATAAAATGTTTTCCTTAGACGTCTCCTTTTGGAGTTACACCCCCCTAAAGAGGAGCAGAAAAATTAGGTTTTTATTTTATTTCTTAAATTTGGATAAATGTAGAATAATAATATTTGGTAGATGTTTTATACTTATTAAAAGGTTTCCCATAGTAATATTTTTAATTATCAGCCACCTTCACAAAGGGGCTGAAAAGTGCGACCCCTGTTGGTTTTTTATCAGAACTTTTTGGTTGGTTAAAATTTTGCAACTCAAAATTTATTTCTTGAAAGCTTGATTTATTTACAATCTTGTTTTATTCTTTAGTTTTTCTCGTTAAACCTACTGTTTTAGAGTAAAAAATAACACGAACCATCAAACATTCCAATATAAAACGATTCATTTTGGTGGTTGCCATGGTTTGTTTATGTTCATATTGGCTAGAATTGACAGATGTTATTAAGTTTTGACGTTTACGCGGCGATAACGCTATAACGCCCAATATGAACATAGACAAACCATGGCAACCCCCAAAATGAATCGTTTTATGTTGGAATATTTGGTGGTTTCTGTTTACTTTTTTTTTTCTTCTCAAAAACGGTATTTTTTACGAGAAAACCTATGGAATAAAATAAGTTTCTAAATAAAACAAGCTTTCAAAAAACAAAATTTTAAATTAAAATTTTTAAGCTTCCAGAAAGTTCTGATAAAAAAACAAACAGGGGTCGCACTTTTCAGCCCCCCGTTTTTCCATCTTGAATATTAAGCAAGAAATCCCATCGAATTTGGTCCAGGAAATGTTTCTAAAACTACGAACCATTTACCAAACAAGTACGAAGTATACATAAAAAAAAAATATTCCAAGCACATTGAACGTTAGACTTGATCGACAATATCTGCAAAGGGTTAAAAAAGTTTTTGATTATTGTGTTTATGTAGAACTTGATAAATGATTTTGACTTTTTGTGATAATCTAAATATTCAGGATATAAAGCAAATTCTTTAAACATGCATGTATTTAAAACATTAAAACATGTATTTAATATAATTGTGGTTTATTCATTACTATCTATTATATTATTTGCTTACTGCCAGCGAGCGATCATTTACAAATATTTTACATATTAAGCATTAAATACTTACTTAGCACCAGTGACAGGGTCAACTTCTTCTGTTGTAGTTTCAGAATATTGAGGTTGGTCATTTTGGCAAAGGTCTTCTAAAAACAATCGTATCTGGTTACATTACAACAAAAAACACGAAAAAAAAATCAAAGTGTAATATTGGCAGTTAAAAATCATCATGTAACTGACAAAATAATTTAAAAATTAATATATCATGCTAACATTGATGAAAATCTGTATGTAAAGAACACACACATAGAGTACAGTTGTTTGACACAAAGTAATAAGCTTTTAAGAAAAACGCAAAGCAAATTTTGCTTAGGAAGGAATGAGAAATGCAAAAAGCGTAGGTTCTTTGCATACAGAGTAATGTTAAATGCAAGCGAAGTGTTTTTACTTAGTGTATTAATCATGTGTAATGTTCATGCCTCATTTTAATAAAGTAGTAAAAAAAACTATTCTAATAATTTAGTTATATTAATAAGTGTATATTTTTGAACTTACGTGATTTCATGCTACTGAAACAGCCAATTAGATAAATAAGATAAACCATGGTCTTAATTTAATTAAATAATGTCAATGCAAATCTTAAAACGGCACTACTATCATATAATTTTTAAATCTCAACCATTTACGAAAGTATTTTTTAAATATATACTTATGCATCAAACATAAACACACAAAAACACAAAATGTGTAACTTTTATAAAGTGAATGAGATGTTCCTTAATTTAAAAAAACAACCACACTATGACACTATGAAACAGTTTTATCAATATGCTTTTTGGAAATATATATTTTTTTAAAATTCAAACCAGCAAACTCAGTTACCAAGGTTATTTACAAAATTCAATTCACCATAAAACAAAACATTGGTTCGTTTATTTCACTTTTCAAAATAAACTGAGTAACCATTCAAAACATTAAAATATCTCAATTCATATTTTATTTCCAGTCTAGAAACAATAGCACCCCGTTGTGATTACCATTTATGTTTATAAAAATATAGTACAATAGAACTTTTTACCTCTCATAATTTACTTTTGGAGGTATAATTTACAAAATTTATATTTATCAACATAACAACTTTGTTTAAAAAGCGTGATTAATAAATTAAAACTCAACAGTCCTACACCTAACAGTAGAAGGATTCATGACTAAATAATAATAAATAAATATTTCAAAAAGCGTATAAAATAAACTATAATGACACAATTGTGAGCAAATTAATTTTTACTGAAAGTTCACTTTCTAAATTTCTTGTTTTAATACATGCAGGGTGCCCCCAATTATACACCGCCAAAAAGTAGGTGCATATTCCTGAGTGAAAATGATAACCATTTGTCAAATATTTTGTTATCCGAAAGTGCTTCCTTTCAAAGTTGGAGACCTCCAAAGTTTCAAGAAAAAAAAATCAAAAAATCGATTACGTCCTAGCCGTTTAAGCTAGAGCGATCAAACTTGGCCGAAATGTTTAGGTGTTTCCCATTGACCTTGTGGGATAATTAGAAAGAAAACACATAATTGGAAGTATGATTTATAGTCAGGTCATCCGCTTACCATCTTCAGAATTTTTTTCTCTGGAATAAAATTTAAAATGTCATTCGTCCATAAGAAAGTACGACTTAAGAGGAATAAATTAGTCCCTCTTTGATTTTTGCTGTAAACGTAGCTGTTTTCGAGAAAATTTGCGCTAAAGATGCATCGACAAACTCTGTTTATACACCTCAAATATTTTTTTTTAACTAACAGTTGGCTAATGTCATGCTTGACTTAAGGCTTGTTCATAATTCATCTACGTAACATGACGTAACTTTTCTTTAAAATGATGTACATGTCATTCGTTTTTTTTTTACACATAATTATCAATACAATAAAAATCAAATTTAACTTCAACGATGATAATAATAAAATAAATAACCAAATGAACTTCATAGCCTTGCACTATGCACGTATAACTTAGTGTGTAATAAAAACTAAATAAACGTATTTACAATAAATGTTGGAATTGTTGACCGTTACTTTGTTATGAACAAGCCTTAAGTCAAGCATGACATTAGCCAAAAAAAAATATTTGAGGTGTATAAACAGAGTTTGTCGCTAATTTTCTCGAAAACGGCTACGTTTACAGCAAAAAACAAAGAGGGACGAATTTTTTCCTCTTAAGTCGTACTTTCTTATGGACGAATGACATTTTCAATTCTATTCCAGAGAAAAAAATTCTGAAGATGGTAAGCGGATGACCTGACTATAAATCATACTTCCAATTACGTGTTTTCTTTCTAATTATCCCACAAAGTCAATGGGAAACACCTAAACATTTCGGCCAAGTTCGATAGCTCTAGCTTAAATGGCTAGGACGTAATCGATTTTTTGATTTCTTTTTCTTGCAACTTTGGAGGTCTCTAACTTTGAAAGGAAGCATTTTCGGATAACAAAATATTTGACAAATGGTCATCATTTTCACTCAGGAATACGCACCTACTTTTTGGCAGTGTATAATTGGGACACCCTGTATACAAATACACAATATTGGTTGTATATGAATATTAATTTATAAGAGTTCAATGTATTTTAAATAAATGTTGTCTCATCAAAAAACTTGAATACTGTTTTTATAAATCTATACAAATAATGTATCTTGATCAATGAAGATGTGATGCATTTGTACTAATAGCAGTGTTGCATACCGTAAAATCAATTTTGTGCGAGCAGTGCCAACACGACCATGCTGGTAGCTAGTGCGAGAACTGACCACACTAGGCGGGTACAAACATGCCAGGACTCTAGGGGACTCAAGGCTAGGCAATAACATTCTGTTAATGCAATTTTAATAAACTAATAGTTCCAAAACTCATAAACCATTTTTTATCAACATTACTTTATTACCTTGAAGAAATTCATGCCTGGATGTTTGCAACTAAATTTTAAATACTAAACACTAATAACAAAAACATAATATACAGATGTATTGAAACAATTCAACTTTATTGATTGGCTGTTCTGTTTGTATTGTGTAAGTGTGTTAATTGGAAAGATATTTTGTTACAATTTTTTATTATAATTTGTTAACAGACAAAAAAAAGTTAA
The DNA here is from genome assembly GCA_947652605.1 of Elmis aenea. Lineage (NCBI taxonomy): Eukaryota > Metazoa > Arthropoda > Insecta > Coleoptera > Elmidae > Elmis > Elmis aenea. The sequence goes on along the minus strand of OX393577.1, from coordinate 55,903,235 downwards.
GTTTTAAATATGCAATTTACTTGATATTCTAATAAAAACGATGTATTTTAGCCAGAGCTAATAAATTATACTACTTTGAAAATGCATTTAATAAATTTATAGTTCTGATGAATACCATAAAAAGAGGCAGAAATATCTTGAAAACACAAAATTATTATTGTACAAACATTTAACAAAAATAAAATTACCATGTATTACTTAATTTTCTTCCACTTTTTTACAAAATGAATATAATAAATTTTATAAAAGTCCCCAAATTTTGCTCAATAACAATACTTAACTTCATGTGTAAGTTTTTGGAATAATAATTAAAGTTGGTTTTATTATTAACGAACAATTTTAACACAGTTAATAACGAAATTGTTATAGCTTAGAAAATAATATAAAAGAAATTAATATTAAAATTTTAGTCGATAAATTAATGTTAATATAAAATGGTTAATTGTTTAGGTTAAACAAATACAAAAGGAGAATTAAAGAAAAACTGTACAACATATGTATGCTTTTTTTCAGTAACAAATCATTAATTAGTATTATAATTTATAATATACTAAACTGTTTTTTAAACAACATTTTCAATTGACTTCTTACTCAAATAAGCTTATACAATTTCATTTTCTTATAAAAAAAAAATAATCAAATGTAGAAATAAATTTCATGAATCTTAAAATTAAATTAATAAGCATCAATAACTTATTTTTTTACAACAAAAAATATTTAAACTGTTCCAAACAATTATTGTTTGAAACTTCATAAATTCTCTTTTGTGATGTTATATCGTACAAAAAAAGTGATAAATAACTAATGTATTTTTGCATTAACTGGTAAACACAAAATTTTGATTTAATTAAAAACCAAATAGTAACAATAATATAGCATATTGCTATACTGCATTTAATTTTAGCTAAAAAGCTACATGCAATAATCAAGCTAACTGACTAATTTCAAGTAATATAGCTACAAGGAAATTTAGGCAAGCTAGAATTAAAGGTAAGGAAAATAAGAATTAACGTACCTGATTCGTCATCACTTAATTCTGCACCTTCTTCATGGAGGGCAATATCAGAACCGCTAGAACTACCGACGGTTCGAACTCCAGTTTTCTTTAAAATCCCCTTCAGAGGTGGACTTTGTCTACTGTCTGTGTCCGAATCAGAATCTAACGTGCTGCTTTTCATGGAATACTTTGTTTCTGATCCTGGTGAAACAATCGTAGTTTCGACTACTTGATTTGAACCAGGAGTTGTTATAATCGTCCGCTCAACACGTGTTATTTCAGGTGACATGATCCTCGTTGTTTCTGTTAGCAAAACTGGAATTTTGCTTTTGGATGTAAGTTCGTGTTTTTCCGTAACTTCGGTAGGTAAGGTCGTTTCAAAGTGCAAAACCGGTATCTTACTTTTTATAACTTCAGGTGAGGATTCAGTCGTAATTCGTGTTACAGTCGTTTTCACAATAGGGTCAGTCGTTATTGTCTTCACAGTTTTTGTGACGGTGCCATCATTTTCGTCCCAATTTACGTCTTGTGTAAGTTTCACAAACTCTTTTAAAGGATCTTTCGAATGTTTTTTAATGGTTTTAATTTTGCCTTTACCCGCCACAGGTATTTTGCTCAGTAGTTCACTTTCTGTTGGTGATAATGCCCGCATGTCACTTTCGGCAAACAGTAAGTCAATGTCTTTATCAGCATGCGCATCCGTTTTTTGTTTTGATTTTGGGACTGGAATGGAACTTTTGCCGGGACTAGGTTTAGTTGATGATTCGGCATGATCAAAAACAACGGTTTTGGATTCGGGTGGTAAAACTGCGGCGAATTTATTTTGAACAAACGTAAGCGTGTCATCAAAACTATCTCTTACACCTGTAAGGGGACTAGAGGCTTCGTTTTCTAAGAATTTAAAGGCTTCTTCGCTTTTTTGTTGTGCTTTTAAAATTGAATCATCTTTCGAACTATCTAAATTATTTACAATCTCGTCACCTTTAATAATTGCACTATCTAACAAATCGCCCACATCTTTTTTAACTTCCTCTACAATTGTGACTGTACTTTTTCTAATAATATTTGCATTGGAGTTTAAGTCACGACCGACATCGCCGAGAGCTTTATTCGTATCAACAATAATATGATCGCCTCGTTCCTTTAAGTCATTAACAACATCTTCAGCCTTTTTTATTACATCGCCTACTTCGTTTTCAGCGACCGACCGTACATTAACTTCTTCCTCATAGCTATCTCTATTATCACTTAATTTTCTCCCCTCTTTCTTTTTAATACTGTCTAAATTAATTTTTTTAGCGACATGATCATCCTTACGACTTGGAATAATTATGTCTTCATCTGGTAAGAAATCGTTACGTTCTTGATGTAAAAATGTTAACGTATCACTGACATTTTGTTTTAAAACGGCAATAGGATCTGCGACGGTTTCTTCATAATACGTTTCACTTACAGCTGGTTTTATTGGTGTAGATGTTGCAATTTCTTGAATTTCCCGTCGCACAAATGTTTCCGAGTCTGGTAGTTTCTTTTCATTTAATCCTTAGAAAAAGGAGTAAAAATACACTACTACAGAACTAGCAAAACTAAGACATGCAAACGGTGATTGTACTAAGATAAATAAAATTATTTGCCAATGAACGCCACCACCACAAAAGCACATTATTAGTAAATATGTGCAAGTGTACGTTAATACGACGTTTATATTAGACCTAAGCTATGTTCTAAAAGCAAACGTACTGAAATGTCTATGAAATAAAAAAGCACAACACAATTCGAGCTACATATTAAAATGGGCATGACTGCGTTAGTATGTGACTTACAAATGCTTGCTTTTAATGCTAGAAACAATATACATAAATGCCATTGTTCATATTTGTAATACCATTTAAATTTCATTAAAAACATTTGACTTGCAATTATGATAGACATCTTTCAAAAATAAAATATGAACAATGGTATGAACCGTATTTTCAAGTCCAAAAAAAAAACAATAATATGTTGCAAAATAATTTCACCTTAATGTGCAATAATTACTTGGCACAATTAACATTAAACCAACAACAATGATGCGTAGCCAACTGTTAAATTAAAGACTGTTGCAAAGTTGTCATAAATTATACAAATTCAACTAATCTACACAAAAAATATTTTTTAAAGACGTTATTACATAATAAACATTATAAGCACAGTGGATTGTGCATAATTGGGACACTGGTTAATTGGGGCAGACGATATTTGGAGCAAAACTTGAAGAACAGAAACTAATTAAGTATTTATGTGAATTTGCTTTGCTTATTTGGGCTAATTCACAGCTAAACTGCGACAGTGATGGTCGTGATCAAATGGCATACTGTAAATGACATGGAGATTTTAAAAGGCAATTGTTTATTTAGGACAAAACTTTAAAAAAACAGAAATAAATCAAGTATTTAACTTGAATTTGCTCCACTTACTTGGGCCACCTCATGCCTACTTACTTACTTTTATTAAAAATAACAAGAATTTGAGCAAGTAACCATTTTTATAATGTTTTTTAAACAACTGAAATGTACAGGGTGTCCCACAAGGTATGCCTTCACTAATTTTTGCATAAATTGAATGTTTAGGACCTAAATAAAACGTTTTTACCGATAATAATTTTTTTCATGTGTCCCTTCATATAGGGTGTCTCAAATATGATGCACAATATGGGTATTTCGTAAATAGTAAGAGATACAGAGTTGGTTAAATGGGTCAAAATGATCTGATTCAAGAGCAACTGTTCTATGAAAAAAAAACTCGAAAAAAAACAATTTTTTCTGCGCTATTGATGAAAAACAAAACACATCAGGCTTTTAATTTCTGATTATAACTTGCTTAATTGAAATCACACTCAAAATATTATTTGACATTATCTGGGCACTTTTTTGCGTAGATTTGAAATTTGTCAACAAATTTTATCTATCTTCATTTGTTTTTGTTATTTTAATATCAGGCGTATTTAAAATAAGAAAGTTAATGTTAAAAAAAAAAGACAAATGAAGATAGATAAAATTTGTTGACAAATTTTAAATCTATGCAAAAAAGTGCCCTAATAATGTCTAATAATATTTTGAGTGTGATTTCAATTAAGCAAGTTAGCAGAAATTAAAAACCTGATGTGTTTTGTTTTTCATCAATAGCGCAGAAACTATTAATTTTTTTCTAGTTTTTTTTTTCATAGAACAGGTGCTCTTGAATCATAGATCATTTTGACCCATTTAACCAACTCTGTATCTCTTACCGTTTAAAATATCCCCATGCTGTTCACTATATTTGGAACACCCTGTATATGAAGGGACACGTGAAAAAAATTATTATCAGTAAAAACGTTTTATTTAGGTCCTAAACATTCGATTTATGCAAAAATTAGCGAAGGCATAACTTGTGGGACACCCTCTATTAAAAGAGGCTTTTGTTAACAAAAATGGTATTCTTCATAGCCAACTCATAAAATTTTTTGTTGGCATAAGTATTTTTATTGAATTTTTTACAAGTGACAAAAAGATTAAATGAAATGCTACGTATTCATTAAAATATCTAATAGGACATCTATAAGTAATATTTGTGTAATGAGTAAAATGTATGACCCTCAAACAACCATAACGAATTTAAAAAAAAAAATTTATGGGTTTTAAATTTGCAACTTTTGTTAATTAATTGTAAAGTTCGTTAAATAGAACCAATTACTGTATATACAGCAATTCTTGCAATTATCAAATTAATTTACTGAAATAAAGAGCTACATATTACTTTGTTTCGTTAAATTTAGATCAGAAACGTTGGCTACGATGTTACATGTATTAAAAACGTAACAAAAACAACAACACATTAGAAATGAATAAAATAAAACTTTGCTTCCATAAATCTTACCTTTTTCAACGTCGTACTTCCTAAATTTCTCATCCACAATGTAAGCATCGTCATTTTTTTTATATTCTGCAGGGCTAGGTGGAGGTGTTGTAAATTCTTTGAGGCTTTTCGGTGCACTTTCCAATATATTCAATTGTTCTGTAATCGCTTCTAAGGCTTTCTCATCCGCATCATTATCAAGCAAATTACTGTCCACTTTCACTGTTATTGTGTTTTCTTGTTTATGAGATAAATAATCGCTGATAGTATCACTTAGGTCTTTTTCTGAAGAGTTTTGATCTATACCATCGTCTAAAATAATGTTATCATTTATTAAATTGAAGTTTAACATGTGATTTCCAAAAAAACAACCATTTTTGTGGCTCCTGTCCAAATCGTCTTGGTTTTCTTTATATTTCTTATCAAATTCGGCGTCACGGCGAAGGGAAGCGTCTCGAGATGGTCCTAACTCATCTTTAAGTATGTCAAATCCGGATTGATCCAATCGAACTTTAGCCAAAGCTCGTTCCATATCATCGGTCACCAATTCCACGTTGCAAATGCATTTTTCGACGATATCAGGTCGTCCGATTTTATGAAGCGCTTGTTCCAGTTGATTCCCTGCAATTACAGATTTTTAGTTTGAACTCTCTTAAACGTCGAAAAACTCTCATAAAAGACACATACCTGTAGCTTTATTGGCTTTCTGTCGTAGCCACAATCTAAACATAACCATGGCTTGTTGAGGTTTATTGTCAGGATACTCTTCTTGAATAAGTTGTACATCTGATGGAGGTATGCCCAATTCTCCAGCCAGTTTTTCCCAATCGTCATCCAACAAATTGCAAATATCTGATAATCGGAAATCTGCCCGGTGAATTGTATCAGGTTTACTGATCCCACCATGATGTAAATAACTATGGTCCTTGTCTAGTGCTAACAAATCTGATTGGGAATCTCTATCTGGTATTATGTCTTTAGGCAAAATGAGGTTGAGTGTACAGAGAGGTATTTGGGCTGGTTCGCCCCGAGCAACTTTTGGATCACTCATAAAAACAATACGACCTGTAGGATCCTCATCCTAAAATTAAAAATACAATTACAATTTAAAAAATTACCAATATTTCAACAAACCACATGCAACTCATACTCCAACATTTTTATATTATAATTTGGCTACTTTAAGCTCATAAAAATTGAAGATGCTTGTAAAATATACTTAATGTCTTTAAAAAATGTACTTACTGCATCTCTAAGGCGCATCGTAAAAGCCAAACGATTTTCTTTGAAAGCTTGGAATCCGAGTTTCGGTTGATCTCCAGATTGCAAAACCGGCACCAAATTACCAGCAAATTCCATGTAAAAATCTTTGCCCTCTAGCACCTACACAAAAAATTAATAAACTGTATAAAAACTTTTTTAACAAATTACCAACACGAAATAATAAAACTTATGGACTGAAAATAAAGGATGACCAAGATTAACCAGGAAGAATAACTTAAGAAACACTAACACAGACAGACTGAGTGGAGTAGGGTTAAGACAGTTGATAAAAGACATGAAAAGATGAGGGAAAGATTATAAACAAAATCCACAAACAAACGGAAGAGGGACGTAGGACATAATTTTTTTTGTATTTGTTTGAGTGTCATGCTCACCTCAACATCCCGACTTTTTGCTATTTCTGTAAAATGTTCCTGATGTTCAAGTGTTTTGTCCTCTTTATCGTCTGTCATGCAGAATACACGAACTCTTGCTTCCAGCAGACTAATTCGCTTTGCAAATACTACAAATTTGGCCATAAATGGTACATGTGCAGACTGAAATAAATACAATTATTATTAAAATACATCTAATGCTCTGCGCCACTTTAAAAAAGGCACTTAATAATAACGTACACAATTAAAATGATTAAAAAAATACTTTTCACGAATAACTAAAAAGAGAAAATAGTAACTATTTTTGTAAATGGTTTTGAATTTGTATCAAACAACTGCACATTTTTGGTAAATTAAACATTTCTCCGTCTTTAATAATAATAGGCGAGATACACATGTAATCCCATCATATTTAAACACCATATACTTTCAAAAAATTGAAAAATTATTAATTCACTATGCAATTTTTTAAAATAAAAATATAAATACTGAACTCAAAAAATATAAACTTCCCAACATAATATTAAAGTGAAAAATATACATGAGTAAAGTAACTCAAACACACAACAGACACTTACATGAGTGTATAAATCCGTGGCCATCCTCGCTGATTCAGATACATTTCTACAGTCCATAAGCCAGAATCTTGCTGACACAGTTGTTGTAAATGATACACAATCTTTGACGAATGTTAGAGGTGTCGAACCAGTTACATCTTCCCATACTGCTTTATTTTGACCACCTGATTTTTAGCATAAAAATACAAGTACATTACAAGATATAGAAAAAAGTTTGACTTTTCGTGTCGAAGAAAAGCAGAAACATTTAATATGCACTAAATAAATTCTAATTTTAAAAAAATCCCAACATCTACATTTGCTTCTCTAATTTACAAGTGAATTGGATTACTGCATAAAATGGAGAAGAAAATTTTTCTTTATGTGCCAAATATTTAAAAATTGTGTTTCAGTGTTTTTCTACTTCAATAACAAAAAACTACAATAACATTTTAAAAAGAGATTTGTTTTTTCTACATTAGTAATAGAGACAACAAGAAAATTTTCATACCAAAAAAATCAAGAAAATATTTGATGTGAAAAGTGCAAAATATAAAGTGATGCATTTCATTAAAAGGGTGCTTCAAATTATATTATGAGTGTACATCTGCTTAAAAACAGCAAAACAAAAGCATTGTTAACGTTTTTGTTTTAAAATAAAAACACTGTGGAAACAAAAATACGTAGGGAACTAAATTTACCTGATTTAGTTCCTATGAAGCATGGATACCAACGAACATAATAGTTTGCAACAGTACAGACAACATAGAGACATATAATATACTACATAGTAACGTGCATTAAAGATATTAATTGTGGTAAATATATTCAAATTTGTGCTGACAAATATTGACATACTTTATAACTATCTATTACTGAAAGAAAAACAAAATAAACATACACCTAATGTTATACTAAAATATTAATTTTTGAAGTAATAAATTATAATAGATATTGGTGCAATTAAAATGAAATAAAATTAGATTTTTTTAATCTAATATGATAGATATCCATGTACAAAAATGTGGTACCATTACAAAGAAAACAAAAGTTCTTACACACTGCATACATTAAGTAGTGTAGTAGTGAGAAATAGTAATTTACTTTCAAGTAGCTAAAAATAAAAAAGTAAAAATCTCTTCAATTAAAGGTATTCAAAAACCAATGTTTCATTTGCTACATACGAAGATGCGACATGATACTAAATTTTTCTTTCAATACTAGAAACTATCTAATACATCACTACTACTATTAGATTTTTTTTGTAAGTACAATAAACTCTTACTAACCCCATATTACATTTTATAAAATCATTTAATAAAAAAAACTAATATTTAACAAATAGTTATTAAGAAGAGGTAGTGGGCTCATCGTAATTTTTTTATGATGTCATGTAAAGGCAAATTGTGTTTTGCAAAAGTTTATTGTAACTGTGATTCAGTAGTGAAATATAAACTTATCAACATCTAATAATTATTTACAGTGTCATTAAAAAGTGACTTGAACAAAACCATAATTGATTTAGCCGACTTTAAATTACATATCAATAAATCTCTGAAAATCAAACCATAAAAAATAAAAATTGCGTATACTAATACATAAATGCTTTATTACTCTAAAAAAATAAAACAAAAAACGTACCTGTTATAGAACACAGTAACCTGAGGGTAGGAGCTAAACCTGAGTACTGATTTATCATCCCTTGTGAATGGGCACGAGGGGCAGGCATACTTAAAGTGATTGCTTTATGGAATTTGCGCCGTCGTGGCTCAACCGTTACCACAGGAGAAACAGCAACACCATGACCCAACAATTTAGCTACCAATTCTGACTCCATGGCTTGTGCCTAATAAAATAAGAAGATTAAGACAGATTAGCAACAGTTCTCAAACTGTATTTATGGCATGTTATTGACCAATGAGAATCAGATTCTTTATACTAAAAAGCAATTTGCTTAAGAATTATTTCATTTTTTACAATGAGATAGTTGGAAAATTAATACGTTTATATAATAACATATTCTTATCAAACATAAAGGTTGCATGAACAATCCATAAATATGTTAACAATTCGTATATTTTTGTTTTTTTACTTGTACAGTATACAGAAACTTCTCTATTTCATTTTATTAAGCAAACTTGGGAATAACAAACACAAGTTTAATTTCATAATTAAACAACAACATAACAATGTTTAAATCATATAATATACGCAATATCTCTATATTTCGAGTTCCCCATCTACACAATGAGTGGTGACTGAAGCCGACGGAGTGAGATGAAAATATATTTCTTTCTAAGGTGTACTTATACCTATATTGCTAATACTTGCAATTTCTTGTAACACACGGAAAGGTACAGATATGCATCCTCTCTTTCTAATCAGGTGGACCCATATATGGGTGGACCGTAGACAGCTAATATACAGGGTGGTCCAAATTCGATGGGATTGCACGTGTCTTGCTTAATAGGCAAGATAGAGAAACGGTTAATTACAAAAAATGTGCACTTTGTTAAGATGAACTCAGAACAGTTGTCAAATATATTTTATCATTTTCTGTTTTTCTTGATATTTTTCTTGTTTTCACAGCCTACTTTTTGTTTTTCATCTTTAAAAAAATGTAAAAACCTTTGTAACTTGCGTATTATTGAAAATAAATACATCAACCCTTATATATTTGGAAAAAAATAAGGAATTTAAATAGGCCATAGCTTCCATTTAAAAAAAGGTAAGTTTGTGTCATAACTTTTTAACGGCGAGCGCAATTTTTATTTTTTACTGTAATCAAACTTAACAGAAATATCTAATAATATTGTTTATAAACTTTTCTGATATTTACAACAATAACGGAGATATGACACATTATTAATATGACAAAAAAAACAGTTTTTCTCTAATATCTCAAAAACTGGAAATATTATATTTTTAAAAACGGTTCTGAGTACCTATGTTCCAAAAAACTGCCCATTTTTGGTAATTTAACCGTTTCTCTATCTTGACTATTAAGCGAGATACCCATGCAATCCCATCGAATTTGGACCACCCTGTACATTGGATTGGACGTGAAAAGCATGTGTAATGGTCATGTCATTTTCGACAGTTACAAAAAATTACTTTGACGTTAATGATCTACAATTTGTTAAAACTACTACAAATATATAAAATTCTGTTCCAAGGTTTGTAGTAATTCACCTCTGATTGTTAAACATACATTGGTGTCTGAACGCATAATTTGCAAAAATCCCGTTTTGTAACATAACATTGACAATTTTTATGCAGTTTGGTTAATAATCCTACATTTATTCAATTTTCTACGTTTGCTACCAGCTGTCTAAAGTACAGGGTGGGCAAATTTCGATGTTTTAATAGGGAATCTCGATAACTATAATAGGTATCAAAAAACGGACCGCGCATCCTTAATCTCTTTTTTCGAGAAAAAGTTAATGGTGAAAACTAAAATTGGTTATCGTCTTTTGTTTTCGAGTTATAGCCGATAACTCGATTTTTCGACTTTTCGTTTTATGACTGACTGTATCTCGCTTGTTTATGAAATTAAACAAAAATAATTTCGACATTCTACAGGCACTTTTTTGATAGGAATGCAGTGGCGTAGTCAATTTTTCAAAAAAAAAACGAAATTCGAGTTGACATAAAGTTGTGTTTTTTTAAACGGGACCCATAGTTGGCTATGACTTATTTAAATTCTTTATTTTTTTGTCATTCCAAATATATAAGGGTTGATGTATTTATTTTCAATAATACGCAAGTTACAGAGGTTTTTTAAGTTTTTTTTTAAAACAAAATTATAGTAGGCTGTGAAAACAAAAACAAAACAAGGTGTAAAACCTTTTAAAACTCATTTGGTACAAGTTACAAAGGTTTTGTAATTTGTTGTTGTGATAAACATTATAAATATATGAAAATAAGAAAACAACGATAAAGTCGGAATCTGCAGTAATGTAGTTTATTGTAGTTTATCTTATGTTCAAATATTTGTAATGTTTATCACAACAACAAATTACAAAACCTTCGTAACCTGTACCAAATAAGTTTTAAAAGGTTTTACACCTTGTTTTGTTTTTGTTTTCACAGCCTACTATAATTTTGTTTTAAAAAAAAACTGAAAAACCTCTGTAACTTGCGTATTGTTGAAAATAAATAAATCAACCCTTATATATTTGGAATGACAAAAAAATAAGGAATTTAAATAAGTCATAGCCAACTATGGGTTCCATTTAAAAAAACACAACTTTTTGTCACAACTCGAATTTCGTTTTTTTTTTTTTGAAAAATTGACTACGCAACTGCATTCCTATCAAAAAAGTGCTTGTAGAACATCAAAATTATTTTTGTTTATTTTCATAAACAAGCGAGATACAGTCATAAAACGAAAAGTCGAAAAATCGAGTTATCGCCGATAACTCGAAAACAAAGGACGATAACCAATTTTAGTTTTCACCATTAACTTTTTCTCGAAAAAAGAGATTAAGGATGTACGGTTCGTTTTTTGATACCTCTTATAGTTACCGAGATTCCCTATGAAAACATCGAAATTTGCCCAACCTGCACATAAGAAAGAGAGAAACATATTTTTATTTCACTTCATCGGCTTCAGTCACCACTCACTGTGTAGATAGGGAATGTGCAATACAGGTATTTATACATATATGATATTAGCTGTCTAGGTCCAACTGTCATATTAAAAAATAAGTAAGTATATCTGTACCGTTCTGTGTGTTACACAAAATTGCAAGTATTAGCAATATAGTTATTGTTACAAATATGGTTTAAACTGATTTTAAAATACAAGTTCCATTTTTTTTTTAGCAATAATCATAACTTAGTTTACAAGCACCATATGTTTGATCATTAAAATTTTAGCGCAAAGTATCACTGATTAAAAAAAAATTTATACCAAAACATTAATTGATGAACGTACATGGTCAAAGTACATGACTTAAAATCTGTCCCATTTGTTGTATTTTTATAATTAAACTGCATTCTTAAAGTTTTTTTTTTTTTTTGACTTCTACAATAATATTGTAAAACTAGTCTAAATATTATTTTGTTATTTATTCACAATGTTATTTTAGAATCACAATAATTTTGTGGTACTTCAAATTTGCCTGCATATTAAAAAATTTTAACTTTACCTGTAAGCCAACTCTAATTTTCTTTGTAAGAGCATTTGATGGGAAGACGGCTTGTACCAAAGGTATTGCACTACTGGAAACGGTTCCGCCATCAGGTCCAATTGCATGTACTTCTTGTCTAACTCGAGAAACAATTGCAAAGTAATGTGGAAAGTCGTTCGTCAGGATTCGAGTAATTCGACTGGTGTGTAAGTCCTCTATCTGGCTCAATTCTAAAACAAAAAACAATGTTTGGCATCTAAAAAACATCAATTTTTTTAATATACTTCTTTTAATGGCGATTAAGTATTTAACGAATTATTTCCATGTGATATGGTTACGCTTTTGCCGCAAAACGAATACTAATAAACTATCTTTTTATGAATTGTAAAACTTCCAATAAATTAGACACAAAACATATAACCAACCTTCTCCTTCGAAACTATGATTTAAAACATCCTGTATCGCTTCTTCACTGGCATCTAAAGTATGTTCTCTCCATGTTTCACCGTTGTCTGATCGAAGCACAACTATTTCTCGTTGCTTTCCTCTTAAAGATGCAAAATGAGGAATTTCTAATATAACTGGGCTGAAATTAAAAAAGAATTAGTCTGCTAATAGCATTTAATTTACAGCATGAAAGTGATTTAAAAGATTTTTTTTAAATAATGTGACAAAAAACATTTTTACACTTACCCCAAAAATTTTGCCCCGACAGGCGCTAATTCTAGTACTCGACTGGCAAGGGCTTCACCTTCCATTAGTGGAGGAGGATTTACAACACGCTGTGGACGCATATATCGGCATGTTATACGTGTAGGACTACCAGCACAACGAGGGGGTACGATAACTCTGACACCTGAGTGTCGACATCCTCGCATAGCCCCACCTCTGGCATCTACCAGAAACGATACCAGGAAGCTATAACATAACAAGCAATTAAACAACTATAATAAAAAAGGGGAAAAAGAATTAAATACCATGGAAATGTGCCAAAGTACCAAAAACTGTTACATGAGGTGCTTAAGTGTAAAATTATTTGTTATTAAAGGTTACAACAGTTTAGAGACTATGAAAACTATTAAGTTAATATTTTTCACATTAATTATGCAAGTATCACTAGGAGTCAGTCTCGAACTGCCACAACATCAATAAAATAAAATACACACAGAAATTGTTTCAAAATACAACTTATCCAATAGATATTTACTTTCTTAAAGTTTCTTATTGGCAGAAACTTATATTGAGCAATATATTTTTAATATAAGTTTTTAAATTAAGTTGATGCATATTTTCATATATCAGACCTTAATAGTTTTTTTTTTACAACAGATTTTTATTGCAATAAATTTCTCTCGTTTGATGATCTCCTTTCTCTTTTAGGTGTCCCAGTAATAGCTTTCCACTCCTGCAATACAGTATTAATGTTTACTGAAAAACATTTGGAGATATTTAAAAATCCTCTAAATATTTCCCAAGATACACCTAAGCTCCATCTCTTATAATAAAGAAGTTACAGGGCTGGGGCGTTCTTACTGGGACTTCCCGTATGGTCATCAATAAGATAAGCAGTACTTTGAAAATAAAGAAACATATCAATGTAATGATGCTATTTACAGATGTATACCAAAATTGCGCAATATGTACAAGTCGCATATTTTAAATTTGCAGTTTTTTTGTAACGATTTACTTTTTGATATTCTTTAATCTGTATTGTACAGCTCATATCACATACTAACCAGAATTAGAATTAATATGAAATTTTGAATGTATTTTCTTATGACTTACAATTTTATTAAAAATATATACAAAAATTCAAAACTGCACAATTTTCATATAAAACACATTTAAATACATACAAACTCATTGCAAAATCTACATTAAAAACATTAAAAACAAATTATAAAGCATCCGATTGCACAAAGGAATAGTTATAGTTAACATCCATATTAATCCTACAATAGGGTGACCATTCGTCCCCGATTTTCGGGGACAGTCCCCGAAATAAGACTCAAGTCCCGGATTATTCTTGTCCCCGATTTTCATAATTTTCCTATACACACTTAAAATAACGAATGTATAGTACTTTCACTGTTGCCAAATTATGCAAATTTGTTAGTTTGGCAACATTGTAACAGTGTAACCGCTCACTGGCCACGAAAACTGGAGTGGGGAGGAGTTTGTGCAAGAAAGTGTCAAGTCTGATTAGGTTGTTAGGCATAGATGATGTTAGGTTAGGTTACTTAGGGTCACCACACGTTCTTTTTCCTGGACATATCCTCTTTTTGAAATTTGCAAAAATGTGTGGATACCACCGGAAAATAGATTTCACGAAAGTTAGTCCAGGACCTTTTTGTTTGGTAACCCCAGCCTAGTGTCCCCGAAACTTCGGGGAAAAAATGGTCACCTTATCCTACAACTAAGCAAAATTCCAGCACTATTAGCGCTGATATTGCTTAGTTTTAGGTGTTAACATGATGTTAATTGCTTTGTGCAATCAGGCCTCAGTATTCTACTTTAATTTAATTCATCCATTGAGATTATATCGCACCTAACAATTTACAAGTTCAGTTCCAGAATTAAATATACACAAAAAACATAAAATGAAGACACAACAACCATGCAGAACAACTAAACGCTAAACACGAATGTGGGATAACTGCACATGAACAGCTAAAAAGGGATCAAACTGCAACCAAAGGGCAACATAGATTTAAGTGCACTTTGTGAGTACCACAGAAAAAAATTAAAAACAAAAAGCTTAATTTATTGACGTGTTCAATGAGGAATGAATTTTTTCAGTGCCCAAAAATTGCAATAAGAAAAATTACATAAGAAATTGATATAGCAAATTATTTTTGTCCACATTGGGCATTTTTAAGTTTTACTTTTTGAACTATCAGCAAATAAAAAATAGCATTAAATAAAAGTAATAAACAAGCTTAAAAATTATTCTATACAACTCAACAAAGAAATAACCAACTGCAGTTTCAAAAAAAAAGTTAGCACTTTCATTTTTGTGTGTAGCAAAAAAAATCTAACAGTACTTCTTTCTTACATCATACATAAATTATTTTATATTTACTTTTGTGCAAATCAATAGTGAATAATTTAATTTTGGTTGTAAAGCAATTCAGTTGCAATGTAAAAGGCACATATGTATTTTTATTATCCTATTTTAATTTTCAATATATCTAACTTTATCATAAAACTCTTCTGCCTTTACTATATTTGTCATGACACGGACTGGTACATAAATAATTTTTGTAATCGCAACTAGCTCCTACAAACTCAAAAAATAATGTACTTAATTGCAAGTTTATGATTATGAGTGCTAGTTATAGAGTTAAAGGCATTATAAAACCTACTCTACATTAATTACAAACAAATAATTTTACCTATTTCAAAATAAACTTACTTCTTCCAGCTTGGAATACTGTTGCCACAACACAAAACCAAAACATACAAAAAATGCAGTTAGTTCTAACCAAAAATTTATAATACATCGTAAGCATACCTGCATTTTATTGGACTCTATTTACAACCCACTTAAAATATATTTACAAATTACTGCAACCAAAAATTCATACTTAAGTCCAGAAAAATGTATGTATGAGTAAAATATATACACAAAAATTTGTATAAATTTACATATTTATATAAGTATTATACATGGTAATTATCATCCACTTGAAATTCCCTTTAATATTTAGTGATTTAGTTTAATGTACCCAAACATAGACAAGAGTAAAGATGGCACACTGGATGTTAGTGTGGTGCAGCATTCAGTGCAATAAGTGGTACCTTAGTACCATAAATGGGTACCTTTCTCTGCAAAGGCCCGAACCCTGCCTCACAGGTCCTAGTCGTCTCAGAGAGTATTCAAGCATGGACCACTCGCAACTGTATATAAGCAACACACTAACTACAATGCTCAAAAAACAACAAGAATATAATAATTAAGACTGTAACCTTAACAGTCAACTTTTTTCATATTACGGTATCTGTTTCTAGAGTCTTAAAAACTGTATCATTACCTTTTAAATTGTTAAGAGGTGATTTATATTATTATAACAGGATATTTTAAATTTTTTTGTAATTTGAATTTTGTTTCTACTATTTGTTTTTACTTAAGAATTCCACAAACAAAAATTTCTGGGAGCAAATGAAAATAAATATTTGTGTATTACTGTATAAATATACAGTTTTCACTAAAAAATAATAAAATTAATTTTTATTTTTGTAAAAATAAGAAAACTAAATTTTGAATATTTTGTTTAAATTTTGTGCCATAAATGCAATCAATTTTTTAACTTATAAAAGATAAAATGTTAATTTGTTTTGTGGTCGATTACTATCATTTTTTCATGTAAAAATCACCTTTTAAATAACTGGTGGCTTTTAAAAAATCTGCACATTTATAAATAATAAAGAACATTAGCCTCCTTTATAGTTACAAAAAATCTTTTTTTTTAAATAAAAATAAATTTTAAACAGCATCAACTACACATTAACAGTTAACTCATTCGAAGTGGCTATTGTGCGTAGCCCAATCTATCCTAACCGAACCAAAACTACTTACTCTTACCCTAAGCCACTATTCTCTTGGTATTTAAAAATGTAAATTCCAAAATTATGTACACTAGACAGTCTTAATTATCATATAAATTTACAACTACTTCCAATTAAATATTTAACATACATGTAGCTTGAAACGGGGACATTTTAGCACACTGCTGCATATAAGCTGGTATTTTTTGAGCAAACTAACATTGACAAGACATTTCTCCTATTAATTTATTTGATTCTTTAGCACATGGATTATTCAACAAATAAAACAAATAAAATTGCCTATCAACAAATTCCTATAAAAAGCGCAAAACACCGACCTTAAAAATCCATGTTTAGGAAAATTGAATACTATTACAGTAAAAGTGGATCACTACTCGCTAAATTTATAAGAAACAGTAAAAGTGACACTTACCCTACAGTTATTGGCTGACGATTTATGTCAATATTGTCTGGTGTGGAGTATGAATTTGCCGTATAATATTGGCTAACATGAGCAGCACTAATGTACGCATCACTGACGTGTGATGGGGCTTAAAAAAAAAACATTAAAAGTGCATACAAGGTCTGTCAAAAAAATAACCGAACTTTTTAAGAATAGAAAAAACTAGTAGCGTCATCTATACAAAAATTTTGTCATCAAGAAATACATATTCATTGATGTTTTATCCAAATTTAATGCCATTTGGATCATTAGCAGCCGAGTTATAGCGCCCAAAGTGACAGTATATTTTGTACAACGATCAAAAAAGACGTTCGAACAACAAGCCAACATTTGGTTTCATTTTAAACTTGATAAAACATTAATCGAAACTCATCAATTGATGCAAAACGTGTAAGGCTGTAATTGTCTATCTCGTACTCAAGCTTTAACGGTTTGAGGGAGATCAGGAAGACATTAAGGACGATGATCGTCCAGGTCGTTCGAAACTGGGAATTACTAATGATAACAACGAAAAAGTGCGTGGAGCTATCAAAATTTGTTTCCGAGGGTCATACAGTCAATGGTAACTTCTACTTGGGCGTTAAGAAGTGTTTGTTAAAACAAATTGGTCATGTTCGGCCTTAATATCATCGTTAACCTGTTGAGCTATGTTGCATGACAACGCAATGGCTCGCCGTGGCAACAATGGTTATTATTTTAAACACCCAATTTCTTTTTAACTGCCAAACTTTGCTAAATTTAACTGATTCTCCAACTCTTATAGTAACAAAGTTACCCATGTAACACGGTAGATTATTGTCAGCCAGTGTAAAAATGTTGCTTTAATAACATTTAAAAATTATTTCAACAGACCACTAAATTTTTAATAATTCTGGTAAAGACTTACCCATAGAACTGCGATGGTCACTCCTCTCATCGTTGGTAACGTCCAACCTCATTGAGTCATCTCCCAAAGATTTCATGTCATCCACTGTCATGTATTTGTACTGCTGTTGATCAAGTGCAGGGTCTTCGCCTACATTACATCAATAACAGAGATGAGCACCAAACGAACATAAAAACTATGTCATGATAAGATAGCAACTATTTATTTAACTAAACAGGCAATTTCTGATTACAAAAAAAAACAATATAATGACTCATCTAATAGAGCACGTTGTGTTTTAGTTAAAGTACTGTAAAAATTGTCTTGAAAATTCACACAACAAAATATCAAAATAAACAACTTAATTATAATTTAAAATTGGAAATGACATTTAAAATAATATAATAAAAAGGTGAACAGCTTTTGATACTAGTATGTATGCTTTACTGTCCGGTCGAGTTTTTTTTTTTGTAAAACTAAGTAACACTTTCATAAAACAATTATAAGAGAATCTACAACTTTCTTCAATGAAGATTCATATTTAAGCAAAATTAAAATTCACTAAATACACACAATACCTGTTTTGCAATAAAAAATTAAATGCCACAATAAGATTAACTTAAAAAAACTTAAGAGGAATTAAATTATACATTAACTTCCCAAATGCATATATTAAAACATTTAAAAGATCAAGAATGTTGTTTTATATGAATATGATAACCCAGGAATTATGCAAGAGTTATCAAAAATGATAGTAGTTCGTATGTAATACACTTTGATAGTAGGTATTAATTAGTACATATAAAATTAATAAGGTTGGTGAACTTCAGATACAGTATTCGATAATGAATTATAAATATGAGGTGACATATACCACTATCTTGTACCCTTTTAATTTTTAAACAACAACTTACGAAAACAAAAATGCAAGCCCATAACTAATGTTTAGCAAAATTAATTTATATTTTGTTAATGTGCATGAAAAATATGTAAAATAATCTTTCTCGTCAATTTCGTGTTTAGGGATGATGGCAATACCTCTAAATGACTTGTATCTCAATATTAAATTTCTTCAAATAACTTTATATTAATTTTCAACATTAAATTTAAGTGCAAAATTATTAAAACAATGTTGCTTGAAGTTCTTTTTAAGTATCACAACAATTTGGAATATTGTTTCTATTTTCACATAAATGAAACTATTTTTGAGTATTTGTCAAATAATAAATTTTAATTTCTGAAGCAAGGAAATAAACTCAATAAATAAATTTAAAGATGCCATCTCTGTAGTAACACTAATTGTAAAGAATGCAAACAGTAAGTACACAAAAATAACTTGCATTTGTTGTTTTCACTATACTGTGTTTTCTTCACTATACAAAAGTCATGAATTTTTTGATTCCATTTTAGTTAAACAAATACACTTTATCATATATTTACATCTTCATACACTAGAAGATATATGTTACTTAGAAATCATTTTAATTTTAAAAATCTGAACCAATTACAATATATTTTTGAAAAATGTTTCCGTTAAAATCACAGTAAATACGAAATTTGTTTACAGTATACTATTTTTTGATCAAAATTATAAAATTAAGTACGAAAAAACTACTTCATTGCCATTGTTTCTTAAACAGAAGATGATATAGTAACATAGAATAGTTTCTCCTCAATAATTTTTCTTACGAAGTAAAGTAAGTAAAACTTTTTTACCATTTTCATAACTGAGTCGCACTAAGATAATTTGAGTGACAACAGAAGCCATAACTAAACGATTTTTTAAACACAACACTACAATACTATCAAAAACAATGTAAACATTATATTAGGCCAACACAATAATTAATTTTCAATTCAGTCTAGCGCTAATATACAAAGATGGCAAGTCTCACAGCTAAAGAATATAAACAAGAATTTAATATCATTAATAAATGCATACATACAAGTATCAAATAAACAAATGACACATATCTTAGTCACCTTAGTGTATTATGGTCAGTACTTTATGTTTATTTAATTTTATTTCCAAAATAGATAACATTACAGAATTGACATAACAAACCAGATACAACGGCTGCTTAAAATTTGCATATTATTTAAACAAGTTGTTATAAGCAAACGCATCTCGGACCTTAGGTATCAGCCACAAAGCTGTAAGTGTAATGAAGTACTTAAATACTTACAAAATTACCTAAATAACTCCACAGGTATTCTTAATACGACAATGTAATTTGGCAAATCGACTTGTTGAGTCAGAATGCGTGAATTCTTAAAACGGCTTAATTTTTAAGTTGATGATCATGAACATAAATAAATAATTTTTTATCTATTTTATTTTTTGTAAAAGTATAGTTCTAGTTTTGTAACTATTCCAAAAAATGCTAATACAACAAATGTTATTGTGTTCCAGAATAAAACTGATTTAAATTAAATAAAATATCTATTCCATTTACCTTTTATTTATTTAAAAAATTAATAGTACCTAACTTTTTTTATTAAAGTAAAAGTTATTTCTTGTTTCATAATTTAATATGAAAGTATAAGTTGCTTGATGTTTTCAAATAATTTAAAATGTTAAATTCTCTAAAACCAAGGCACAATAAATATTAGTATACGTACAGGGTGGGCCATTTTCGATGCCCATACAGGGTATCTCGGTTATCATCAGAGATAGAAAAAAACCAAGTACATAGTTTCGATTCCTTTTTTCGAGAGGAATTGATTGCCGTAAACAGATTTTTTTGATATCTTTATTAATTTTCGAAACAGCAAAAAACCGATTTTTGGCAATTTTCAAAAATGTTAAATATCTCGCTTAAACGAAAAGATAGAAAAAAACTTTACAGACATTTTTGGCATGATTTTTTGTGCTTAATAAGAAAGTGATGTTCAATTTTTTTTACTCATATCAATACAGATATATTACACCTAACTTTCTTATTTTAAATGGCAATCATAAGCAGATTATGTATTTTTGAAAATCGCAAAAAATAAGCTTTCAATTCATGTCACAGCCAACTATGGTTGCCATTTAAAATAAGAAAGTTAGGTGTAATATATCGGTAGGTATTCGTATGAGTAAAAAACAATTGAACATCACTATCTTATTAAGCACAAAACCATGCTAAAGTTTTTTTCTATCTTTTCGTTTAAGCGAGATATTTAACATTTTTGAAAAGTGTCAAAAATGGTGTTGGTTATAATTCGAGTATTAAAAAAGACATCAAAAATGTTAAATATCTCGCTTAAACGAAAAGATAGAGAAAAACTTTAACAACATTTTTGGCACGGTTTTTAGTCCTTAATAAGATAGCGATATTCAATTTTTTTTACTCATACAAATATTGATATATTACACCTAGCTTTCTTATTTTAAATGGCACCCATAGCTGGCTTTGACATGAATCGAAAGCTTATTTTTTGCACTTTTCAAAAATATATAATTTGCTTATGGTTGCCATTTAAAATAAGAAAGTTAGGTGTAATATATCGGTATTAATATGAGTAAAAAACAATTGAACATCGCTATCTTATTAAGGACAAAAAACCATTCCCAAAATGTCTTGAATGTTTTTCTGTATCTTTTCGTTTAAGCGAGATATTTAACATTTTTGATGTCTTTTTTAATACCCGAAAAATTGGTTTTTGGTTATATTTCGAAAATTAAAAAAGATATCAAAAATCTGTTTACGGCAATGAATTTCTCTCGAAAAAAGAAATTGAGACTACGTACTTAGTTTTTTTATATCTCTGATAATAACCGAGATACCCTGTATGGGCATTGAAAATAGGCCACCCTGTACTGCAATACTTTTAGAACCACAATAATTGTACATAAGTACAAAAAATTTACTTAAGTATAAACTAAAGTTAACTTTTTGGAAAAGTACTTGTTCGGTACTTAAGTACATTTTGTTGGTGCTGATTGCATCTCTTATCAACCGTTGGTCCTGGTTCATTTCTTAAAATGTAAAACAAATGAATCGAACGTGCAGTATGAATTGTCATAGTGTGTTAGTGCAAGAACTAGACTAACGTGATTAGTGTGAGTGAGAGGATGTTAGCTCAAGACTTACGTGTATAGATCATGTGTCCCTGGTAGTAGGGCAGATATACGTGCTGAGCATGCGCAGGCCGCCCGTAAGCCATGGGAGGCTCATCCACGCCGCCTGCATGCAACATCCACCACCACCCTTATCACAGCTGTTTACAGCAATTACCCAATACAACCCCAATATTTATTTTTAACTACTAGCCCAAAATTTAAGAAACAATCCCTTTAAAATATTAGTTATTAGTCGATACAATACAATGTTTGTTAACATTTATTATCTGTTCAGGTGCATTGGGAATTTTTTTATACTTTTGATGCAAATACACAGTCAAAAGTAAAATATTAAAGATCACCTAGATATTGCTATTGTTAATTACTAGTTTTCTAGTTTATATTTATTATCAACAACCAAACCATTAGTTGTTTGTCTACTTACAATATTTAACAGTAACTTTACTTAACCAATTTTTTGCAGCAAAAACAAGAGTAATCACTCTATAGCAGCGATTCTTTAACGGGGGGTCGTGAAGGATTTTAAGGGAGCCGCGAAAAATTTATAAAACGTTTTGATTCTTTAAAATATTGAAATCTTAAAAAAAATAATTTGTTACAACAAACTAGGGGGCCGCAAAAATAATTTAGGATATTTAGGGGGCTGCGAAAATAATTTAGGATATTTAGGGGGCGGCGACTACTAAAAAGTTAAGAATCGCTGCTCTATAGAACATCTCTGGTGTAGGCAAACTAATAGAACTTCTACACCAAGAATTACAATTTTTTTGGGTAACAATGTTTATGTAGCTTTATTAAATTTTATTCTTCGGTTTTGAAAATTGGACCCACTCTTAACTAATATCACAATTATAAGTAATGCCTTTTTGTTAACAGCAGTTTCAATATTTTAAAGTAATAGAGCCTTATTTGAAACTTTTATGCACTCTCGGTAGCTCCAGAGCCAACTATGACAGATTGTAAAAAAAATATTCCTCTATGCACTGTTTAAACAAATAAAAGTTAACAAACGAAACTGCCACAAAAGCAAACAAATAGCAGACACAAATAATTTTAATTTTAATATTTATGATAGCAAATGTTTTCAGAAAAACACAATAATGAAAAACACCGTTAATGGTAACCCCAAATACAAATATTTATGTTAAAAAAGGGAATAGTACTAACCTCCTTCGTCTTCCGAGTCGGACATAAATGTCTCTTGCATGGCTTCAGGAGCAACTACCTTATATTTTTCTTCGATGTTCATCGTCGTGGTGGTCGTAATATTCGTTTCCGTTACAACTTTCAGTTCCTCCACAACGCTAATATAACCCAATTTGTTGGCAATTCCAAGTGCTGTTTGTCCGTTCTGTTAAAAATAAGAATAGATTATATCACTAATATTTTTTTATCAATACCGACAAACATGGGCGTCCGCAGAAAATTATCCAGGGGGAGGCAAAGCTTTCAAAATAAATTCATTAAAATATTAACGAACTTTTAACTTGACCCTCTTTCATTTGGTCATTAATGGAGTACTCGATTCCAGGGAGGGGCAAGTGCCCCGTTTGCCCACCCCTGTGGGCGCCCATGCCGACAGACATAATAGCGTAGCCAAACAGTTAATTAAAAAATTCTAAAGTGCTATTAATTTTTTTCTTACATTTGTAACAGCATTGGGATCAGCTTTATTTTTCAGTAGAAGATTTATGACGAGCACGTGTCCTTGTTGAGCTGCCTGATGTAAAGGTGTGTATCCTGCACTGGTAACGGGATTCACATCAGCACCCTGTTCGATAAGCAACCGCACCATATTGACATGTCCATGATGACAGGCAACATGTAACGGAGTGTAACCAGATTTGGTGCGAGGATCAGACTGTGCACCTGCTTTCAGCAGCAACTGGGCCACAGGTACACGATCTTCTTGGGCACACAAGTGTAATGGAGTTAGGCCATTCTATAAATTCAAAAAAATCATTAAAATAAGAGTATGCCAAGTTTAAAAATAAATAAAATTTACTTAACATCAAACAATGGAAAAGAACTTGATACTTTATGTCAGTGTTTCTCAAAGTGTGATCCGCGGACCCCTGGGAGTCCCTGAATCCTTCTAAAGGGGTCCCTCGAGCCTTTTATTATATTAGAAAATCATGAAAGATTTATTTTCCAGACTAAGTTGAAAAAAAAAATTGTCTACAAAACAATTCATTGGGGTCTTCTGTAAGCTATTAATTTTGTTGGGGGTCCTTGGAGTAAAAAGTTTGAGAGACACTGCTCTATGTTGCAGGCTTCCATGACCAATGTCCAATTTATAAGGTTGGTTCCAGGTTGCAACCACGTTGGAGATTTCTCCTTGATAACCGATGTTTCGTCCTCCTCTATTAGATACATCTTCAGGGTTGTTCGTCTAATGGTTAAACAGCAACCTCTAAACGAACAATCCTGAAGATATCGCCAATAAAGAAGGACGAAATGTTGCTTACCAAGAAGAAACCTTCAAAACGGTTCCAACCGAAAACCAGCCCTACAAATTGAAATTGATACGTTAAGTGCATTTGTAAGATTAAAAACGAACAGAAAAGTGCAAAATCTCATTACGTATTTATTTGATTATGAAAGTGCTGCATGAATGCAACACTATTCTCACATTATTTTTAACTAAAATCTAAATTTTTCCACTTTTTTTCATTTTTAAGTTGACTTTTAAGTGCGATAAGCTTTTGCATATTTTTAAAAAAATGCAGTTTAAGTTGAACTTCATGCTATTAATGAAGTATGGACAATTCTGCATTGAAGTAACTAAAGGTAAACATACCTTGGCAATATGGTTAGGATCCGCTTGTTGTTCCAACAACAAGGAAGACATGTCAAAGTGTCCTTCTTGGGCACTAAGATGAAGTGGAGTGAAACCAGCTTTCGATTCTGTATCAGACTGAGCCCCATATTCCAATAAAGTTGTAGCAATGTCCATCTTCAATTAAAAAAAAACATTTTATTAAGAAATGATACCTAGAAGCAAAATAATGCGACACCAAACTTAAAAAAAAGAGTAGCAATTTTTGAAACACTAAAAATTATTATGTGCTTGAAAACTCTGTACATATTTAAAAATTGTTGATACTGTTAACGTTGTAAACCATTAATTACAGAAGGTAATTAAAAAAATGCATCTTACTTACATATGTAATTACATAATGTTTATAATATGATTGGCAACAACAAATAAAATTTACAGAAGGCATCGAAACGTTTTTTTAAAATTATAAAATGAACTAATATGATTGGGTACACAAAAAAAACAGATTTATAATTTTTAAACTGTTAAAGCTAGACTGAATGTACAAAACTAGCACAAGAAGTAAAATCTGCCAACAGTTACATGAAATATGAAACTAAAGCATTAATAAAATTGTCGAATCAAGTCTTTTTGTCACAATGTTAAACAAACATTGTATACTTTTTTTTCCTAATTTAAAAACAAATTTGTAAATAAAATATATCATTTTAAGCCTTTTTTAAACTTATAATCATTTGCAAGAGATATCTGTATTTTTTTTTAAATGAAATGTTCTTGAATCTAAATTTTTTGTGTAACAATAAAATAAAAAATAAATAACTTACGACTTAATTTTTTAAGCATAAACAAATGACTAAGGATTGAAAATATACCAACTTAATGATAAATGTATTTGTTTAAATTTTAAGTAGATAAAATAATCACAGTCAAATCATCAGGAATGTATGTAGGGATTTCCCTGCAAATTAGTCAACCCCACAACAATTTTCTAGTGAAAGTACCTGTGAATCTGTCCAATAAATCACTTTTGATTTTAATTATTATTGATAACATTAAAGCTGATTGCACAAAGCAACACTGGTGTTAAAATACAAGTTAATCCCTACAACTAGGAAATATCAGCGCCAACTATGGTGCGATTTTGCCTAGTTCTAGGGTTAACGTGGTTAACACCGGGGTTAATTCCAGGCTTAGCTTTTAGGCAATAGGGCATTAATGGTGTATTATTTGCTGTAGTTTCCAATTGCAGTAAAAAAAATAATTACGGTATCAAAAAGGGTTACTTATTCATTGAGTATACTTTGTGTCATGGCACATAAGAATAACAATCGAAAGTTTATATCTTTAACACTCTGTTTCTTCATTTGCAGATATACTATCTTCATATAGGGTGACCAGACGTCCGGATTTCCCCGGACATGTCCGGTTTTTGTACTTCGGTGGGGAAGTTCGTGCGGATGTTTAAAATGTGTCTGAGTTTTTATAAAATAAAAAATGCATAATTTTTATTGTCAGTGGAACAGTGTTAGTTTAATGCTAGTGTCATAATGTGCAACAGTTGGTATTATTGTTGCTCTTAGAAAATGCTATGATATTCGCGTTAAAAAGTTGCAAACATATTAAAAATATTCCGGTGAAAATTGGTATCTTATCGTTATCGTATATTCCGGATTCGATAAAAATATTGAGGCTGCAATACGACTTCCGGTTCAACCGGAAACAGACCTAACTTTAAAATTTTGCATAGAACATACTGTATATTTTTATATTTTTGGATTCCTCTTTAATTTTACATTTTAAAAGTGTTAGGTTTGATGGTCTTACGTCAACCGTTTTCGTTAAATTCACATTTTGATGAAAATTTTGAGGGATTCAGACTTTCAAAAATGTTCAACATTTAAGAACTTTGTAAAGGCAAGTACATTTTTTTTAGAAATTTACGTTGACAATAAGCTAATTAACATTGCAACAACTACATTTTAAAAATATTATAGAGGACGTTTTTTACGCTTGGTCAAACTTGGTCGTTAACTTAATTTTCTTAAATACAACACCCTATATGTTTATACATAGTCTTATAGAAAATTTGATTGTCTTTCAAAGATATTAACCATGTTTTATACCTAAAACTAATATTTTTCGAGATATCCTGATTTTATTGTAAATTTTTAGGGCAACAGAATATTTTCGAGTAGGCTATGAAGATAGTGGTAATTTCGGAACAATTGAAACATAAAAACAAGAAAGTTATAAATTTATCTTTTCCTTACGAGTTTTTGACGTTACAATTTTTCGATAAAAAATGTCCTGGTTTGAAAAGTGCAAAAATGTCCTGGTTTTTCATTTTTTGTCCTAGTTTAGCTAAATTACATCTGATCACCCTATCTTCATACAACATTTTTTCTTGCTTTATTGTTACTACATGCCCTTAAAATTCTCGAATATTTTTTTAAACACACTGTATAAAAATATGTTTTTGTTTTTTAAGTTCAATAAAAGTTAAAACATGGATTTGGAATGAATTAAACATTTCATAAAAGTTTAAACGTTCTATTATCATGGTATCTTCATGAAACCAATTATTCCCATTAATGGAGGTATTACTGTACAGGGTGATTCAAATTCAAGGGCAACCATGGATATTTATTATAATAGCTAGAGTATAGGTTTAAATTTGGCAAAGTTGATAAATTTGGTGCTCATTAATAATCCGAAGAGAAATTGGAAATATCTTAAACGGTATCCGAGAAAATTAGGAAAAACCGGAAAGTACGATTTTTGAAAATAGTTTATAACTTATTTGGAATATAAAATATTTCAAATGTGTAAAAACATTGCTTAAGCAACTTTTTAAGCCAAATCGGATAGTAATCACTAATTTATTCTAGGTCGATTCGTTTTTGATATATGATAACCAACTTTATTTTTTCTTATGGGCACAATATTTGCTATTTAAATAATCAAATAGCATATACTTTTCTGAATCCATTGATGTATCACACATGATATTTTACTTCTTTATTCACTGCCGAATTTAAAAAAAAGATTTCAAACAATACCATTATAAATCAGGTAGGCCGGTCATTGTAGTTTATGTTGTTTCCATGACAACCAATCAACAAACTAAAAGTTTTGAAAGCCTATTACTTGTCACACTAATAGATTTGTGAAAATAAACTTAAATAACTTAGGGAAATATGGGGCTTTTGCCAAACCCAGAAGATAATATGGCAGAAAGGTTTCAGATGAAAGTAAAAAAAAAACATTTTTATTACAAATAGATTCGGAAAAAAACACTATTTTTTTATGTCACACAGAAAATTAAGTAAATTTTTTAAAAACATGTGATAAAGTAAAACAAAACTTAAAAAAACAGTATAAAAAATTCCTAGCAA
Source organism: Elmis aenea (assembly GCA_947652605.1). Taxonomy (NCBI): domain Eukaryota; kingdom Metazoa; phylum Arthropoda; class Insecta; order Coleoptera; family Elmidae; genus Elmis; species Elmis aenea. Next base: position 55,874,893 of record OX393577.1, on the reverse strand, counting down.
TTCACGTTTTTCTTCGTTATTAAAGTTCATTTTTACGAATTTATCAATGTGACAAGTTATAGGCTTTCAAAACTTTTAGTTGGTTGATTGATTGTCATGGAAACAACATAAACTACAATGACCGGCCTACCTGATTTATCGTGGTTATTGTTTAAAACGCATTTTTTCAAATTTGACAATGAAAGAAGAAGTAAAATACCATCAAAGAATTCATAAAAATAAATGCTATTTCATTAAGTAAATAGCAAAAATTGCGCCCATAAGAAAAAATAAAGTCGGTTGTCATAAAACAAAAACGAATCAATCTAGGAAAAATTTGTGACCACCGTCCAATGCGGTTAAAAAGTTGCTTAAGCAATGTTTTTACTCATTTAAAATATTTCAAACTCCAAAGGAGTTATAACTCGTCTATTGACGATTTTCAAAAATCGTATTTTCCAGTTTTTCTGAATTTTTTTGAATACCGTTTGAGATATTTCCAATTTCTCTTTGGATTATTAATGAGCACGAAATTTAGCGACTTTGCCAAATTTTAACCTATACTCTAGCTATTATAATAAGCGAGATCCCCATGGTCGCCCTCCAATTTGAATCACCCTGTATAAACGATTTGCACCTCAGTGACTATTATACTTAAAAGTAAACACTGACCTGATTTTTTTTTGCTGCTATATGAAGAGGAGTGTGTCCATTTTTAGCTGTTGCGTGTGGTGATGCTCCTTTATCCAACAGCAACAATGCAACAGGTTGGTGATCATAGTGTGCGGCTACATGTAGAGGAGTCACTCCGTTTTTGCCTTGTGCATCTGGAGAAGCATCTCTTTGCAGTAACAACCTCGCCACATTTAAATGACCGTATTTGGAAGCCAAATGTAGAGGTGTAAAACCTTTTTTGGTGGTAGCTGCTAAATCAGCACCATTGTCCAATAGTACGGAAGCAACCTAAAATAAAATCATTGTATCAGAACAATACAAGGTTATGTCATGTTGATGAATAACGTACTTCCTCTTGGCCCTCTTTAGCTGCTATATGCAATGGAGTGTACAGATCTTTAGTAGTGGAGTGTGGATTTGCTCCGTGTTGAAGTAACAGCATAACTATATCAACATTTCCTAGCCGTGAGGCAACATGCAGTGGAGTTTGTTCTTCTCTCGCCCTTGCATCAACTACAGCACCGTTACGTAATAAAATTCTTATAATGTCCGTCTGAAAAAATTAAAACTTTCATGTTAAACATTTTTACACTTCAAACACCATCAGAAAAGATGCAATAAAATAATAGGATAGTTTAGATTAGTATGCTTAATTTTTACTCCATGATGATATGGTACTACCAAGACACTACAACAGTTAGCATTATCAAATAATATTTTGAGCAAACAAAGGAAATATAAAACTTTAAATTAATTTTATTAACCTGGTTGGCTCTGGCTGCAAGATGTAAGGGAGATTCGCCTCTCACAGTTGGCACATCAGGGTTGGCCTCGTGTTGCAAAAGATAAATAACAATATTCATACAGCCCATGAAACTGGCAACATGTAAAGGTGTTAGACCACTTTCCGTTGTAGCACTGATACTGGCTCCATGCTTTAACAACAATTCGACCATCTTTATCCTGTTCTTTTTACATGCAATGTGAAGAGGTGTGAATCCATTTAGTGCTCGTGCATTGGGATCTGCTCCTCTATCTAACAGTAATTTTGCAACACGTACATGACCACAGTGGGCCGCGACATGTAATGCTGTGAGATAGTCAACTGTTACTTCATCAACTGGGGCACCATGATAGAGTAGAATTCGAGCTGCATCTACGTGTTCACCTTGTGCTGCCATATGTAAGGGAGCAAGACCATTCTATAAATTAAAAAATTATATTTAGTTCTTATCTGGTAATAGGGTTTAATCAGAAATTTACATTTTTTTAAAATTATTTCCATTACTATTTTATTTAAAAACTGATATCAAAATTGGTACTATCTTGGCAAAAAAAAGAACAGTGGTCTTGCTACTAAGTAAAATATTTTTTGGGGGTCAATTAATCTTCAAAAATGTGATTTTTAGCCGATTTAAATAATTCAATCAACTTTGATGGCCACACTCAGAACGGTTGCCTTTGATGAAATTAAAAAATGGCCAGGGTCAGATATAGTTTTTTCTTTATTTGAAAGTGTACATTTTTTTTAAATATTACCATACCTTAATTTATTTCCTGTATTTAAAAACTGTAATAACAAAAATGTTTAAAAAAATTTCGTGGCTAAAGGAATACGCTATGCTATGAAGTTACAAAGTTTTGAATAAATAAATTACAAAAAAAAAAATCGAAACTGTCTATAGTTTTTGATAAAAATGCATTACAAAGTTTTGAATAAATAAATTACAAAAAAAGATTAAAACTGTCTAAAGTTTTTGATAAAAATGCATTACAAAGTTTTGAATAAATAAATTAAAAAACAAGATGAAAACTGTCTATAGTTTTTGATAAAAATGCATTACAAAGTTTTGAATAAATAAATTACAAAAAAAGATTAAAACTGTCTATAGTTTTTGATAAAAATGCATTACAAAGTTTTGAATAAATAAATTACAAAAAAAGGTTAAAACTGTCTATAGTTTTTGATAAAAATGCACCCGCACAGATTTATTTCTATTAATTTAATTAACAACAAACTATTTTTTGCAAACTTGCAAACCCTACATATTTTTCACTCTGATCACATGTCTAGAGCATTGTTTCTCAAACTTTTTATTTTGGGGACCCCTTCCCAAATTTAAAGCGTACAGAGAACCCCAATGAATTGTTTTGTATACAATATTTTTGTTGTACTGTTTTTTGGCCGATTTCTCTAAGAATTATGGAAAGGTTCAGAGGATCCCTTCAGAAGGACCACACTTTGAGAAACACTGGTCTAGAGAATCGACTGTACAGAATTTTAAATAGAATCATTATTTGTCAATTGTTTTGTAATTTTTTGCAGGTGCAAGAGGATCTGATTAAGAAGAAACTTTTAAAGCCGTCTTAAAATTAATTTCAAATTTATTTTTCACAAAGACCCAAACTGCATCTGGGTGGCCTTACGTGTTTTTAATCTGACCCTGCCTGTGACCGCTATCATACTGTTACAATAAAATAAAGTAACAAACCTTTGTTTTGGCATGCATTAGAGCTCCATTTTCAAGTAGCATATCTACGACTTGATCATGTCCTGATCTCGCAGCACAGTGCAATGGTGTCAATCCATCTCTCGTTTTCCCTTGAATATTTGCACCTTTTGCTACCAAGAGTGACACCATATTGATCTTGCCCCATTTACTTGCAACATGAAGGGGTGTAATACTATGTTTGGCAGCATAATTAACATCAGCACCTTTATCATACAGGAGAGAAGCTACTTTATCATTACCATAATGTGCTGCAATGTGGAGAGGTGTAAATCCACTTTTAGAGGTAATATCTGGATTATGTTCTTTCTATAAAAAAAAAAACATTTTGACAAAAAAAATTATCTTGTCACACTCCATACAAAACTTAAAAGAAGAAAATAAAATATTTGTGACAATTATTTTACCTGCAGTAATAAAGAAGCTGCCTTAACATCATCTTTCTTCGCTGCTATATGAAGAGCTGGTAGCCTAACTTTCCCCCTGGTATCATTTTCCAGCAAAACAGCAACGACTTTGTCATGTCCTTGTTGCATTGCCACTGCCAGTGGGGTAAAACCATCCTTTAAAAAATAAAATCATTTATTAAAAAAATTAAAAAGTAAATACGTCAATTTTTCATCACGTCATGTTACATGAAAAAATTATACAGTTTTGTTCAGACGAAAAAAAAAACGCTGGTTAAAAACGCGTAATTTTTCATTCATTTCGAAAAGCCGAACAAGGAACCACATTTTCCACAAAGATATTGAAAAGAAAAACTGTAAGCCGTATTATAGCAAATAATACGGCCTATTCCGAACAACTTCTATAAAATAAGGAACGAATGGAAGGATGTAGCAATTTTGTGTAACGCTGTATTCTTGTATTGGCGTAAAATACAATGTTTAACAACACTTTATTCCAATGGCTTTGCAAATTACGGATCATGTTACCTTTTTGTCACGTTAAATGCGTAACAAATTAAACAAGGCGTTTTCTTGCTTCATCACGTAAAATAGGCACAAATAAAATTAACAGGCATTTTATAGAAATATATTTGTATACGTAAAAAACAAACACATCGTTTTTGTTTTTTAATAAATTAGCGAAGATTTACGTCGATTTGACAAATAATCCGGCGTATTACGATAAATCATAAAAATAAGAAGCTTTATTTATAATTATTAAGGAATAGGTACAGGGTGTGCACCTACGACAAAGGATTAAGACATTTAGGATCTCGGTTCTTATAAGAGATATAGGCCCGATCGCACAAAGCAACAGCTAGTATTAACAAACATGTTAATCCCTAAAACTAGGCAATAACAGCGTCAATAGTGGGATTTTTACTTTTAACATGTCTGTTAACACTAAGCACTAACTAATCATTGCTTTGTACAATCGAGGCTTAGTGTTAACATACAACTAGGCAATATCAGCGTCAATAGTGGGATTTTTGCCTAGTTTTAAGTATTAACAAGTCTGTTAACACTAACTGTTGCTTTGTACAATCGAGCCTTAGTGTTAACACATGGTAACATCTGCAACTAGGCAATAACAACGTCAATAGTGGGATTTTTGCCTAGTTTGATGTATTAACATGTCTGTTAACACTAACTGTTGCTTTGTACAATCGAGCCTTAGTGTTAACATACATGCTAACACCTGCAACTAGGCAATAACAACGTCAATAGTGGGATGTTTGCCTAGTTTTATGTATTAACATGTCTGTTAAAACTAACTGTTGCTTTGTGCAATCGGGCCTTAGTGTTAACATACATGCTAACACCTGCAACTAGGCAATAACAGCGCCAATAGTGGGATTTTTGGCTAGTTTTAGGTATTAACACGACTATTAACACTGACTGTTGCTTATGCAATCGGGCCTTAGTCTTAACATACATGCTAACACCTACAACTAGGCAATATCAGCGTCAATGGTGGAATTTTTGCCTAGTTCTAGGTATTAACATGTCTGTTAACACTGACAATGAGTGTTGCTTTGTGCAATCAGGCCTTAGTCTTAACATACATGCTAACACCTGCAACTAGGCAATATCAGCGTCAATAGTGTGATTTTTGCCTAGTTTTAGGTATTAACATCTCAACAGTGTTAACACTAACTGTTGCTTGGTGCTATCGGGCCTTGGTGTTAACATACATGTTAAAATGTATGAACAAGTATGTTAACACCTAAAACTAGGCAATATTAGCGTCAGTAGTGGGATTTTTGCCTAGTTTTGGATGTTAACATTTACGTCGCTTTGTGCAACAGAGCCATGGTCGGTTAAAATAGAGAAAAATTGCACATGTTGGTGTCTAATAAGAAGCTTAAATTAAAGATTTAAAAAATATAGATTTTTCTTTCAAATTTAATTTTATTTAGCATTTCCGTGCCTAGTAAAGTTTTTTTAACTTTAACTATTAAGACGCCTCTTTAAGTAGATTATAATAGGCATATCTGATTTTTTTGTCATTTGTTTTATCATAATAAACACTAACGTTGTTATCTTATGTGGATTCCATATTTGACTATGACGGAAATAAATTGCATTTTTAAACAATTACCTTTTGAACGACACAAACTGTATAAAAATTTCAGATATTTAATATCCAAAAAAGTTGTTGTGCAACTATTAAACAAAATAAAACAATAAAAAACCTATTTGTAAAATTTGTTTCTGACGCATTTCCATTGTTTTTCCTTCATTTCATTTTTTTAAAAAGTGTGTCAAATATTGCATTTACTAATAAGTGTTTTACATTGTTGGTAAGATATTAAAAAATGCAATTTAATAACGTTAATGTTAGTCATAAAAAAACAGCAATAAAGTATTAATTTTAGATCCAATTTTTAATATCCTCTTAAAGTGTTCTTATAATGCCAAAGTTACAACATACTACAATGTACAGGTAATGCTCAAAAATATAAAACTTCGATTTTTGTCAGTACCTGTGATCGGGAGATAATATTTCAATTTTAATTTCAGATACTTCTTGGACACTAAACTGCGCAACTTTTCTCTAACTTAGCCAACTTTGTATCTCTTTTAATAATCGAGATATCCATGCTTTACATCCTTACTGTAGGCCAGTGGCGTACGCAGGGGAGGAGATTAGGGGGATAAATCCCCCCCCGAAAATTTGAAAACGACTGAAATTATAATTACTGCATTTCCAAACAAATAAAATACATTTAAAATATATATGTTTGCATATTTTACTGATAAATGCTATTTTTGGGTACGTTTGACCTTAAAAATTAAAAAAAAATGCCTATAGTACTGTTAACTGGGAGGCTACCGCCCCCTGGGCCCCCCGCACTTTTTCCTTACAACTCACTTTTTGTGTCTTGGCCCCTAGGTCATTTTCTAATTTTACCATTACCATGCCCCGTTTGAAATAAGTCAGTATTATTTTTGCAAATTAAAACAATATCCCCCCCCCGAAATATTTTTCTGCGTACGCCACTGCTGTAGGCACCCTGTATATTTAAAAACGGATTTTGAGATATAAGTTTTACTACAATATTTTTGTATTTATTAAATTATTATAGATCAATGGTGCTATAACTTATTACGTAAAACAAAAACCGAACAGTCGCCCGTTACCATAGCCCAAATTAAAATGCGTCCAAAAAATAAAATAAAACAAATGCAAGCATACCTCTGTAGCCAAAGTCTGGTTTGCACCTTTCGATAATAAATATTTAACACAACCATCGTGGTTTTCCTGAGCAGCCATATAAAGTGGCGTGAAACCGTTTTGGGACTGTACATTAATGGAAGCACCATGTTGGATTAATAACCGCACTACTTCTTCTTGGCCACCTAAAATCAGAGCATTTATTATAACTGTTAAAACAAACAAAAGACGAGATTCAGTCAATGTCTAGGCTAGAATTATTTTTAGTGAACAGCGAGCAGTAATTACAACTGTAAACAGACCATAACTTCCTGCAGTTTTAGTATACCACAAAATTACACGGTTTGAACAAAAAAAACACGAGAATGAATACAAAAAAATACATTTTCGTCTTTTGTATTCAATACTTTATCGTATTATTTTCTAATTCGGTGAATAAATAGCGTTTGTAGGTATGTGATACATTTATTACAATAAATTTAGTAATAACGTATGTCTTATAATAGTATTTAGGAAAAATTACTGTGAGTAAGAAACAGTTATACTTCTTGATGTAAAACACTAATAATAGCCTACGTTTATATGAACTAATTGCCTCGAGTACAATAATAATACAAAAAAAGATAGATTAGAACGTGATAACACTTGAAATATCTAGGAAAAAACAAACAATTTAACCGCTTCGAATATTTTCCATATAGTATACCGGGTGTAAATGAAGTGTGGTACACCCCCTTATTTTTCTTTAGTTTTGATTTTAGATAAATGAAATTTTAGACATATGATATATGCAAAAAACCGGGCTTTTTGAGCCGTTGCACACATTTGTTTCACTTCCGGTTTCGCCGGAAATGACCCCAACTTTGTTATTTTAAATGGAACACCCTGTATATTTTTACATTTTTGGAATGAGGAAGCGATTTTGGATACAAATGCACTATTTTGGTTAATTTTTATAACCTCAAAATTTTTTTTAAACAAAATTTCGTTTTTTATTAAGGGTGCCGTGACCTGCACAAATTGTTTTTTATTATGTCAACAATTGTCCAAAAAACGTTTTTGTAAATTTTAAATGACTTTTAGGCTACTTTAATGGGGTTTGAAGGTTGCGGAATCGGTTTTTTGACAAAAAGTAAATTTTTTTAAATGGAGCCATGCTGGTACTAGCGGTTATTTAAATGGAGCATCTACTAACGAATCCATCGATACCAATAACTTGTATTTTTATTAAGAGTCTACTTCAAAAATTTCAAATTATTGTGAAAATTTATTAAGAGATTCTCTTAATCGCAGTAATCTAATTATGTAAAAATGATTACCAAAATTTTTGGACTTTTTAATTAAATGACTATAGTAGTTAAACATAAAACAACGATCATTTGTTTTGTTGTAGTTATGCACAGTGTACTGCGATTAACAGGATCTCTTAATAAATTTTCACAATAATTTGAAATTTTTGAAGTAGACTCTTAATAAAAATACAAGTTATTGGTATCGATGGATTCGTTAGTAGATGCTCCATTTAAATAACCGCTACTACCGGCATGGTTCCATTTAAAAAAAATGACTTTTTGTCAAAAAACCGATTCCGCAACCTTCAAAGCCGATTTAAGTAGCCTAAATGTCATTTAAAATTTACAAAAACGCTTTTGGGACAATTGTTGACGTAATAAAAATCAATTTGTGCAGGTCACGGCACCCTTAATAAAAAACTAAATTTTGTTTTAAAAAAAATTTGAGGTTATAAAAATTAACCAAAATAGTGCAGTTGTATCAAAAATCGCTTCCTCTTTCCAAAAATGTAAAAATATACAGGGTGTTCCATTTAAAATAACAAAGTGGGGGTTATTTCCGGCGAAACCGGAAGTGAAACAAATGTGTGCAACGGCTCAAAAAGCCCGGTTTTTTGCACATATCATATGTCTAAAATTTCATTTATCTAAAATCAAAACTAAAGAAAAATAAGGGGGTGTACCACAATTCATTTACACCCGGTATAGTTATTGTTGTTACATAATCGTGTCAACACCGCCGCTATGGTTTCGTAAACTCTTCCACTCGTTTCGATAAGAGGAAGATTTACATAAAAAAACAATGGGGACTGATTTTGCAGAACTAAATGTCAAGTGAGGTGTTTATAATAATAATTACATCTGCATAGCGCGTAATTTTTCAATCGCTTATAGTTGTTAGGGCCTAACAGTTAGGCATCAAAATGCAATAACATACTTATATTTTTTATTTTCCTTTATCGTTTAATCTTTCTTTGATTGAACCGTCCGGTAAAAGACTGCTATAAGAATATTTTTCCACTAGACCAGGCCTGTCCAACTGGCGGCTCGCGGGCCACATGCGGCCCGCGAAAGAACTTTTGTGGCCCCCAAACATCTTACAAAAAATCATTTAACTTAACCCTTAACAGGATATACAGGGTGTTTCTTAAATATTCTATGAATGCAGGCCATTTAATCTCCAAAGTTTTAGCGGGCCACTATTGAGTGTAATTCTAATAAGCGAAACGAAATTTTATGTATACAGGATGTTACTTAAATATGGCGAAAAAATTTGGGATGTGATTCCTTATCCAAAATTAAGGGGGTTCTTTAATTTCAAATTCCTACATTTATCCAAATTTAAGAAATAAAATAAAAACCTAATTTTGTCGCTCCCCTATAGGGGGGTGTAACTCCGAAGGGAGACGTCTAAGAAAAAAATTGTATATGAAAGACTCCCTTTAATTTTGGATAAGGAATCACCTGCCGAATTTTTTCGCCATATTTAAGAAACACCCTCTATACATAAAATTTCGTTTTGCCTATTAGAATTACACTCAATAGTGGCCCGCTAAAACTTTGGAGAAAAAAATGGCCTGCACTCATAGAAGTTGGACAGCCCTGGACTAGACAATAAAAGAAATACAATTAAAAAACACTGCTCAGGACAAGAGGAACTCCAGGACAACAGTTAAGTTACTGACCGAAAATGCAATTCTCTCACTATAAGTTTACACGTAAGTGAATAATTTTTACCTAGGATCAAACTCTGTACTAAACCTGACAACAAAAATTGTTTAGTTAATGAAATGCAGTCTGTACCAGAAAATATAAAGAATCGATTAAAATAAGATCGATTTTCAAATCTATTTTCGGAATTAAAAAGAAAAAACCTTTTTTTTTTTGAAAAAAATCTTAAACGGCTCCGAAGAAAAACGTTAAAAACGAAACCCCTGCAAAAGTGCTGTTTTGAGAAGTTTTGTAACTAAATCTATGCGACTTGCACAAGCGTTTAACATAGGGGCACAATAATTAATTTTAAAAAAAATTGTCAACGTTTATTTGGAAGTTTAAAAAATATTCTACATGATGTTGTATTCAAAACTGTTCCCTCTTATCAAAAATGTAAAAATACACAGGGTGTTCAATTTGAAATGAGTAAATTACAGTATTTTTCGGCGAAACCGAAAATGATTTGATAATAGGTAGACACAGGGCCTTCTAGAGGTAAGAGATGACCCGGGGAAGTTAAAATTTGGGGGCCCTTGTTAAATAAAAAATCTGTTTTTTATTATCAGAGCGCACAAATTGTGGCATCTTTTTTTGCGGGCCAGCGCGCGACGATATAATTTTACATTTTATTCACACCTCAATTTTTTGAATTATTTCATTTACTTTATCTACATTGTACGTAATATGAATGGAGAGAAAAACAAAAAAAAATTGGGGGCCTTTCAAACAGGGGGGCCGGGGATGAAGCCCCTCAAACCCCCCTCTAGTAGGCCCAGGGTAGATATGTCCAAATAATCGAAGCTTATGCACATATCATATGCGTAAAATTTCGTTTGCTTACTTTAAAAACTTGAGAAAAATAAAATGGTCCACCTGCATTTGTTTTGGCACAGTAGACACGGAAGTTTGTAGATACAGTAATTCAGATGATTTTATTAATTGCGGGGTTTTATCTGTAAACAATTTGTTTTATCTAATTGAAGTTCATTAAAATAACAATGCGATATCCATGTTATATTTCAAGATCAAGATACCGCCACATCCTGCAGCTCTTACAGCATGAGATCATAAATCCAACGGAGTATAATGAAACTAACAAATGTTTAATTATCCAGGTGTTCACTTACCAAGAGAAGCTATGTGTAATGCCGCGTTTCCTTTTTTTGTAGCTGCATCAACGATAATACCTCGTTTTAAGAGCTCTCGCACAACTTCAATGTGTCCTTCTTTTGCCGCTAAGTGCAGAGCATTTAGGCCGTTCTGAAATAAGAAAAATCCAGCTACAGGTAACTTACTAGCGCTATCATTACTCTCGATGAATATTACCGCAAAGGTATTTTTAAATCGAAGCAACATTTTTTCTTACTGTAAAGCAATCGACATTCCTTTCTAATTGCAGTTTCATTTTTTAGCAAATTATATTTTCTCTTGAAATTTCATGATGGATTTACCGAAACGAATACGATGTAACGATCTTTTTATATTTATAGTATAATAAATATATTTTTCTACGACCACTAATGTAAATGACTCTTACCGTACAGCCTGCATGCATAGTGGGTCCTTACGCACGGTAAGCAAAAAGCACAGTTTTTTAAACAAATGATCAAAGTAGACACACGTCAAACGCATCCTGCATGCCTAGTAAGTGAGTTATAACGGTAAGCAAAACGCACACTTGTCTAGACATGTCAAAGTAAGCTTACGTCAAAATTGACATGACAACGTAATTACATGTGTATATTAGCCAAAAAACCGGTAAAATCGTATGTCTTATGTGATCGTAGAAAAAGTAAGCTACATAACACGAGCTGTACCTAAAGCAATTACGCACTCGCCGCCTCGCGGCTCCGTGCACAAATTTTCCACTCGTGCGTAGGTAATATGCTTCTTACAACTCTTGTTATGTAATATACTACTGCAAGTACAACAAAATACAAATTATTATCAAACAAACGTTTGATCTGCCCATCTAGAAGAGTCGTTATCCAATTAAGTTTATGATTTTAAATAAATATGCGTTTGAAACATGCACAGTTATTTATTCGTATTTATTAAATAAAATTACAGCTAAATAGTGCTTAATAATAAAGCAAATTATAAAACATATCCATTAAAAAAAAAGGACCCACAATACTATAGGGTGTTAACATTAAACATAGGGTTCTCGGAAACCCTTGGAGATAAAAGGATGGTTAAGTAATTTTACTTGCTTAGTAAAAACATAAACGGAATTGTGTAAATTGTAGTAAAAAACTTCGGATGTAGCTTTTTATTATCAACATAACAAATTTGAAATTTATTATTTATACGTCAGGTCTACGTCTTAAATTGCACGATGTTAAAATTGATTTCTGATGTTGACAATAAAAAAGTTTTTCAGGATATTGAGGAACTGGGTACAATATGTATATATCAGTTTAGCATATTGGCAGACTTATTTGCCAATTTAATTATCCTTCTATCTCAAAAAAATTCCAAGATTCCAATATTTTTTAAGCATACATCCTATACATATATCAACTCGTTTTTTCAAAATTAATACTCCTAGATTATAAAAAGTACGGACTTGTGTTGATTTTGTCCGATGTGTTTTACTGAGTGATGTTTGATAAGACAGTAATTTAAGAAAACTGATTAGTTAATTGTAAACAGGGTTGAGCAGATTTAAATCAAGTGATTTTTTTAAAAAAATCATTGATTTAAATCACGATTTAAATCAAGTGAAAAAAAAAACAATTTAAATCACTTATTATATGAGTAGGTAATAAAACATTTATAACAAAACAAAATTTTATTTTCTCAAATAAAAAAAACATTAGGTATATGGTATTTATGTATATAAGTATTTAAAAAAAAAACAACAGTTCTTATATGTATATACGTATTAAATACATACTTATACGTAACGTAACGAAACGTAATTCATTTAAAATAATATATAATAATATACATTTATAATTTTTTGGTATTGTAATGTTGGAATAAAAATACCAGTTTTGCAGCCTTTTCAGTTCCCAGTTTATTTCTTATTGTCGAATGGACCAATCCAATTGTTGAAAAAATTCTTTCAACTGAGGCCGAAGAAGTTACACTGCACATTAGTTGTGTTAATATTGGCAACACTTTATTAATATCGGAAACATCTTTTTGTGATTTCCACCACTGTATTGGAGTAACATTATTAATAATTTCCTCACTAAACATAACAGATTTAAATGGATCAGATTTAGCTTCAAATTTTATTATTATGGGTAATAAACCACTGTGTGGGTAACTTTCTGCTGCTACTTTTAAAGCTGCGTCTTTTTCATTATATTTAAAGGAAATTTTGTTTTTCTAGGGTCTAATAAATAAGCCAAAAAATGGTACGGTGTCAAAGCTTGAGCATATCGTTTTTGAAATGCAGCCATTTGTTTAATATTTAATGTAATAGTATCATCAAAAACAGCCTCAAGTTCTTTCCATGCTTCTACAGCATCAGCTAAAAATGCATCTGTTCTTTGTAATTTGTCTAAAGTTACGGAAATTGGTTTTATTATTTTTAAAAAATCTTCTGCCGATCGTTTCACCTTTTGGAATATTAAAGAATCAATTTGGTCTTTGTTCTCTTCACAAATTTGTAACAATTTCTGCCATTCTTGTGTAAATATTTCCAAGCAATCTGCAAGAGTATTCCATCTTACGTCTTGAGGCAATATTAACGCCTTACCTCCGGCAGCTTTATATTTAGCACTTGCCAAATGATTATTACGGAAATACTTAACAACATGCACAACATTTTCTTTAATATCGCGTATCTGCAAGTCCTTGGAAAGTAAATTTAGAATGTGTGCTGAACATCCATAGGTTATCACATTTACATCGGTTACTTCATTTTTAATGTTTTCTCTCATTTTGCTCATATTAGCTGTAACGAAACTTGAAACTGCACAATTATATTGAGTTTTGCACTTATTTATTAAACTGATTGCTATACTTGTTAAATAATTGGCTGTATGTGCATGTCCTGATGTATCTATACTTTCAAGGAGGAAGGTTGATCCATAATCTGTTGTTACAGTAGCGCAAATTATCGGTTCGTTATGTACATTTGACCAACCATCTAAGGAAAGGCAAACCGAACTATTTGTTAATTTTGCAAGACATTTTTCTTTTTCTTCCATGTACACTTCATTTAATAATGTTGAAGATACAGCGAACCTAGAAGGTGGTGAATAACCTGGTCGTAACATTTCGATTGCTTTTATCACTTCTGGTTGTTCGATACATCTGAAACTACTATTTGTCGCATAAATAGCTTTTGCGATTTGTCTATCAAGATTTTTCTTTAACTCGTTAGAAGTACGCACTACAAATGATTTCATTAATAAATTTTCAGTCATTTCTTTTTTTTTTTAGCAGGTGGTGAGCTTATATTTGTATTTGTATCCATTCTAGACGTACTAGGTTGTGGATCAAAAAACTCTTTCGGTTGACTTGTTTCTATGGTGGTAGGATTAGAATCTGTGTCAGTAATTCAGTATCTTCTGTATTACATTCAGTAACTTCATTCATATGCATTTGTTTCTTCTGACATTTTTCACGGTGTGCTTTTAATGTTTGTACCAGACCTTGTATTTCTTCTTTGCAATATTTACAAACTGCTCTGCTCCCAGCTTTCCCTTTCAATTTGTTTGATTTTTCTATAAAATGTTGCCAAACACTATCCCTTTTCCTTCCTGACATTATGTTGCGTTTATTTATGTGATGTGTACACGTTTGCTAACTAAAATGAACTGAATAACAGAATCTGGGATACCCTTACATACAAAACTGCATTTGCATGTTTAGACAAGTATTTTCAGGCATAGAATTCGATCACAGGTCACATATAGTTGATGATGAATAGCAAGCATGGTTTTGTAGATCATATACTACACTTTGAAATATAAATATAATCATACTGTTTATTGCTTGTTAAGATAAAGACTTAATTATATATAACATCACTATTTAGCACTGATTTTTTTCGAAATTTTTATTCATTATATTTAATTTTTTATTTTAACAAAAATTCTCCAATGAATTAAATATATTGGTTATTAAATATATTAGCACAAAACAGAAATAGCATGCAAATATGAACATTTGATTTAATTTTAAAAAAATCTGATTTAAATCAAAAAAATCTGATTTACATCAAATAAATCGATTTTTTTGATTTTTTTAAAAAAATCATGATTTTTATCAACCCTGATTTGTAAATGTATTTTATTATTAAGTTTATTCAAGTATTTTTTCGATACCATTATTATTTATAAAATACGTAAGTAATAAGTACCTATCAGTACATTTTGAAATATATTTTGTATATTTTGTATAAAAGTTCATTCACGTATTAAATCATTGTAATTATTAGGAGTGATAAAATCTTCGGATAGTTTTCTTTGTTTCAAATTTTTTAAATAATTGTAACTTGAGGGTATACAGGGTGTCCCAAATTCGAGCAAATGCATGGAAATCTCGCTTATCTTAAGAGCTACGAGGTCGGTTAAATTAGGGCAAAGTTGCAAAATTAGATGCTTATCAAATATCTGCAAAGAAAATTTTTATAGCTGTCTTACAATTAGTTCAAAAATTATTCAAGAAAAACTGAAAAAATTGATTTTTAATTTTTAACAGTTTATTCAATACTTCATTAAAATCAATTACAATATCATATTTGTAACACCTTTTATTTTCCATAATTGACGAAAATGATTTTAACAATACTCCGCAATACACGAAGGGATAGCGAATAAATAAATTAATTAAAACTTTACTACCAGAACATAGTGAAAATAAAAATTGCGAACAAAAGCACAAATATTTAAGAATTTCTAGGTGGTTGGAAATTATACAATTAATCACGATCATATTAATGTCAAAGTGACAGTTTTAACAACACAACAAAATAACAAAAAAAATAATTTTTGTATAAGATCATTTGATTCAAAAATTGGACAAAATGAGTTTTTCTTATATTTTTGTGATAAAATATCATTTTAAATATTAAGTGTCATATATCATTGAAATCAGAAGACAAAATGCTATCCGACTACGAGATTAAATTTTTTTCGCCGTATTTAAAAAAATGAAGTTGATGTTTCTGAAGAGACAAAACGTTGTTGGAAATTTTATGTTATCTCACAATATAAAGCGTAAGAAGTTGCCATAGAGAAGTGCTTCCAGATTGTCGATATCTTAAAAAATGTATAGGAAATAGGGCAAAAAAACGAAAATCAATTTTTCCAGTTTTTCTTGAATAACTTTTGAACTAAGATAGCTATGAAAATTGTCTTTGCAGATATTTGATGAGCCTCAAATTTCGCAACTTTGCCCTAATTTAACCGAACTCGTAGCTCTTAAGATAAAGTGAGAACCCCGTGCATTTACTGGAATTTGGGACACCTTGTATAGCAGGGGTGGCCAAGACGTCGACCGCGGTCGACTGGTCGACCGCAATGCCTCTGGAAGCCGCCCGTGAAGCTGACTTGAACATTGACCAATTATAGTGATAAATTCAGAGCGTATTTGAATTTAAAAAATAATTCAAAATGGGAAAAAACAAAAATTCTAAATTATTTTTTGCAGATAATAGATACACATTTAAAATCAATGGCTTCAAATGAAATATTCTGGAAATTAATAAGCAGGGATAAATATCCAAATATTTGGAGAGTTGTTGCATATTTCAATGCCTTTTTTGGTTCAATATATTTGTGCGATCAGCACTTTCCTGCATGAATGTGACAAAAACTATACATAGGTCACAATTATCTGCTCCACAATTGGAATTGTGTTTAAAAATTATTTTAAGTTCAAACAAGCCAAATTTTGACAAACTGGTCGAAACTATACAATGCCAAGTGTCATCAAAATAAAACAACTCTATTGTTTTTTTTTTTTTTTTTTTGTAAAATTTGTTTTTAATTTATTTTAATACAATTCTTGAATTTTTTAAAGTTCAGAACCAGTTCTAGAAAATAGTTTTTTATAGGTAATTTAATAGTTGTCATAGTAAAATGTTTTCACCAGTCTTCTAGAAAAAAACGTTATTTCGTAAGTATCTGAAATTTCATAATACATACAAGTTCGTAAGCATTTTTTAAAAAAAGTCATCAATTTGTGAATACTTAAAAGGTCCTTAAAACAAACCAATTCGTAAGTACCTTACAAAAACCGTAGTCGCCCGCGGGTACACTTTCACTCAAAAGTCGCCCCTAACGTCAAAAAGTTATTATTATGTCATTTTCAAAATAAATTTATTTGCACTTCTGTTTGACAATAACATTTTCATTGACGAAAATAATGAGAATATGAAAGAAATTGCAATTAAACTGTTTAAAGATAAAATACCATACATTTTTGTAATCGTAAATAGCTACGTAGTACCTAAAAAATACTTACTGCATTGGAAGTATTGATATCTCTCACTGTTCCCGAATCCAAGTACTCTTGTATTTTGTCTAGCTGTCCTGCTCTAGCTGCCCGCAAGAACGCCGTGTTAGGATCCGTCTGAAAAAAAAGGAAACATAAGTACAAAACGTAAACAAACATTTTTCAGTTATTAAAGAGTTTGGCTCATTTCCAAAAAATATTTTGATCAATATTTTGCGAACTGGGAACCATTATATATGAAACTGGTGCTACTGCATAATTTTCAAATATATGACCATATCAAAAAACTAATGTAAAAATAGTCTATACTAATAAAAATTGTATTGTAGATTACGCAATTAATAGATAGAAGTGCATCTTGTGTATTCAATTTATCAACGTCGGATAATCCGGTTAATGACTGTTTAGAGCTGTCAGTAAAAGTATTATGAAAAAAGCCGATTCAGTTGTAAACTTTGCTGCACCATTTGTTATCAAGATTAAAGACGCCGAAAAATAAAACGACTTTAAAATTCCGCAACGTGAATTAGGTTAATACGCTACTCAACAGTCTGCGATAGTTAAGAAACACAGAATTTCAAACGAAATTACAGTTTTACAGTGCGGCTCTTTATTATCTACAAAGTAAACCTAAATAAATGGGAAAATAACATGTTGAACAAAGTAAAACACAGTTTTTAAATGCGACTCTGTACCGTGCGAATAATCTAGAGATTTTTTAAATCTATTAGCCGCTTTTCTTAACTGAATATATTTTATGAATCCGTGTTTGCAAAATTCCTTATTGAACTGCGTCATGGGTTTTTGTTACTTTTAAAGTCCACAAAGCACAACAACATTCAACGTAAAACCCTCTTCTTTTATCTCGACTTGTCTTGATTTATTTCAGATTGCTATGATTTCATATAAAATTATATTTTGATGTAGTTTTTGTTTCCGTTAAGCAATAGAACCTGTTACTCTGTAATTACATCAGGATTAAAAAGAATAAAATCAGTGATTCAGAAGAGACAACTTTAAATATCAGCGAAATTCTAGCCTGGTCATTACACATTCGAATTAAAAATATGCTTTTTATTGATAATTTATTTTCCAAATTGTTTATCGCGTCATTCATCAGTTTGCGAATCCAATGAACTCACTACAATACTTTACTAGTTATAGACAGAGGCGGATTTAATGGCGGACGCACCGGGCGCGCGCCCTGGGCCCCGACTTCTGAAGGGCCCTGCAAAACCCCAACTTTATTTATTTAAAAATATGGTTTACATGTTTTTTTATTTTCCCGTCTGTCTCTCTTTTTTAAGGGGCCCAATATTTTTCTTCTGCGCCCGGGGCCTCAACCGACGTTAATCCGCCTCTGCTTATAGATGGTGTATTGTATGATATAACATGAACAAAATGGGGACCTAAAATATCTAAAAAAGACTCGTAAAAGAATGGGTAAATTAGCAAATAAGTGTTCAGTGAAAATCTGAATATTTTCCACTTAACTCAGTTCCTGAAATATTCTAAAAATATTGGAAACCTTCTAGTTTCAATTTTGTAATTTTTTATTATACAGCGTAATTCAAAAAGTCTGCAACAAATGGACACACTTTTTATTATTGATTTCTCAGAAAATTCTATTCTTGTTAAAGTTGGTGCATGACCCAAAACGGTAAGTCATCCATATCTTGAACATTTAGATATGGAATGTTCAAATCTGGAAAATGCACCGGTAGAATCATTCAAATCTTGAATCGTTCAACGCTGGAATCACTCAACGCAAGAATCATGCAACGATGGAACTATGCAACACGGGGATCGTTCATCGCTGGAAAGCTCAAATCTGGAATCCAGAAATTAAGAATTTTTGCAGCCCTCTATATAACAACAGCCAAAGTATAATACAGTCTGTTCTACAAAATGGGTCCAAGAGTTTTATGGCGGAACGGCATATATTCTCCAACTTCTGTTGCAATTAGGTTATGTAAGTCAATAAGGGCTACATTTTAAAAATATTTTCACATGCAGGGTGCTCCAAAAATGAGTGGCATATCAAAGTTATACTTTTTCTTATGGAACACCCTGTATATTTTTATATTTTTAAATTCCTTTTCAAATTTACTTCAAAAAATGTATAAGGTTATATGGGTCTAAAGACAACAATTTTCGTGAAAATAGCATTTTCATGAAAACACAGTACTTTCAAAAATGTTCAACATTTAAAAACTTTGAAGTCTCAAGAAATTCGCTTGGAGATTAGATTGACAATAGATTATTTAACGCTTTGCACAACGTACATTTTTTAAATATTATACAGGGCGTTTTTTACACTTGGTCAAACTATATTTTTTTATACATTCTTATAGAAAATTTAATTATCCTTCGAAAACATTAAGGCTGTTTTATACCTAAATTGATATTTTTCGAGATATCGCGGTTTTATTGTCAATTATTAGGGCAAAGTAATAATTTCAAGTTGGCTATGAAGGTAGACAGCGGTAATTTGTAACAATTGGAAGAAAAAAACAAGAAAGTTATAATTTTATTTTTTGCCTACGCTGTTTTGACATTATTTTATAATAACTAAGATGTAGTTTTACCATTCTTAGGTAAATACAGGTTTATTATCAGTGTAATAAGCCAATAACTAAATCCTATAAACTATTTTTTTGTATGTTAACAATACGACACTTTCTACGGAAAACGGTTTCAACACAAGTTACAAATTGGACAGGTCTGTACCTATTTTTTTAATCAGCGTCGTTTTCGCGTACCTAATAATACATTAACAATCGGTTTTTAGAACTTTGCAAGGGATTAAACTCAGTTGTATTAAAAATATCGTGGCCCTGATAAAAAAAAAACTTCGATTTAAATGTAAGAATGGTAAAATACATCTAAATTATATATGGTGTCCATATAAATATAAACACAGCAAAAAAAACAACAATAAAAAACAATTCAAGCTCAAAACATGTACTAAAATGGAATAATTATTCCTGTATATGTGCTCAAATACGTAAACTGTGTTTGCCCATTTACTTCACAGCAGTAATCTAATGTAAACAACAATAGTCTTAATTTTTATTTATTTACTAATTACCATGATAACGGAAAAAAGCAGTTAGTTTCTGGCTATTTAAATACAATAATTCATAACATATTCTATTGATCACTTTTAAGAAATTACATGTGTATAGCACATACATAAATAATAATTTATACGCATATTTCGAATCGGTTTTAATTTCTTATTTACGCATCTGTTTCTCATAGTACACACATTCTTACAACATTTTTTCAAGTGCACGATACACATCACATGTGAATGAATATAAATGACGTCCTTAAACATTAAGTAAAAAGTGCATTTTTCATGAAGCATGTGTGACGCTTGATGCATTTTTATGTCCGGCGTTCTATTTACACGCCTTGCTGTACTTAAAACGCAAGTACTTGCGAGGTCATGTCTATATCCATACAAATTGAAATTAATTCCCGGAGGCACACAAAAGTACTGTATGACTCCAAAACAGGGAGCTTTAATGGCTTTTCTGGCTTTAGAATTGTGATTAACAAGCGTGCCATAAGTCCAGCAGCGTAGCGCAATACTAATCCAAACAAAACATATGGGTTTTACTTATTACTAAAATATTAAAAACAGTATTTTCGGTTTAGGAAATACATACTTGGCGTTGCGACCAAAAATCCCCAACTTTTAAAATTACATACAAAAAAAAATGTTCGGTGTAACTTATACTATGGCTTTCAATTCAAGCTACAACACTATCGTTTTCAATTCCTAGCATTTAACTGCATAATCTGTAAAAATTATGTTATAAATAAAAACAATCACATTTACAAATACAATTTGTGATATGCTTGAATGCGGCGAAAAAATGTGGCGTCGAAGAATTGTGGCTGCGAAGAATTGTGTAGGCGAAGAAATGTGGGCGAAGAATTGTGGGCAAAGAATGTTCCTAGACCCATGGCAAACAATAAGCGAGAAAATAATGAAGTGACTGGGAGCGATCCCCACCCCATGAAACGGATCTAGAAAGCATTCATGCAGCGCAACCCCACAAGGGGTGTTTAGCCATTGTATATGGGTATGTATATGGTCACTTCCGTCAAAATCGGATATTACATGTAAAAGCGTATATTCAATTAAACGGGTGTTATGCACACAACATACGTCTAATAAAATATTTTTCGTTTTAATTAAAAACTAAAGAAAAAGGTGAGCTTGATTTCGTTTCCATCCGGTATAACCTTAAACACAATATAAAACAAATTTTGTAAGAGAGAGGATCGCACAGCATTATAAAAACTAAAATAGGGGAAAGGACAATGCGGAAGGAAAAGCAAGAACACACCGAATAATGATGGTCTTAGAAGAATTAGCGTCACAAACTGAAAAAGGAACATTGAGGACATCAAAAAGGAGCTTGTGTCTTATGACGTCAAGGTGGACGCTTCCACTGTACACCGCCTGCTCCTGGAGTGTGGCCACAGAGCTAAACAAGACACTCAATGAAGAAGCAGCCCTTGACACCCGCTATGGGCAAAGAAACATCGAGATTGGACGTTGGAGCAGTTGAAGAGAGTGATATTCATAGACGAAACCCACTTTGAAGTTCATAGATACAGGTCAAATTTCGCGGAGAAACTCTTTAAACCTACCACGTCCAGTAAATCGCAAAACACCACCATACGGTCATGTTTTGGAAGTGCTTCACCGCTACCAGACCAACAAAACTTCAATCTGTTGAAGGCAGGATGGTGAACAGCAAGTACTATATGGATGTTTTGGAATCGAAACTGGCCCCGAAACTGCAGAGGCAGTTTCCTGATGGTGACAGGATATTCCAACAAGACCTGGCTCCCTGTCACGACTCTAAGTTCACTAAGAACTTCTTAACTCAACAAAAATAAAATGTATTGAAATGCCAGGAAAATCGCCAGACTTGAACACGATAAAACCCTATGGACTACGGTGAAGGCTCGCCGGGCTGTCGTGAGGGAGGCGATGGGGTAAAATGTCTCGTGCCCCTGATTCACAGGGTCCCGGACATCATTGTTTTTTAGTAAATAAATTTCCAAATAGTTTATTAACTTAAGGCCCATGAAAAATGTTTTCTCCCAGCCCGGCGACGTCTCGTCGCCACTGATGGGCTTTTAAAATAACGATTAAGTGCGCAACAAGCATTAAAATGTAAAGTGTTATTACAGTGTGATATGGGAACCCTAAAGTGAGGGAGACGCTTGGAAAACTAGTGGCATCAATGCCTAAAAGGGTAGGGCACGTGATAAAAGCGAAATATCAATTACTGAAGATTGCAAGTAAATTAATTTAGTAAGAGTGCTTGTGTCTCTTTATTATACTGTTCGTCCGAATTAATTTGCCAAGCACTGTATGCCACACCACTGATTAAAGTATTCCACAGCGACCTTTTTTGTAAACAAATGAACAGCTCGAGTCATATAGGTAATTATGATCGATTGACTTGACGGCTGCATGCTGTAAATAAAGCGTTATAATGAAGCCAGAGATATGGTCTTGACCTTGGCCTTCTGCGTTAAATCGTCCGTTCCGAGCGGGTGTTACACATAAACAATGTTTTATGTGTCGTCGTAACAATATAAGTCAATTATATTATCGTGCAATTATGTAATTTCGAAACAACACGAACACCTGTTGCGTAATTTAGGAAATTATTTAAATCAGACCGGAACAATGTTAAAAAAAACAACAAAGGCCATGATACATGTAATTAACTTGGGCGCCACATATTCACTCGTATACTTGAAGATTACGAAACGACGTTCCACGTTCGCAGAGTGTGTGAAGTTGGGGACTTATTGTACCAAACTGCAAATTTTTGTCAAATTATCGCAGCGATATATAATCATCAAAATTTCGTCATAGTAAACAATAGCATTATTTTAATAACTTCCATTACAAAGTTGCTTTTCAAACAACAAAAATTATTAATAGAAATTAGTTATTTAAAAATGTATTAAGAGTAGTGTTTTATTTCCATTATTGATCAATTTGAGCAACAAGTTGAAAACAAAAAAGCAATAAAAGAAAACAAATGAACAAGTAAACAAAATTAATAAAAAATGTCATGTACATTGGCAATTATCCAGTCTAATCACAAACTGTTTGCCGAATATACCAAAATATGGTAAGAATTTTGCACCTCATCTTGCTGCGTAAACGAGGATAATTTTTTTCAAGAGATGTTACTGGTTACGAAACTTGGATATTTCACTGACAAGGGAGGGTCACGATACGTTGTCGCTAGAATTTGATTAAGGCTGTGTTTATAGCACCAAGCAGTGTTTCTCAAACTATGGGTCGCGTCCCAAAATTGGGTCGCGTTAAATCTTTATTGGGTCGCGAAACGAAACTGTTTTGATAGCAATACAAAGAAAAATAAAAACAAAAAATAAAAATTAAATTTCTGTTTTAAAATGCTTTAAAATGACATTTCTAAAGGTATTTTTTCAAAAAATTTCTTGCGGGGATGGAGACCCCCGCCCTTATGGGTCGCACTCTCATTTCTAGAAAATTATATGGGTCGTGTGTTTAAAAGTTTGAGAAACGCTGGCACCAAGGAAACCAACTAAATGTTTTCCAGAGTTATACGTTCCACTGGCCATTTCCTTCGGAAAAATAGGGAAAAAACTGAAAAATTGGTATAAAAAGGTCATTTTTGCGATCGCATTGGCCATGAAACCGTCAGAGACAAAATCGAAATTCTTTTATTTACCAATCCTTTGCAAACAAAATGGTGCAAAATTTTTGAAAAAATCTTGAACGGTTCCGGAGAAAAACGTCAAAAACGAAACTCCTGCATAAGCGCTTCGATTTGAGAAGTTGTGGTATATCATCTGTAAAACTATATCTATGCGACTTGCATAGGCGTTTAACATAGGGAAAAACGTTTTTACAAAGGCCTCGTTTTTCGCGTTTTTCTCGGGAACCGTTTAAATTTTTTTACAAAAACTTTGCACCATTTTACTTGCAATGGATGCGCGCATTGGTAAATAGAAGAATTTCGATTTTGTCTCTGACGGTTTCATGGTCAACGCGATCGCAAAAATTACTTTTATTATTCAGCTTTTCAGTTTTTCCCCTATTTTTCCGAAGAAAATGGCCAGTGGCAATGGCAATAACTTTGCAAAACATCTAGTTTTGATGTTCTTGTTAAACATCCTTAACTTCATAATACAATAGTCAGGTTTTTTATTTCTTGTAGGTGCCGTATTGGGTTTTTGGATTCGATATTATTTGTGACGGTAAATCAATAGGGCCAGGTTTTTTCGGAGACTTCCTGCTCCCAAACTTTCGTTTTATTGATACTTCCTTAATTATAGGGCAATTTACGGTGTAATTAAACCAATTTCGGTAATTTGTTTGCTTGTCCCGTATAATAAACAACCAGTAACCAAGATGCAGAGGCGATGTCATGCATATTCGGGTACACGAAACAAGTGGCATAATAAGACATGACGTCACCCACATAAATGACAAGTGACTATACGCATGGCCTTCACTGTCACACTTACAGATGTCATTTCCAGAATTTTTAACAGAGTAGGCGTTGATCAGATTTAAGTTAATTCGGTAAATTAATCCCACATACATTCCAAGGACTACCAGCATCTTCTTTCGTTTTCCCATCCTCTGGTGCAAGACGAGGATGACTACAGGCAATATACAAGATAAAATATTTGTTTAGGCATAGTAAATGTCACTAGGTCTAAAATATTAATGACTAATCGTGTTCCACTCTTTACGAGTAACAGTTCTTGGGAGTGGGAGGTAGTCAACTTCCAACTGTGTTATTATTACGATTACTTGTGTTTGTGATGTTTTTTTAACCTTGAATAAAAATACGTATAATTATACAGTTTGGTTAAATACGCCAAATAAACATTTCTTTATGATCAATGCAAACACATGACGCGTTTGCATTTATTTAAGGTCTTAAGTCGTATAGGTACGCTCGTTACGTAAGTATTAACAACATTTGCGTAAGCTTATAAAATAAAATGGTATTGCGATCCTTACTTATCCAATTGACACAGTTTTATCGGTAAAATAAATATTTACCCATAACGTTAAACAGAAATAATGAATGAATAAACAAAATGCATCAGGATTCAAAGACAAAACACCAACTCGGCTTACAGAAACAAACGAATGTTCTTTTTAAACGATTGACATGTACAGATATAGATAGATAAATTTTGAGAAAAAAATAATGTATATAGAGGGTGTGTATAAATTGGCGAAAGCGCTACACGTGACGGTGTTCTTCGTAAAATTCTAAGTCGAAAATCTTGATCCAAAAATGTTGTACCATGCTTCCTATGGCCTCAGGAACCATTTAAAGAAAAAAAAAATTGGCAACATTGCATACAATGATATGCGTTTGGACATTTTTTTATCAGCAATTTTTACTTAGGTATTTACAATTTTTGTTCGAACTGAAAGCCTTCAGTTCGTAAACATAGCTGCAAACTTTTGGGTATCGTAAAACACAAACTAGAAATAATTACGAGAAAAACAGAGATGACAGCTAATGACAATGTTGCCATGTGTATTATTTTCATTCAAATCAGTGATTTACATATTTTCAACACCAATTTTTAAAAGGAAGAACACAATATCTAGGAAAAAATACTATTCGAAATTTATTTTTATTCCAAATTGCAGCTTTTTCATTTGCAAGTATTAAATAATAACGCTTATTAAAGGACTAAATGTCAAAACTTTGAGGACCTCTTGCAGACACAGCAAGCATGGTACAACATTTTCGTATAAAGATTTTCGACTTAGAATTTTACGAAGAACATCGCCACGTGTAGCGCTTCCGCCAATTTTTACACACCCTGTATATATATATTGCCCCAAGTTTCTTCGCACACCATTATTATTAATAATTTAACAGTTAAAATTCAATAACAGTAAAAAAATCGTTTTTTAAATCTTTTCGAGCGTTGCTACCTTTAAACTTTTTTATTTAATTAAGGTGTAAAGCACTTATACCATTGTTAAGTCAATTTTTACGAATCCATGTTCGTCAGTACTATTTTTTGGTTTAAGTATTGGACGGTTCTTTTTTTTAACTCATAGTTATAGTAAATAAAAATAAACACATCAATAACTAACTACATTTTTAAATCCCTTATGAAAGCCTCTATCAATATTATGTTGTCGGCCCTGGGAATCTATAACATTTCAGATATTTTCCTATATTCCGACTTTTGTCCAGCACTGTATATTACTAAAATACATCTCATGACTGAAAATTAATCGAAGATATACTGCTAACAGCTAATCTGTCTTTCACTATATTTATCAGTTCAATCTTGATGTGAACGATCGATCACTGCACTGCGGCATCCATACACTGTGCCTGAAGTTTAGTAGCCACTTCATAAAACTCATTTTTACATTCAAACTATTGGATTGACACAAACATCGTTGCTCCCTCGTAAATCAAAATTAAACTTATCTGGTAGCAACATCACCATGCTAAACCAAAATATATTGTACAATTTAAACAGCTGACGTTTTGAAGCAGGGTTGGGCAAAATTTTATTTTAATTTTAAAAAAATCAAAAATCGTTGATTTAAATAAAAAATAACGAATTTTTGATTTTTTTTTTGTCGTTGATTTAAATTTAAAAAATAAAGAATTTTTGTTTTTTTTTGTCTTTTTTTTTAAGAAACTTGACCATTTTCTGTTTTTACAACCAATTTATTTATTATTCACACTGCATTATATCTTCTATACAGCGTCATTCAAAAAGTATTAACAAATGGAGAAGTTTTTTAACTAAAAATGTCTCAGAAACATTTATTCCTGATAAAAGTTAGTGGATGACCTAAACTAAGGTACCCTAACCTAAACTAATTAATAATGGAAAAAATTTAACAAAAATTTATACGATACCAGATTTAAGCGATATCAGAAATATAATAAGATTAAAGGGGCCTTATTTTAAGAGTTACAATAAAAACTTCAAAGAGAGAGATTGGTTAGAATTCAAAAATACGACCAAAGGTGAAATATGACGTTAAAATTTCAATATTTATTTTTAAAGTAATTTTAACATCCAAAATGCGCCCTTATTTTAAGAATTTTTAAAAAGTTAAAAAGATATTTGAAATTTAAAAATTTTACTCAATATAAACTACCGTTTTCTTGTGATTTTTTTTAATACTCTTAAAATAAGGACACTTTAACCTTGCGAATATTTCTAAAATAGCTAGTGTCGTATGAACTTTTTTTAAATTAAAATTTTTTTTATACCATGCACCAACTTTTATCAAGAATAAAATTTTCTGAGAAATCGACAATAAAAAACTTTTCCAATTGTTGCAGACTTTTTGATGAGGCTGTAGATCTTTTTACCATAAAATTAAAAATTATTGTGAAAATATACAAATTAAATCTACCGGAATGCGTCTCCAACAAGAAAATTCCTGTAGAGACTTTATTTCTCCCCAATCTATAAGAAGCCAATAGGCAATATTTCCGGCGTATTTTACTAGCGGTTGTTTAAGCCGGTGGAAGTAAAGCGTGCATTTAATTTATATATGACGTGCGACATTGATGCGTGAAAATAAATAAAGTTTGATTTAAATCACGATTTTAGTTTCAAAAATCTGCTGATTTAAATCAGACCAATACTGCTTTAAAGGAACATTTAGTTGAGCCATAACAAAAATTAAATTTTGAAAATTCATAAGTTGTTTTCCTGTTAAAAAAAAAACCGGCTCTGCGAAACTAAGATTTTGAGTGCCAAAAAAAATGCTGCTGTTGATGTACAGACAGTTCAAAAATGGGTTTCAAAGTTTCGTACCAGACATTTTTCTTTAAAAGATGCGTCAAACTCACATGATGTTTGTATACCACAGAAAGTAGCTCAGACAAATTTGATTGATCGCATATCCACTTGCGATCGACTCCTGAAAAGCTATATGGAAGGTTTACAAATTGTAGTAATCGATGACGAAAATTAAAAAACGAAAGAGATTATGGGAATAAACAAAATCAGCATGGGAGTTAGTGCAATCAAATTCCAGTCGACATCCACGAAAAGAGATACTTTGTATTTAATGAGAATGTTATATTGTCATCCATTATAAGCTCTTACAAGTAAATCACACAACTCTTAGCTGAATAATCTAATAGAACTATCGCAGAAAAACAACCAGCAGTAGAAACAAAAAAAGATGTTCTGTTTCACCACAACACCTAGACCGCATACATCTTTAATCACTAGGCAAAAGCTGCTTGAGTTTGGCTTGGAAGAATTCTATCACCCTCAGTATTCACCGGTGCCTCCGGAATACTGTCTTAAGTTTTAATGGAAAAAATTACTCCAACTTAAGACCATCAAAACGCATCTGGAAACATTGTTTCGTCATAAGCCGACGAAATTTTTTGTTTTTGTTGTTTGGTATAATAAGGTATAAATAATAATTGGAAATAGAAGTATATAATATAATTTATTAAACGAAACATATACAGGGTGTGTATAAATTGGCGGAAACGCTACACGTGACGATGTTCTTCGTAAAATTCTAAGTCAAAAATCTTAACACAAAAATGTTGTACCATGCTTCCTATGGCCTCAGGAACCATTTAAAGAAACAAAAATTTGGCAACATTGCATCCATTGATTTGCGTTTGGGCATTTTTTTATCAGCAATTTTTACATAGGTATTTATAATATTTGTTCGAACTGAAAGCCTTCAGTTCGTAAACATAGCTGCAAACTTTTAGGTATCGTCTAACACAAACTAGAAATAATTAAGAGAAAAACAAAGATGACAGCTTATGACAATGTTGCCATGTGTATTATTTTCATTCAAATCAGTGATTAACAAATTTTCAACGCCAATTTTTGAAAAGAAAAACACTATCTAGGAAAAAATATTATTCGAAATTTATTTTTATTCCAAATCGCAGCTTTTTTATTAACAAATATTAAATAATAAAGCTTATTAAAGGACTGAATGTCAAAACGTTGAGGACCTCTTGCAGACACAGCAAACATGGTTCAACATTTTTGTATTAAGATTTTCGACTTAGAATTTTACGAAGAACATCGTCACGTGTAGCGCTTCCGCCAATTTATACACACCCTGTATAAACAAAACGCTCGAGTTTGTACGAACCGTAATAAACCGATTTTTTTTCCGGTTCAGTTCCGGTTTTCGTTCCGACAAAAATAACGGTTTTTTCCGGTTTTCGGTTCAGTTCCGGTTCGAAGCCCTGCTTTTTTATCAACCTAATACATACTCATTAACATAAGTTTAAATTAGACGTTTTGAACATTCACAAGATGAACCCTTTTCTATAAGCTTTAAACCCCTCATTTATACACAGAAATAAAACTTTGTAGGCTAACAACAAACTTTATACAGACAGCAGGGACTATTGCAATATTTTGATTACATATCTCGAAGATATGACAAAAGTCTTTAAAAACTAATCGTGCAAGGACATGTTGATGGAAAACCAGAAAGGTCTCCTAGTAGATGGCTAAAACAAATGAAGAGTCTTCATAGGAAACTTCACCAAATGCCCCAAGAAGCAAAAGATCGGAAAAAGTGGAAAGAAATTCCAATGCAGCGTACCGAAACAAAGAATAGAATGACCACGACACTTGTGGTAAGAGGCTAGCGACTAAAAAGAGGCTAACAAAACAAGAAGTAATTTTGTTTGTCAATTAACTTCACTTTTGTGGGTATATTTTAAGCAGGATCATACATAAAAACGAAATATTAGACATCAACAAAACGTGCAAAAGTGGCTAAACGTGATTTTATCTGAAATGAATTGATCATATTTTCGTAAATATTAGCTGGTCTTAATACAATTGAGTTTAAAATATAAATAGTTTAATACCATGAAAAAGATTATAAAATTCAAAAATATTGTGGTAACCATTAAGTCTTATAGATGTTTTACTGATGATATCCAAAACTAGATTGTTAAACTAGATGGAAACTTTATTTCTTCCTGCAATTACAGTTTTTGTTTATTATCTGTAACTAATTTGCATTCACAAAAATTTACCGATGAGTGTTAATTGATGTTAACTACCTTTTGTTATTTTAAGCATTGTTTCACTTTCACAGACTATTTTTATTTAACTAATCTCTGGTTTATTTTTAAATCATTTTCTCACAATATTTAAATGCCTTTTTATTGGAGACAAAATAAACTTCTCCAAATTATATCTTAAAAAATAGATGCTGCCAAAATAAAAAATAATTATTAACATTTTTTTTTAACTAAAAGCTTATAAAAACTTTTATTTTTAAATCAAGATCATTAATAGCCACGCCTGAGTTTAAGTTATTGGTAGTGAATATGTTTTGGTTTTGAAAGCTAAATCAAAATTCAGATATGATCATCTTTCTCATTAACGCATTATTTTGTTCCTTTGCCTACACTAAATCTTAAAACCTTATAAATGTTAAAACTGTTGTGCAAAAACTATTATCAAAAGTATTTGGACGTTAAACTTACCTGGAAAATAAGAAAATATAATTTGGAACAAAAACACTAACGGCATTCTAAAAAAAAAAATGTGTACAACAAAACATAAAAATATCAATTTATCTTTATTAAGTGCAGATTTTTTCTTGTTAGAAAAGTTTTCTGGGGTTTGATCTAAAATTAGAATTTAAACAAAATAGTTTTCGAACATAAGAATGCCACCTTTATCAAAAGGTAATGGTATTTCGTTAAAGAATTATTACTGATTTGTTTGTCGATGGCGATTGACTTTATAACCCCCCTCCCATAATCCTAAAATCAAAAAATACGATATAATCAATTATAAGTTTCAAAAACAGGCATTCTTTATTTAGATGGGAGAAGCACCTGTTTTCGAAAAGATTTATTAATACTCATTGTTCTACAAAGCTAGGGTTTGCTGCGGTAATAATATCAATATCCAACATTTTGCCGATTTCTGTCAAACAAAAAGCACATCGGCTCTGGTATAACTGCAAAGTATAATATGAGTTATAGAGGATGTCGGCAATGAAGCAAAAATGTCGCGGGCAGCAAGTGGAACCAATTACTCGCGGCTGCAATGATATCAACAACCATGACCTGGTAGAAATTACAACTGCCCATAATTTCAAAGAATCCTTGTTAGAATATGACCAGTTTCTCTTAAATATAATAAAGCATTAGATGTGCTTGTTATTCCATGTTTAACGACGGTTGAGTGAGCCCGAGAAATTTCACCTGTACACGAGTACACGTGGCACCTAAAAACGTGCTTACTACTAGTACGAATTCACTGAACCGTCCCACAAAACGTGACACACCGTTTGAATTATGAATTATTGTTGTTTGATATTTTCGAAAGACGGGTAGTGCAAGTAGGTTAACTTATTGAATACGGGAAGCAGAATTGTGTATTTAAGTGTGTAGTAACAGTATAAACTAAAACGGTGCAAATTGTGCCAAGTTCCTGAAATAAATAATGTTAAAATCCCATTTAAAAATTCAACTATAACCTTCCTATCATCAACAATAGCAATTTGAAATATTTACCTAACCCAGGGCTGACGAATTGGCAGCCCGCGGGCCACATCCGGCCCGTGAAAGAACTTTTGTGGCCCTCGAACATCTTACAAAAAAATTATTCACCTTAATCCATAATTCGATATACAGGGTGTCCCAGATAATATTTCCAGCATGGGAATCTCGCTTATTATAAGAGATACAGATTTGCTTAAATTAGATAAATTATTCCCAAGTATGAGAGGAGCTACAATAAATTTTAAAAAATACAAAAGTCCTACTACTTCAAATGTTACAGCAAAAAAGATGAAAACGTTGAATTTCTTTTTTCTCTTGTAACTTTTTCGTCTTTATCATTAGATCATTTTATTAGTACTTTCTTAAGGTACTTTTTAATGGAAAATGTAATTGTTATTTTAGATTTTTTTATCACTTACTATTTTTAAGATATTACCTCTAACTTCATTTTTCCTCAAGGACCGCGAAGTTGGCTATGGAATAACTAAATGTGCTTTTCTTTTCTCATTTTAATGATATAATACTTGCTTTATATCTATTTTTATAAATAAGTCACAAAATCAAGAAAAATCGTATTTTACCAATCAGTTATCAAGCTATCTATGAAAATAAAAACAAAAAACAACTAACTAAATGTCAAATGGCAGTAACAATTGTCTGCGGTTGGAGTTTAATGCATTTTACAATTACTACACGTAATCACAATATGACAATAGCAGGTAAATATCGCCGGTGATGTAAACATTAAGTTTGTTCCAACAAGCCCTTTAAAACCAATCCATGGATCAGTGCATGACCTGGTTTATTCGCATGCGTGAACTATGTACTAATAAATGTATTGGTCAGTATTAGCCCTTGTTGGAACGCTTTTACGACTGGCCTAACTGTAAATGACATTTGTCTATTGGGTTCATAGTAATGAGCGCATCGCAATGGTAAACACCTTAAGAATCCAGTACTAAATGGGATTGGGAGGGCGATGCATAGCTACCAGAGCTCACGTTAGTTATAAACAGCGCATGCGTGTAAAAATCGATTTTTTTAGGGAATTCTTTGTATATCACTGCGTTGCTCATATTGAAAATGTATGCCCGAAAAAAATCAGTTTCAAATTTTCTTCGGACCCTTCTCCATATAAACTAAAAAGTGGTGCGGCCCAATATGATTTCATTAAATTGGCCCTTTGGATTAAAAGGTTGCACGGGCCTGCTCTAGATAATGCTCGTCGACGACCGTTTTCCTATTCATACAAAATAAAAAAATATCCACAGTAAACATTCGTACATTTACACGAAATAAAACTATCGGCTACTAAATCTGATTATTTAAATTTTAATCCTGTCTATATTTTAAAACACCATTTCATTTTTTTAAAAACCCCCTTGACATGGTTCTAAATACGCCACTGATCAGCAATAAACGTTAATTCTTTCGTACAAGCTTAATAAAAAAAGTAGATCGTACATACAATTCTTAACCTATTTCTTTAATCCAATACACAAATATCTTGGCATATCTCATTCAACTTTCAATAATTAAAAAACATGACAATGCTCTTAAGTCGACCGTGAAAACAATACTTAAATTACTTCACTTGTTATACTCACGGACTCACGCCTTCAGCACTTGTTTTATTGTAAGGGTGTTGTGAGAGCTTATTATTTTTTATTGCTATTCTTTCGTCGCCGAACCCACACAATTTGGTTGAAAACTTCGAAAAGCTTGTGGTCAAATTAGTGATAGTAGTGCATGAAATTGATGCTCTTCTTAAATCCCTTAACTGTAATAAAGTGAAACCTGTTGGACGGGGTTTGTTTGTGAAGAAAACTTTCTTTCGTGCTATACCTACCATAAAATTATGATCGTAAAATATATAATTACGCAATTTATTAGTGTTAACTGTTAAGTATTTTGGATCAGCGGTTCTCAACTTTATGTACCAGCGGAACACTTCAAAATTTATTAAATTATTGAGGGTTGCTCTTAAATATTTGACAACTAATTTAAAACACATTATCCGTTAGGGTTTTTATCTAACAATCTCTTTAATTAACAAACATACCTAAACAATTACATTTTTATTATTAACGGCTGTAGTTGTATCTGTAAATTCGAAATAAATTTCTCCATAGTAGTTTATAACGTATAATTTTAAAATTTCAATTACTAAAAAGTGAAACAAACAGTTCTTAATTTTGTAATTGCTAATTTTTTAACATTTTTTTAAATCCCAGCATGTCTAAGCTAATAAACACACTAAACTAGTAACCAAACAATCTGAAATTATCTTATACATATAACATGTGTTCCAAAACAAATCATCCTTATCGCATATGACAAAAAAAAAATAAGTTTTACTTAAGAAAAATTGACAAGGGTAAACTATTTAATTTTACTGTGATGTTTTAGCATCTGCGTTATTTATCGGCTTAAATATTTTTTAAAAACAGGCGTTTTCTTTTTAAATCACTATTTTTTTACTGAATTTGAAAAGAGCGTATTTTTTCATATATAATGGTATTATTAAATACAAATACTCATTAATAGCATAGGAATACAAACAATTATGTATCATTAAAAAAGTTATTGTTTAATGATAAAACTAAACTAAATACATAAATTATACCATTAATGCAGATTATTTATCAAATATTATCGCTAAATTTGACGCGGAACGCCAATTAACGAAAAGCGCACGTCCTTTGTTTATAAAAAATATAGGTAGGTAGTAAATACTAATTACTAATTACTTTCTTTTTTCATTTTTTTGGGATGTTTATAAAATAGATATTATTAATTATTTATGCAATCACCGTCAGTTTAATGGTAAAATTCGTTTTGTTTGCTAAAATAGTTTTTTTTTTATTGTTAATAGTTTTTCGAAGTTATTCTATCTATAAACGCTTTAATTTTAAACGAAAGTGAAAGTAAAAAACTTTGGGGGAGCAAAAGCTAAAACATTAATTTTAATTAAGTTTCTATCAGGGCTGTGGAGTCGGAGTCGGAGTCGGAGTTTAGGGGGAATTTCTGGTCAGTGGAGTCGGAGTCGGAGTCGGGAAAAATGTACCGACTCCGACTCCGACTCCGAGTACAACAAAAAATTGCGATTTGGTCCTTTGTCGCAAAATTTAAACTGAAATTTTAAATAATTTTTTTATGTTTATTATTTTTTTTTTTCTTATATTACACACAATAAAATGTCTTAGTATTTAATTTTGTTGGAGTCGGAGTCGAAGTCGGAGTCGACCTACTAAAATTATCAGGAGTCGGAGTCGGAGTCGGAGTCGACTTTTTTTTTACCGACTCCGCAGCCCTGGTTTCTATTTAGTTTATAATAAAATTGGGTCATTTAGCTTTTTTATTCCCAGGAATTTATAACAACAGCGAAAGTAAGACAAGAAGGCATATTAAGTCCACTGCTCTTTATAATTCTTATGGATAAAATAATTAAAGAATGTACCTAAGCAAAACACAAAGAAAGCTTACTGGGGTTGGAATAAAACTAAAACCAATATCCTTAACAGAATTAGCCTTTGCAGATGATGTGGTGCTATTAGCTAAAAGCGAAAAGGACTTGTAATTCAATCAAGACATATGGGCAGATACATTAAGTAGATATAATATGAATATCAATATAACAAAGAAAAAGGTTATGGTTATAGCGAAAAATCATGAACCAGTTACAATTATTATGTTAGACCAAAACAAGATAGAGCAGGTAGCAAATTTTAAATATTTAGGAACAATAATTGCAGAAAATGGTACATTGGATGAAGATCTGAATAACAGAATAGCGGCAGTGACGAAATATTACTACGCCACTAATAAATGTTTGATAACAACAAGGATATATCAAAAGAAACGAAGACGCGAGTTTTTAATGCAGTGTACGTACCCACTCTCACGTGCAGTTTAGAAACATGAACTCAAAAACAAAGAATACAAGTACAGGAAATGATATATCTGAGAAGAATAAAGGGATGTAGACTGATTGATAAAATCAGTAACGAAAAAATTCGAAATAACCTAGGAGTAACAGATATTAAGAAAAAGATGGAGACGAATAAATTAAGATGTTTTGGACATTTACTACGTATACCAGAAAGTAGATACGCGAAAATAGGATGGAAAATGCAGATGGAGGGAAAAAGAAATAGAGGAAGACCAAGGATAAAATGGGAAAAAGAAGAGACTAGAAGAAGAAGGAGTCAGCTGGAGAGATGTGCCACAATTAGCTAACGATAGGCAGGAGTGGAGAAACATAATACATAAATAGAAAAGCATACCTCGACACCGAAAGGTACAAGGGGAACTGATTAAGAAGAAGAAAAAGAAGAAGCTTTTTTGTTTTATAGTCTAATTGTATTTGTCAAATTCGTTGTTTGTTTAACAATTTACAAAGTAGAATATAAGTATGACAATATTTTGGAAATAAAGCTTGCTTTTCTTCTGATTTTTTGTCTTTGCGTAGGGCCCTGCGCTTCCCAGTTTCATTTGATTTTCTACTAATACTGTCAACTGTCCTGAACACTTAATATAGGAGAGAAATCTATTTTCAAATAGCTTTACTGGCTTCAATTACCTCTCATTGTGGCGATGGCGCACGCGCAATATAAGAGATAAAACTCTCTGAAACATAAATGGCATCTTCTTCTATTAAAGAGAATTAATGATAGTTTTTTTTTAACTGCACTAAACGCAGGTTGGGTTCTGGTTATAACCAGAACCATATGTACTTTTAATAAAGAAAGAAATACCTTCTTCTTCTTAATCGGATTTTGTTCCTTTCGGGGTCAAGAAAAAAAAACTTGCGTCGAAAAAAGTTGTTACCACTTCCGGTACAACCGGAAATAAAACGTCATCGCATAAAAAGTGTTTCCTTTTTTCTCTAGACGTTAAATATTGACGTACGAATTGCGATACATAAATAGAAATTTAAAAAAAAACTAAACTAACATTTTTGAAACATGTACAGATGTTTTTATATTTGACAATCCATCCAATTACCCAAATATCTCCTGCGTGGTAAATTACTTAGACCGTGTGCATGCAGCCACAAAAAAAAATCCTTAATTTACTCACGCAAGCATTACTTATTCGCATGTAATAGCAAACATGAGCTTTAGATACAATAGCAAATAGCAACCTCACGCTGATTATTTTATTAAGATTGCGTGTCGCTCATTTTCGTGACTTTAAAAAGGGAAAAGCAATTAATTTAAATGTATTACTAAAAGCAACTCTCCGCAGTTTACTTTACCCTTTTCCTGCATGTTCGTATTTCTATACGCCTACTACTTTAAAGGTATGTTAACAATAATATCAGATGTTTTAATCGGCACGTACGTTCACGCTAATCAACATTTTGATGTTAATGGTGCGTTAACACTGATAACGAAATTACATTTTTTCTCAATGTACAGGGTGGACCAAATTCGAATGTTTTACGGGTTATCTCAGTTACCGTAATAGATAGCGAAAATCTGATTTCGGTCTCTTGGGCTATTTTTTTGAGAAAATAACGCCTGTGCAATCAGATTTTTTCTATCTGATTCCATTTTGGCGCTACAGACGAAAAATGAAATTTCATCATTTTTGAAAATTTGCTGTAACTTCTTTATTTATTAAATTAGAACAAAATGTTATAGAGGTTTTTTATACAGATTTTTTTGCTTAATTTTTTCATAGCTACCTTGACTTTCGAGATATGGAGTAAACTTACATTTTTTTAAATGGAAACCCTAGTTGGCCATGACTTTATGTGAAAGAGTATTTTTTTAGCTTTTCAAAAATATATAGTTTTATTAATTTTTTGCAAAAAATAACCGAGATATGGCCAATTTTGTAAAAATTCGATCATCAAAGTTTGCCATGATTTCGTAAACACGTGATGTTTGCAATTATTAAACAACTAAACGTCATTGCCAAGGAAATTCTAAAACAGCCGCTACGTTTTTATCACTTACAAAGTAATATTCTAACATATTAAACTTTTCGAATAGTTCAAATTTAGCCATGTTCACAATACCACAATAAACATTTATAAAATACAAAATAATACACGAATTTGCTTAAAAGTTGAAAAATTTACTTCGAAATGACGTTTAGTTGTTTAATCATTGCAAACATCACTTGTTTACGAAATCATGGCAAACTTTGATGATCGAATTTTTACAAAATTGGCCATATCTCGGTTATTTTTTGCAAAAAATATATAAAACTATATATTTTTGAAAAGCTAAAAAAATACTCTTTCACATAAAGTCATGGCCAACTAGGGTTTCCATTTAAAAAAATGTAAGTTTACTCCATATCTCGAAAGTCAAGGTAGCTATGAAAAAATTACTTTTGTTTTTAAATTAAGCAAAAAAATCTGTATAAAAACCTCTATAACATTTTGTTCTAATTTAATAAATAAAGAAGTTACAGCAAATTTTCAAAAATGATGAAATTTCATTTTTCGTCTGTAGTGCCAAAATGGAATCAGATAGAAAAAATCTGATTGCACAGGCGTTATTTTCTCAAAAAAATAGCCCAAGAGACCGAAATCAGATTTTCGCTATCTATTACGGTAACCGAGATACCCCGTAAAACATTCGAATTTGGTCCACCCTGTACAGTACATGGTACGAATGTATTAATAATACCAACAAACGTAAGGCCAAGCCCCCAGAAAGAATGATATAAGAATGAATTGAAAGTAGTATGACGAGCGCAATCATTTAAAAGTTACCAAACTCTCTTGCAGTTGGGTGGTTACATATGAAATAAAAGAAATGGAGGGTTTTATTGAAACCCAACAAATAACTTGATTAAAAGTACGTTTACTTCAATAAAATAATCTTCATTCACATAAAATTTGCCTACGTTCTGAAAGCATATACAGATGGGAATCTTGGAAATATTTAAAGAGAGTAGGTTAGTCAAATTAGCAAAGAAATGCGTTTTTATAAGCCTGCTAAAAATTTAAAATGAAAGTGTCCATATTGTGCCCAGTTCCTGGAAATCCTGGAAATTTTATCGTGTTTTAATTATAATTTTCTTATTATCAACGTTAGAAATATTAGATTTTGTATTCCAAGGATAGACTAGACAAAAATTAACCCTGCTTAATTTTCTAGTTCCGATGGTGAACTTTTTTATTTCTTATGGAAGTCATGTTCGATTTTTATGCTATATGATCAGGGATGGGGAGTTGGCAGAA
Organism: Elmis aenea; assembly: GCA_947652605.1. Classification (NCBI taxonomy): domain Eukaryota; kingdom Metazoa; phylum Arthropoda; class Insecta; order Coleoptera; family Elmidae; genus Elmis; species Elmis aenea. Next base: position 55,835,886 of record OX393577.1, on the reverse strand, counting down.
AAATAGCCGACTTCCGACTACTAAATCGGTATTTTTTAAAACGTCATTAGAATATATTCACTACTTACAGTGAAAGCCGTTTTATTTTCGTTCCTACTTGTGTTTATAATGGCGAACAGAGTTTTTTTTATTAAGTTTCTTTAAATAATACATACAAATATACAACAATGAACAGCATGATTATGAAACAAGACAAAGAGAACATTTTAGACTGCCTAAATGTAAAAAAAGTAGTACACAGAACTCGCTCTATTACAAAGGGCTAAAATTATTTAATCAATTACCAAACGAATTAAAATATTCTGTTAATCTGCATGCGTTTAAAGAAGGTTGTAAGACCCATGTAAAACTGCAATTTTAATTTGAAGTATTAGTTGTAAAGATTGATGTATAAATAGTTTCTTTTATAACTAAATAAAGCCTATTATTATTATTTAATAAAGAAAATGTTAAAAACTAAGTTTTTTAAAATAAAAATATAAAATTTTCTATAATTTGGTTATACCGCGGTTATCATATAACGCGGGTTTGCGAGGTTGTATCTGAACCGCGTTATAAGCGACTCCCATTGTATTTGGTATTTTATTGATACAGGGTGGCCATAATATAGGGGAGTGTTGTACCTTGAGCATAGTGTACCTTGGAACATTTGCGGATTCTAAATAGTGCTGGCACTTGGCGGGCTAAATCCATCACCATGATGTGAAGAATGTCACTAGGTGTCTCTAACGGCAGATCTGTCTTGTTTGACTCGAAAACACGCGTTGAGTTAATGAAACCGTTTTTGAAGTATCAAAAGTAAATATTTCGAGTGTTGTAATCGATTTTTTAACCGAAAACAAAGTTGTGTTTGACGATATCATCATTTACAGTGTGTTGCTGATCTTGTGTTGAGTAGATTCATGTACTGTAGTTAATGTTTTATTCTAACCACTAGCTTAGGCCGACATGTTTATTTATTTTCGCTCCCTCTTGTACCTTGGAACACACAACATCATGTACCATGGAACATGTTCCAAAATATACAATCCTATAACTTTTTTGTTTTTTTTTTGTATCAGATCGCTATGCCAAGAAGTAAGAGTGGCGTTAAGAGGGCCCCAATTGATCCAGATGCTATAAGAAAAGCTGTAGAAGCAGTTTTGACTGCTCCCGGAACAAAAACATCAGTTACAGAAGCCTGCAAAATGTAGAATGTTAAATTGGCTATTTTGTCAAGACACATTTCATAATTCCGGGATATTATTCTTTGTAGAACTGAAAACTGTATTTTAAATTATTTTTTACAGCCATTTCCCCGTGTTCCAATGTACAAGAGGGTGTGTTCCATGGTACATGAGTACATGACCATGTTGTACCATTGAACACTTTTCATAACATCATATTTAATTTTTTTGTTTGTTAATAGAGCTGTAAAACATAGAAATACAAACAGCAAATTGTAAAAGGATCTTCATTAGTTAATACCAAAAAATTATTATTAAAAATTTAAAAAAATAAAATCTCAAAAGTGTTCCATGGTGCAACGGTCTCCCTCACATGTGTTGTATGGGTACCTTTGTTATTGTAAGAGTTGCATAGTCGGTTAAATTAGCAAAGTTGGGCAGAATTTCAAGACAAATTTAATGCCATTTTGACATTTCACCTACACCTTCAACTTTTATTAAATATTTTGAAAAAACTAAAAACAGACAATTTTTCAATGTTAAATAGTTCCAGCCACCTATGGTAAAACTTAACTCTAAAATGATTCTTGTAGATAATTGTACGTAGAATTAGAAAAAAAATATCTAAAAAGTCATGGCACACTCAGTTTTTGAGAAGCCAAACTCGCTTCTTTTTAAATGGAAACCATAGTTGGCTATAGGTTCACTAACGAGCTTATTTTTTTCTGATTTCAAAAATGTATGGATTTTTATATCTATTTTTATTACTTTCCTATAAATTTGCAAAAACCAAAATTATTACTAAATAGTATATCTAAGGGTGCCTTGGATTTTGACAACAACAGATCATCTATTGTTTGTTTTTTATTAGTTGTCAAAGTTCGATCTGTTTTGTAGCTAATTGTGGATGCGAATGTATTAAGTAATTGTGATAAAGTTAGTAAGAAATAAAACAGATGACTTATTCGTGGGAAGAAAGAAATGTAAAAATTTTATATCGACTTTTTTCGTTTTTTTAGAAGATTTCAGGAACTTAGCACGATATGGACACTTTTAATTTAGATTCTTATGTTACTTTTCACATTCCACAAATGCAATTTTCTATAAGTACTGTTATCTGTTTATTGAAAATTACTAATTATACCGCATGAATACTTTTTTTGTACATTATTTGATTAAAACTAGTTTTTAGGTAATCATATTATGTAAAATAAACTTGTAAAATATGCAAATAGGGCAATTAAATTAACGCACTTGTAATCGCACCACAAAAACTGTATTCAAGGTAAGCGGATACACGGATAAAACTAACAAATGCATTCAAACGTGGGTATACAAGTGCTAAAACATTTTTTATTGTCGCAAATACAGTTTTTCTTTTATCGCAAATCCCTACGCAACAGCCACCCTAATAAAATATTTGTAAAATATCCAAGAGAAGATCAAACAATTCGAGTAACTTACAGCCAAAATCTGGCACAGCATATCAGCGAAATGCTATTTACAAGTTTATTAAAGCAATTCTGTTTTTTTAATTTAAATTACTTGGTGACCCAAAAACAAAAAACATAATAAGCGTACGTATGAACATTCTAATAATCATTAATTATGTCTAAAATGAAAACACGAACATTTTGAGGTCTGCGAAAGTTTATCTCATTCGGTCAAAGATCAAAAAGGTTATTAAATTTTATTATACAAAAATTCCTTCCACTTAAAATTAGAAAAAAAAAGAAAACCGTAAACAAGTCGGTAACAAATGCAGTACAGACAATATAAATTCAAACAAAAGATTAAATATCATAATTTTTAAGTTCCCAGGCCCTAAAAACTATAATTTTGTTTTGGTTAACTTTAATGGCAGCTACTTTAAAACACAGACCTGTAATATCTATGTTTTTTGTTTAACTTTTCACTTTTTTATACTTAAAATTGACACAGTAGTGCTGTTTACAAATAACTTACAGTATCTTACAACTGAATCGTTTACAATACTGGGTGTAAAAGAATTTTTGGTTAATGCCGAGTTTACATTGGCATTGGTATAGTAGCTAATTCAAGTTACTTAAATACTAAATCAAGTAGCTAAAGCAAGTCACTAATCAAGTAGCAAACCTTGTCAAAATTTTGGTTTAGTGAGTGTTTACACAATATATACGTGGTCTACACCCAATTTAGTGAAATTGTTTAGTAATTAGAAAAAAAGGAATATCGTCTTCAAGTAAATAGTAATGATTTCTATTTACTTTATTCATTAAGTCACGAAATTGTTAACTTGCGCAAGTACTAAACGAAACTGTCTACACGTTGCAAGTATCTAATTTCCCTTAGGTACTTGATTTAGTTACTTGCATTAGCTACTATAACAATGTAAATTCGGCATAATTTTTTTTACTTTCGCCAGGCTACTATGTAATATTAAGAAAATATTGTGATCACAGACATTTTTAAATGCAAAATTTGGACGGATTAACACGTTTTGGAGTCCCCTGAACACTTTTTGGGTATTTTTGCGATGACTTTCAATTGATATCTGAAATAATAACTAATATAGAGGATGTTAACATTTTTTACGTTAATCTAAAATAACAGAATAACGTTAAGAGATAAATATATTCTTTTTACGTAGAAGTGTAGTTTATATTGAGGCCTATAATACATCCCCGTTAGATTTTTTTGACAAATTTTAAGTTACGGAATTATTTAAAAAAAATAAAATGTTGATTCGATTTTTCGTAAAATTCAAATTTAATCAATCAGAGTATGGATACAGGGTGTGTAAAAATAGGCGGATGCGCTACACGTGGTGATGTTCTTCGTAAAATTCTAAGTCGAAAATCTTAATACGAAAATGTTGTACCATGCTTGCTGTGTCTGTAAGGGGTCCTCAAAGTTTTGACATTTAGTCCTTAAATAAGCGTTATTATTTAATATTTTTTAATGAAAAAGCTGCAATTTGGAATAAAAATAAATTTCGAATAGTATTTTTTCCTAGATATTGTGTTCTTTCTTTCAAAAACTGGTGTTGAAAATATGTAAATCACTGATTTGAATGAAAATAATACATACGGCAACATTGTCTTTAGCTGTCATCTCTGTTTTTCTCGTAATTATTTCTAGTTTGTGTTTTACGACACCCAAAAGTTTGCAGACTATGTTACGAACTGAAGGCTTTCAGTTCGAACAAAAATTGTAAATACCCAAGTAAAAATTGCTGATAAAAAAATGTCCAAACGCAAATCAATCTATGCAATGTTGCCAATTTTTTTTTCTTTTAATGGTTCCTGAGGCCATAGGAAGCATGGTACAACATTTTTGTATCAAGATTTTCGACAGAATTTTACGAAGAACATGGTCACGTGTAGCGCTTCCGTCAATTTATACACACCCTGTATTGAGGCCTATAATACATCCCCGTTAGATTTTTTTGAAAAATTTTAAGTTACGGAATTATTGTTAAAAAATAAAATGTTGATTCGATTTTTCTAAAAAAAAAAAACTGCTTCTACAATTTTTGTAATTTTTTTTTAATAATATGGACCACAGAACATATGGACTTTTTGTCAAATCTCTTGAAGTTTAACAAAACAGTAATGATTTTTTATGAAACGTCATATTGACCACGGTCTACTACACAGGTTGGGAAACTCCCATATAAAACCGACTGAGGTCGTTAATTAGTTCCGTAAATTATCCCATAGATGGCGATAAGTCTAAGAACCGTTCGCCATACATTTTTGCTAGATGGTGATAAGTTTAAGAACCGCTTCCTGTACAAAATTTTGACCTAGTCAACGAGATTTACAAGCCTTCGCTAAAAATTCGCAAAATTCAAATTTAATCAATCAGAGTATGTATACCTATAATAATGCTTTACCCACATTTGAAGTTAGTTTTGTTCAAAATTAAGATCCCACCTAGTGCAAACACAGGATCCTTGGCCAACTTCATTCAGAATCCGCTCAGCTACTAGCGGAGCTAAAGCTAGTAGCTGAGCCATATATTTAATAAACATATATCGCGCATTCCCTATCTTCCCAATGAGTGGAAAGTGAAGCCGATTGAATGAAATGGAAATATGTACCTCTCTTTCTAAGGTGTACTTTTCACAGTTGGCAGCAAACATAGAAAATCAAATTAAACTAGGATTATTAACAGAACTTGTATGAAAATTGTTGAGGTCATGTTATGAAACGTGATTTTTGCTAATTACGCGGGCAGACATCGATGTTTAACAATCCAAGGCGAATTTACGAATTAGTACTAACCTCAGAACAAAATTTTATGTTTATTGTAGTTTCTAAAAATCTTAGATTATCAACGTCAAATGTCATATTTTTAAACTGTCAAAAATTAGGTGAACATTACGCGCGCTTCTCACGTTGTCCAATCCGATGTATATTAGCTCTCAATGGTCCAATCGCCGCATTAAAAAGAGAGGATGTATATCTGTACCGTTGACTATGTTACGCAAAATTTGAACTACTAGCAATATATGTTTATTAGATATTATCAGCTGAGCGGATTATGAATGAAGTTGGCCATGACGGTTCTTAGACTTATCGCCATCTAGCGAAAATTTATGGAGAAGAGTTCCCAGTTTTTTGACTTTCTTGCAACTCTTGAAGTTAAAAAAAACAGTTATTTTTTATGAAGTCATACTGTCAAACGTCATTTACAAAAAAAAAAAGAGGTTAATTAGAATATCTGGAGCGCCACCTAAAACTTTTTATACACGAAAATACACCAACACACACAAACACCAAATGTACGGCGAAAATCTTTTGGTGGCCACACTAGTCTATTTATTTTTTTATATTGTCATAAAAAATAAAATATTTGCTAATACAAAGACAAATAAACTTAGTTCTACAAACTTAAACAATTAGCGAATGATTTAATAAAAAATCTGATACAGTTTAAGAAGTACAGTGGAACATCTCTATTCGTCAACCCCTTCTATTATCGTCCAATCCTATACTCGTAACATTTTTTCGGTAAAAAAGTGCTCCTATAATCGTCCAAAAATCCTATATCCTTCACGAAATCTAAACACAGGCCGAGACAGACAACATTGGACAAGTTCATTGTTAAATCGAGCGCTAGTAAATCGCCGGGAAAGAAACAAAATAGACATCAATCAATAAAATTGGAGTTACCTGATAATTGAATGGAAGTGACTCAAATTCTAAAGAATAATTATCTCTTCAACTTGTCATCATTTCATTAAATTTTGTTTTAGGATTGGAAATGGATTATTCCAATTTTAGTTAATTCCTATGAAAAAAATTGATTCCATATTCGTCAGATTCAGTATCTGTTCGTCCTTCAGGAACGGATTTATGACGAATATAGAGGTTCCACTGCAATAAGAATGCGTTGTGTTGTGAATGACAATTTCTGCCCCAACTTCATTTCCGCCTTCTATTTCAATTAACTTTTGCAAATACGATAGTTATGAACTGTCAATTACCGTTGTTTGCTTCACACCTACTAAGCTAGGTACATATATGTTTAGCGATCGAAGACGGCTGGCTGCGACCTACATGTATTTTTACAACCGCAAATGGGATAACCAATATCCATACATTAATGAACGTTCGTTATTCAATTGAATATTTTGCATGCATGTCAGCGACGATAATCGTCGGCACATTGTTTATTTTTGGCGTGAGATAACAAAACTATGCGATAACAGTTGTTAAAACGTGCTAAAACAATAACAAGTCTGGTATATTGTGATCCCGGAACGCCACCAAAGCTGTTAACCAAAGCGCGCGGAACTTTCTCGTAGAAAATGTTTTCAAAGTGGGACAATCCATGCATAATATATGGACACGGTCAATTGGGGTAGGGTAGGTGAGGTATACTACTGAACAGGGTGGTGACGTAGGGCAGGGCAGATATAATCACTGGAATGCGATGATAAAACGTTGGCAGAAGGGGAGAGCGCATCGATCGCGTGTTCTGACCCGGTCCCGTTCCAGTTAACCTACTTATCTTCTACAAAGTCCTTATTCATGCGAGTCTGCATCACTACCCTTAAAGATTATAGTCTTTTGTCACAAACCCTCTCATAATGAAATTTTTATGCTTCAAGTTAACATTAAAGGCTTATAAAACGGCTAAAACTGCTTTCCGATTGGTAAAGTTTAGACAAAAACTCTTCAATCTGTTTAATTAACGAAAAGTACTGCAAAGCTGATTAAATTTCCTCAATTACAGAGAAAAGCTGTTTATTTCTGAACTGATTCAGTCTGAACGCCGATCAAACGTTAAACCGTTTGATCAAGATTAACTAAAGGTGGTAATCACAAATTATACTCGTAATTTGAAAATGCTGAAAAACTCCGTTGGAAAGTTAAAACTTAGTTTCATGTACACAGGGTGACAATTATGTGGGTAACTTTGTTAATATAGAAGCTAGAGAGTTGGTTAAATTAGCTAAGTTGAGCACAAGTACGAATGTTTTAATTATTAACCACTGTCGCCTCATTTCCGTGAAAACTGCAAAAAAAAACCTAAAAAGTGATAAAATTTAATTACATATCTTTTTAACTATAAGAGATAGAAAACAGTTGTTAGTAATTCTTTTTAGCTTACCGATGTAGAGACCTAACTAAAATTTAAAAAGAGATTTAATTCATCCTAATTTGAATGATACACAAGCTGATCTATTTATGTTCGTAGTTTTTGATAATAAAAATATGCATAAAACTTTTGAAAAAAATGTCATGAAGGCTATAAAAATCTGAAGCTTTTCGACTATTTCAAAATTATTTTAATACGTTTGTCAACTTTCCACATATCCTTGGAAAAAAAAAACAATGTAGTAGCTTCAAATGTTTTCCAACAGCATATAGCAACATAATTGCATTTTTCTTCAATTTTCAACGTTTTTAATGTCATAATGGAAAAAGATGGTTCAACATTTTTCTTTGAGAGTTATCTTATTTTATAATCCTGCTCAACTCTGCTAGTTTAAGCGACTCTATCCAATCACAATTTATCCATGTAAAGCAGTAGATAATTGTCAACCTGCATATTATTTTCTAATTAGCAGATTAACTAGTATTAAAAACCGGTTCATGTTGCTACAGCAAATTTTAATGTATTAAAACATTACAGAACTATATACCATATTCTTAGAGACCGTCAATTTTAACCAAAACAATTAGCACCTTTATTCGTCATGCCCCATGGCTTAAATCCAACATTTTGATGAACAAACAAAATATCAATTAAAGGCTAGTGAAGGTCTATACAAGAAGGCTAACAAAGAAGTAAAGAACGTAGGGAATCGAAGAAACAACGCAAAGATAACAGGAAAAACGAGAAGAGGTACAAATAAAGGTCGAACGAAGAAAAAAATATCCTGACGAATGAAGAAACGATTGGATTAAAAAAGCTATCAAAAACCAAAGGGACGATGTTATTTCATATGTAAGAACGGACAAAAAAAAGGTGAACAGAAAGAGAGAAAAAATCTGTGAAAGAAGACGAAAGGAAAATCAAACAAACGTCGAAAAGATAGGAAGAATAGACTGATAGATAAAGAAATGAATAAAAAACGCATCAAAAAGAGGGAAGAACGGCGAATAAAAGGACTATAAAAGCGATAGCAAAGAGGTTGAAAGAGATAAACGGTAAAATACAGAACTGAAAAAACGGCAACTTTTAAAAATAACTTTTTTCTATAAAGCCTCTTCTAAATGTCCATTAAGAGAGAGAAAACTGTTTTATTGAGTTACCGCTAAATGTTTCCCTCGGAGATGCTACCAAACAGCAATTGTTTAATGAAAAGCATCGCCCCAACAATAAATTAATTTGAGGCTCACAGATTAATTATTGCTTTCGACAAAGTTACGCTTTTATAAGCTAACAACTTTAATCTGATTGTCGGGTTGTTTAACGAACAACTCTGACAATGACACTTGAAATACTCCATTACTAAACCTTTTGTGTTAGCCGACTTATTTATGCTAATGCAGACTTTTATTTTTGTGGATATGTTCGACGTTTTTTAATTTTAAATGTCAATCAATATTAAATTTCTTACAGTATTGGCATGATAAAATAAAATTTTCATTTGTTTTGTAAAAACAAAATATTCCGCTAAGAATATTTTACTAGACATTTATCTTACTCAAAAACACAAAGATTAATTTCAGAACATGAAACACGACAGAGGCTACAAGGGATGGCTTTCCGTCAGGGTGTGTCAAGTTCAAAGTGGTATTAACAAACAGACGAGGCTTAACACAAAGTTTCTAACACAGTTTCCGTTTGTTGATTTAACAAACAAAAACTGTGTTACGTTTCACACAATACGATTAGCTTAAAAAGAGAGAATACACCGAACATTCGAAAGAACTGGCTCTGAAATAAGTCAAACAGGACGACAATAATTTTTTTGTGTTTAAGCACACATTCTAATATCTTGAGGAAATAAAAATATACTAAAAGTATAACCAAAGACAGGTTGTACAACACTGCAGTTGCAAGTTGCAAAAACCATTACCGCATCTTTTTTACATGCAACATGCTACATACGTTTTTCAAATCCACATAATTTTGATAGTTCTCGACTTCAAATGGCTTCTTGAATTATCTCCGGCAAAGTGACGTTCTTACCTGCAAAAAAATAAAATAATTAATTACAATTCTAGAAATATGTACCTTCAAATTTTAGGGCCATTTTCGCCAGGGATAAGTCAGTTTAATTTTACACCAAGGGGACCAGATGATGGCTGTTTTAAAATAATAATCATACGAAATATTGTTAACAAAATTAATGGTTTCATACAAAAACTATCTCGGCAAGTTAACAGAATAGCAGTCTAAAGCTGCGTTCACATAGAAAAGAATTGCATTATATTATATTGTATTGTATTGTATTGTATTGCAAGAGTAGCGTTCACATAGAGGTATTATAGTGGCAGCGCCAGCTACTTGTACACTAATGGCGATTGCCATTGCGCATACGCAGGGTTAATCCGTAGATCACTGTGATTGGTTCTTGTTACGGGGTATTGCAAGAAGCTTGGAGTTTGCAACGTCTTGCAACGCGGCTTGCAAGGCAATTCCACTACTTTGCTTATGTGAACGCTAGCATTACGCTACAATACAATACAATACTTTTCTATGTGACTTTAAGACTTTAAGACTTTATGATGCTGTTATTAAATAAATTTTAAACAAAAAATATACACACTGTTTGCCCTGCGCAGTTAGCAATGTACATTATTCCATAAATTTATATAAGGTTTTGAAAGACTGATAGACAAAATGTTATAATAGAACATGTTGCTCAATACTTTAATTTTAAAATAGGGTACTTTTGTAATACCTATACTAAGCATATTCGGAGAGTAAGTCCGTTTGGTTAATGTTTCAGGGTGAAAATTCCTTCTTTCCTCGAATTTGTTTACGCTTTGTCGTTCTCAAATCCCCAAAAGAAATCGAAAATCGGAAAAATCTCTTTGAACCCACTAGTACTCATAATGCGAAATAAATACACTACTCGCAATGCATCTCTTAGAACTTTTTCCTAATTATCGTGATCCAACAGTTATGTTGCCAGTAGGTACGGAAAAAAATCCAGGGAAAACTTTAAGGAATGGTTTAAAACCACGCAGCCAGACATGCTATCACATGGCCAGCAAATTTTAGCTCTTCTAAATCAAATTATTATGTTCTTTTGTAAATGGTGTTCTACGAATAGTAAATAAAAAAGATGATATCCGTAATTCCCGAGAAACCCGATTTTCCATTCACGATTCCCGAAGGTTCCAAAATGTCGGAAATTTGGAAACCCTACGTTTGCTTATTAAAATAAAACAAAAAATTATTTTTATTTGATTCGCCACACCTTAACCTACTTCTGCATATAAGGTTTGTTCCAACAGCGATGTGCACGGTACAGTAAACGATCAGAGTTTGCGCAGTATCAATATCGCGTTCCGACACAGTCTCTGATAGTTCACCGGACGGTTTAGTCGGCTGTTCCAACATAACAAAATTGATACATGAACTAGTCAGTGAACAAACCTATAGTTTCCACCTTTATTGGAAGATTTACTCGAACGGGACATCAGCTTCTGTACACCACCTTCAAAGAACAGATCTGCTTTGACGTCATCATCGTTGAAGACACGCTGGCCAGCAAAGTGTAGGATAAAAAGTCACTTGGCGCTTAGTCTGGACTGCAGGAAAGGTGATTCATTTGTTGCCAGTAAAATGAGTTTGAGAACAGTTCTTGAAAATTTGCAGGGCATGCAAGGAGCAGTGCGGCAGCCCTGTTCTATGAGGAGGGTATACAGAAGCTGTTGCCTTATTATGATAAATGTACCAATATTAGTAAAAACTATGTCCAGAAGTAGGTTAACCCTTTGATTCCCAAAATAAGTTTTATTGATTTTTTTTTTTTTTTTTTTTTTTATGATGTAAGTGATTAATACTGGTCCGGCTGGGCCAACCATTAATTTTTCTATATAATAAAATGGAAATGTAATAAAATGAAATTGATGAGGATGAAATGATTACTTAATACTAGAGTTCACCCATCGGTGTCCTGAAGATGGCACTCTGTTTCACTAATAAACTATCCTACACTATACAAGTTCAAATGGTTTTTGTCTTTTTAATCTTCTGACCAACCCATGGTTGTCTAGCAGTTGTAGTGCCTCTGGGTTTATATGGTTTTGCAGTCGGGTTGCGTGTTTTTTTGCAAATCGTTTGATTTCACTAGATACCTCTGGGATACAGAGATCACGATGAATGTCCTTGTTTCTTACGTACCATGGCGCGTCAACTGCGTTACGAAGAACTTTATTTTGGAATACCTGTACTTTCTTGATGTTGCACTGTTTGGCACATCCCCACAACTGTATGCCATAAACCCAGACAGGTTTTAGTATCTGGTTATAGATAATAATTTTATTATACATCGATAATTGGGATCTTCGTCCTAGAAGCCAATACAGTTTTCTGTATTTTATACTTAGCTCTTCTTTTTTTATTTTTATATGTGGCTTCCACCTCAGTCGCGTGTCGAGAGTCATGCCTAAATACTTGGCTGTCGTTTTATTCGGGACGACGTTCCCATTAATCGTTATTGGAATTTGTGTAATTTTTTTATTCGTAAAATATATGTGAGAAGATTTTTGATCATTCAGTTTTATACTCCACTCGCTCATCCAATTGCTGATTCTATTACATGCATTCTGCAGTTTTATCGCTGCCTCTTCTGTATCTTTACCTACTGCCATGATTGCAGTATCATCTGCAAATGTGGCTGTTGTAATGTTTTGCAGTTGCGGCAAATCATGTGTGTACAGTAAGTAGAGGACTGGGCCCAGGACGCTGCCTTGAGGGACTCCTGCTTTCACTTCTTTCAGTGCAGAATATTCATTTTCTTGTTTTATTCTAAAAAATCTACCTGATATGTACGACATTAACAGTTCTACATGATGTTTTGGTAGTATTCTGTTAAGTTTCAGTATCAGTCCTTCATGAGAAACCCTATCGAAGGCTTGAGCCACATCAAGAAAGATGGTAGAGCAGATTAATTTTTCTTCTAGTGCCTTTTCTATTACGTCCGTTATCCTGTGCACTTGGTCTATCGTAGAGTGTCTGTGTCTAAAGCCGAATTGATGGTTTGGTATTAGCTTTTTCCTTTCTATTACGGGTTGTAGTCTCTTTAGAAACAGTTTCTCGAATAACTTGGAGATGATCGGTAAGAGTGATATAGGCCGGTACGATTTGGCTTCATTTGGTGGTTTGCCTGGCTTTTGTATCATGATAACTTCTGCTACTTTCCAGGAACTAGGAACGTGTCGAAGTCTAAACGCTGCATTTATTAAATACGTCAGCATGACTATGCCTTTCTTTGGGAGTTGTTTCAAAATTTCACCGGTGATAAGATCAAACCCTGGAGCTTTGTTGGGATTTATGTTGGTCTTAATTTCTTTGGCCACTTCTTTGGGAGTTACTAGTTCAATTTCTGTGTCTTCAACGTTTTCAGTTTCGTGTATATAGGCATCAGGGTGGATGTCGTTACATTTGAATATTTCGGCAAGGTGATCGGCAAAAGTTTCGGCTTTCTGCTTATTCTCTCTTGCCCAGGTGCCATCTGGCTTTCTTATTGGTGGAGATAGAGTAATCGGCCTTTTAAGTTTTCTCGTTGCTTTCCATAATGAGTATTCCGTTTTTTTATCGGCTGTTAGATTTTCCAAGAACTTATTAATTGACTCTTCTTTCAATTTTTGGATTTTCCTTTTGAGTTGTTGGGTTTTGTTATTAAGTATATTTTTGTCGGCGGGATCTCTTGTTTGTTGATATCTTCGTCTTGCTCGTCTTTTTTCCTTAACCAGTTCTTTGATCTCCTTGGGGTAATTGTTCGCTATTGATCTGTGAGTGTACTCTTTGGTGCTGTTCCATGCCGCTTGTTGTATAACACTGTTGAACTTTTCCACTTCTGTTTCTAGTTGCTCCAAAGTTTGCAGTTGTATATTTAAATTGATCTTATTTGCTAGTTCTGTTTTGAAGTTCATCCAGTCTGTAGTTTTGTTTGCCAATGTTGGTCTGTTCTCCTTTTTTATGATTTTTTCACTCAGAGTTAAAATTATTGCGGAGTGATCAGAGTCTAAGTCAAAGTTTTCTGCAATATCAATAAAGTTTGGGGAAACTCTTTTTGATATAAAGAAGTCGAGAAGATCTGGAATTTTGTTTAGATCTGTGGGCCAGTAGGTTGGCTTACCTGTGGAGTGATAGGTACAGCCCATTTCCCTAATGGCTTCTCTCAATTCTTTTCCCTTCGTTGTTGTAAGCCTGGATCCCCAATCAACGTGTTTCGCATTGAGGTCGCCTCCCAAAATGAATCTGTCGCCCATATGCCGCAGGAAGTTTTTATAATCTAATTTCTTAAGGTTATATCTTGGTGGGCAATATAAGGCACCTATAGTCAGTTTTTGCTTGATGGACTTAATTCCAACCACTGTAAGCTGGATTTCTGCGCTTTGAATATGGCACTCTTCATAATGATTGATATTATCTTTTATAATGATAGCACTTCCTCCTTTCGCTTTGTTATCGGGGTGAGTGGTTTGGTAAATTTTGTAGCCTGTTAGTTTTATGTAGGACTGATTTGTTGAGTGCGTTTCCGAGACGAGGCATACATCGATATTTTGTGTGTTTAAAAATAGTTCTATTTCTTCTTTTCTATTCTGAATGCCATTTGCGTTCCATGTAGCTATTTTTAATTCACGCTGGTCCATTAATTTGTTCCTCGAGCTGCTGTTCCAGTGTGCTTGGCTTCCAATCTGTCCAGCCTTTCTGAGAATTTGTTCATCAAATTTGTCAAATTCTGCATCATCTGCATTATTGTTTGTTGTTCATTTAGCTTTGGACCAGGTTGGGTTTTGCTAGCTTGGACTGCTTGCGCAAATGATACCTCATTGGTAATTTTTTTGCTTGAAAATATTTTCTGTTGGGTATATTGTGGTTTCTTAGAGTTGATTAGGTTATCTCTTCTCTTTTGAAGTTCTTTTGCAACTAAACAGGCACGATAATTTGCAGGGTGGGCCTCTGCGCAGTTGGAGCACTTTGGTGGATCATTTTTTGGTTTGCTGCATTCGGTGGTTAAGTGTTTGCCGGCACATTTAACGCAATTAGCTTCGCGTTGGCAGAATCTCTGGGTATGACCATATCGTTGACACCTCTTACACTGCGGGATTAATTTGTTATTTTTGAGTGCTTCGATTTTGATCCTCATATGGCATAGGTATTGTATTTCATAGATCTTTTTAATCTCTTCCGAATTTTCGAAGGTCAGCATGAACAAAGGAAGTGGGGTAGTCACCACTCTGCCATGTTCTTTAGTTTTTCTGATTTTATTTACTACATCAAGTATTTTGAAACCTCTACTTGTTAGTTCGTCTTTGATGTCTTCCGGTTTGCAAGTTGGGTGCAAATTCCTAGCCATGACTCTAATGGGTCTTGTTTGTTTGTTCTCATACGTGTGCCATTCTATTTTGGCATCGTTCATGAGGTTTGTTACTTCTCTGTATTCCAGTTCGGTATCAACGTTAATTTTTAATTGGTTATTATTCATTAAGTTGGCTTTAAAGTTCAAGTTTCTGGTCTTTAGGGCCTGATTTATTTCGGTATAATCTTCTATATTGCTCAGAACCACTGGTGGTGGTTTATGTTTTATTGATAAAAAGAAAAAAAATATTTACTTTATTAACTTAAAATACCATAACATGAACAATAAAAAAATCTGTTTGTAATATATTTTTTTTTAAATAGAAAAAAAGTCGGTGGTTTCATCAGATAACCACTGGGACAAAAAAAAACACTTTCCCTTTTTATGGTGTTTAATAATTTAATAATAAATAAATTTTCTTTGAACCCAAAATAATTTTTTTCAATAAAAAAAAAATTATCATTCACTTCATGAACTTAAAATAAATTAAAATTAACATATTTTTTTTTTTACAATAATAGAAACAAAAGCGGTGGTTTCATCAGATAACCAGTGGCGCACAAGAAACACACTTTAAATATTTTTATAAATATTTTTTATAACTTCGAATTTAAAAGCAAATCCATAAACAAATTATCACCTGATCATAATTCACTGATAAATTTACTTACCAGCCATTACAATCCACTAATTGCGTAAAATTTAATATTTTCTTGCGATTTACCACTGTTTGACAAGTCGACTTACACCATGCAAAACATTTAAATGAAATTTTGGTATACGGACCTATTTTAGTACGAACTTTTGCTTTTTGCCAAGAGATGGTGTTATAAGACATAGAATAGCTTTAGTGGTTTTAAAGCTTGGTCACTGGGTATCATATAATAAATTATTTGAAAGGTGGTTTCTCGGTGAAACCACAAGGAACCAAAGGGTTAAGATATGGCGAATATAATGAAAATAATAGAACAAATTTTGTTTTTTTTTTAGTAGCCAAACTGTACTTACTTTGCGAAAACATCTCGTGGATTATAAGTCAACTTGCAATAAGCAATCTTTCAGAATTTCTAAATGCAAATTCTGCTATTTTAAAAAACAAAACTTGTTCATATTATTTGCATTTGAACACACAATGTGCTTTACGTGCATTGTCTGTCGTTCGTATAATTACTAAAATCATTTATTGTGCTCTAATTAAGTCAATAATCATTCCTACTTCTAAAAATGATGTTCTAAACTGATCGGTTTTTGCAAATAAAAAAAAAAACAAATCTGTTTCCATTTAATCTGCGTTTGCATTACATATACACGATTTTTCTAAATACACCAGCGGTAAACACATAAACAAGATTTATTTTTCATCGATAAAAGTGTTTATTACACGAAACTTTCGTCGTCATGGTAATTACTTGAGGAACAAGGGCGTAGAAAATTCACGAGAACTTGTTGGAGCAAATCTTTTCATCCAATAGTACCAAATTGTAACTTAAAATCAATATTACACAATTTTGTCGAAAGAAACAAACTATTTTTGTGAGATTAATGCGGCACGACTGAAATAAATTATCCACACAAACTAATAAAAGATATTTATTTGACGGACTTAAAAACTTCAAAGCCTATTCTAATCTTATCTGATGTTTCCGTAACTTTTTCAGGAAAAGAAAACAGTTTTTGTTATTGTTATTCGAAAGCTAGTGTTTAAAACCATTTTAAACAAACGAGCCGGTATTTTTTTAAGACGAGATGAGTTCACTTGTTCTTGTTTCGAGATATTAAAGTACTTGAATTTTAAATTATTTAAAATTATTGTTAAACGCTATAATTCGCGCATAGCTGCTTCCTCGCAGCAACAATATGAGGAAGGAGACTCATTTTTGGACTCAATTATGAAAACTAACGAAGTTTGGATGCACCACTTTATCCCCGAGTCAAAAAGTTCGACCATAAAGTTGTGCCACGCCACATCTCCAAAACCAAAACGAGCAAAGAACAGGTTTTCAACTGGTGAGGTAAAATAATTAATAGGAAGTGTTAGTAGTTGATTTTCTCACGGAACGTCGTTCTAGAAGACTTTTTCTAGGAATGCGATCAGGAACAAAAATAAATAAAACGTTTGTTTTCTCCAAGACAACGCTCGACCTCATTTGACTGCAAACAATTCAAGAAATAAAACAAGGTTCTCGGATGTCCTTCTTCCGATTTTAATTGATCTGAACTCCTGAGAGTTTGATGATAAAAATATCAAATGATGAAGTTATCAAAACTGTTCTGAACTGCGATAACGTGGAGACAAAAACCTTCTTCTAGCAAATAATCAGAAAGCTTCCCGAGCGATAGTGTAGGTGCAGGGTACTACACTGAAAAATTAAATAATCATTCGAAAAAACCAATTTTCAATGAATTTTTTATTGTAATAAATGAATCATTGAAATATTTTTTTATAACTTTTTTTCACGGACTCGAACCGAATCGGAACGAACCGGTGCTCTTTTTTTGAACCGTGAACCGAAACTGAACCTTTTATGTGAAAAATCACAAAACCACAAAATCGAACCGAACCGAACCGACTGGTGTGAACCGGTTTAAACCGCTTCAACCGGTTCACACAATGGTTCGAACCAAATTTTTTTTATGACATTGTAAATTTGTTACTTCCGTAATTTTGATTACATTTGACCAAAATTGGAAAACTTTCAGACAGTTCAATTTATAAATATGCATTGTCGTCATATTTCGCATTGAACCGGAACCGGAACTGAACCGTTGCCGCTAAATCAGTTTCCGAATCATTATAAAATAAAAACCAGTGGTTCGGAACGTAAATTGAAAAGTTAAAATTTACCGAACCGGTAACCGGAACTTAACCGTTATTCTTTGCGGTTCGGGTCTCTTGTTTTTTTTAATATCCTTCTTTTGGTTCATTGGTACGTAATCATTAGTATTATTGGGTAATTTTTGGAATTTGGAGAACAAAAATGTTTACTGGTTTATTTTTTCGTTAAAAATAATCATATTACTCTTATCTTTTCGCAGATTATAAGACACCCTGCACATATTTCCAACAAAAATATTTATTTTCTTCGCCAATATTTAGTTGATTGTGGTAAACAACTTTTACAATGCAGTTTTCTCATAGGTTTTACTGTATTTTACGATGTTGTACCGAGCAGTTGAACGTTCAGTATTAAATTTCTTTTACAGCAGCGAAATTCTGAGTAATTATCGTAACACAACTCGAGTAAAAAGCTGATGAACTGAGTTTAAGATGATACAGCGCAAATAAAAATTAAATAAACAGTGTCATCTGCTTTCCATTCGGTTTAACCTCTGCATATTACAGCTCGCGCAAAATTTATAACTTCTTCCTCTCGCATACCCAGACAAACAATATCCATTTTTTGTCAAGTAATGACGCAATTTGCATCACATTTTTTGTTCTTTGAGCTTCTTCCCGCGGCTTTAATGCCGCGCGAGCGAATTATATAAATCATTTAGATCCACAACTTTAACTAGCGATGCCACTACCACCATGTCTACAAATCAGATTAAAAAACTAAGGCAATAGTCTATTAAACCCAAGTCAATTAAAAAATACGGCGAGAACTTTGTATGATCGTCTTTTCCTATCAAGTTAAGTATATACAGTTCGTTGCTCGACGGTTTCTTACATTACTTAACAAAGGAACAGTTATTTACGGCACGGTCATAAAAGTATAAAACGAAAATCTTGAGACAGAAATTCATATTTAAATAGAATTTTAAACTGCAAACTAACGAGATAAGTTTTGTACCTAAACTTAAACGTCTACTTCAAACTTTTTTTACAATCGTTCGATTCTGTTTGCCTCTTTAAAATAAACCACTCGCGTTTTTATTTTTTACAGTTTTGATACAATTAATAGTAGTCAGGATAACAACGACCTACACAGAAGAAAATAATTTTTAATTTTAAACAATTTTCCCAAATATATAAAATCCCATGAGGTCGAGCATTGTCATGCAGTAGAGTGTCACTTGTTAAATTTAAGATTTCTTCGGTTTACAACATTCAAAATTAAGTATAGTAAGCAATGGTAAGAATATTACAAAAATATTTGAAAAAAATAAAAGTTTGTACTTAAGGCGATTAAATTTTACTGCATTTTGCTTAATTATGGTATTTTCTATACCAGGGGTCGGCAACGTGGTGCCCGCGGGCACCCGGGTGCCCGCGAAGCATTTTGAAAGTGCCCGCCACTAACGTAAAATAACTTGTAAACCCACCACTTTCCCAATGATGCGCTCTTTGTCGCACTATTACAGGGATGGCAAATAGGTGTTGTCACGCGAGAGATTTTCGACGGCACGCTAAGTATTCTTTACATATCGAAAATTTTCATATCTTTATACCATAACTAGCTAAAATGGTATGAGATATTACTTTGGAAAAAGTTGACAGCGGTCTAACCCAACAAATTTTGAAAAAGTTACCAGTGGTCTAACCTAACAAATTCGGAAAAAGTTGCCAGCGGTCTAACCTAACAAATTTTGAAAAAGTTGCCAGCGGTCTAACCTAACAAATTCGGAAAAAGTTGCCAGCGGTCTAATCTAACTAGTTTGGATAAAGTTGCCAGCGGTCTAACCTAACTAGTTTTGATATTTGGCACACTGACCAAATCCTATTTGCCAATCCCTGCACTTTAGCTTGGAAAATAAATGAAAAGTGCCCTTTGTCATAAGTTAGCTATTCGGGGTGCCCTTCTTATCAAAAAAGTTGCCGACCCCTGTTCTATACCAAGTGATTCAGTTCAACAGTCGCACCCTAATAACTTTGTTACGTGTTAAAAGGAACCCCCATAAACCTCATATTTTTATAAATCGCAGAAAATTCTTTATAAAATATCATTGGAATGTTATTTCTACGATAAAAGATATCAGACCGGCAATAGACAATTTTTTTAATTAAGTACATAGTATGCTTTTTTAAATTATTCTGATAAAGAATTTTATTCTAAATCCGATATTGCATTAAAAAATGAACAAACAATTTTTGAGAAAAATGAGTTTTAAAATTATTGATTTATTTTCACAATCTTTGTATTTAACAAAGACAAAACACAATCGCTTTAGTAATCAATAGTGCGACGGTCAAACTGAATCACCCGGTATAGACTAATAGATGTAAAGGTAGAGGTCTTTTCCAAAAAAAAAAAAAAAAAAACAATGCAATATTAATGACGTTTTAGACATATTGATTGGTAATCTTCATCGTTAAAATAAGGGCTGCGGAGTCGGAAAAAAAGTCGACTCCGACTCCTGATAATTTTAGTAGTTTGACTCCGACAAAATTAAATACTAAGACATTATATGGTGTATAATATAAGAAAAAAATATAAAAAAATAATTTAAAATCTGAGTTTAAATTTTGCGCCAAAGGACCAACCCGCAATTTTTTGTTGTACTCGGAGTCGGAGTCAGTACATTTTTTCCAACTCCGACTCCACTGACCAGAAATTCATCCTAAACTCCGACTCCGACTCCACAGCCCTGGTCAAAATACTCAATACATCCCCTTTAATAAAGTTCTGAATACGCCACTGTACACGGCTGGGCTAATTCATTTTATTACAGTCTGCATAATTATAAAACATGATTAAAATTCATTAATCACATCCAGAGCCTTTTTAATAAAAGTAATGCATGTTTTACAGGGATAATTGGTATCAACACGTATAAATTAAAAAAGAACCAACTAAAATTAATCGATGCTAATGTTCATACCATATTTATTCAAATAGATTTACAAAAATTAACTTGATTTCACCTACTAACTCAAGTCTTACATTTAAACGTGAAAGCAGTAGATTCGTTTCCGCTCAAAATATTAACTAACTAATCAACGTCAATTTGCTCAACATGCGGAAACATCAAAGCTATAAATTACAGATAACGTTCTGACTTCTGATATCATCGAAATAACTGGCTCTGCAAAATAATTTCACCGATGACATAAAAAAATGTCTGTTGTAGAAAGATATAGTTACTGAATAACATATTTACTTAATATTCAAATCAGAATTAAGCAGTTATTTTTCATTTTCATCTTTTTCCAGTAACCAAGACAAAACAACAATTGTCATGGTGACAAAAATAGGGGGAGGATTGTTAATTAATTTGGATGGTTTATCACACGTACGTCATACAAAAATTTGAAATAGTAATTTTAACTGATGTAAAACAAATGAATTACAAGGCACTATTAATAGTATTTTTCTACTGCCACCAATATAGACTCTTACCGTACAGCCTGCATGCTTACTTAGCAAGTGGATCTTTACGCACGGTAAGCAAAAAGCACAGTTTTTTAAAGAAATGATCAAAGTAGACTCACGTCAAACACTTTCTGCATGCCTAGTAAGTGGGTTATAACGCACGGTAACAAAACGCACACTTGTTTAGAAATGTCAAAGTAGGCTTACGTCAAAATTGACAAGGCAACGTAATTATATGTGTATATTAGCCAAAAAGCCGTTAAACCGTAGGTGTTATGTGTTCGTAGAAAAAGTAAGCTACATAACACGAGTTGTAAAGCAATTACGCACTCGTTGCTGCGCGGCTCCGTGCGCAACTTTTCCACTCGTGCTATATATATGCTTCTTACAACTCTTGTTATGTAATATACTATATTAGAACCCTACAAACAGGTATTGCAACTAAATGCCACATTTTCGTGATTTAAAGACGCTATAAACCAGTGTTTCTCAAAATTGGGGATCACAAACAATTTTATAAGTTTCGTAATAACTTTGGCGCGTATTCAAACTTTATAAAACAATTTTACATAAATTCTGTGTGAATCTTTAACGAGCTTCATTCATCAAATCGTCCCCAACAATTCCCGTTTAATAATTTAAAAACTTGGAGTAGCAGATCTATTAACGGTTGATAAAGGAGACGCGTAAATAAAAAGTTTGAGGATCACTGTACGTACTACACGACCCCATTACTATTTACACACACAGATAACACTTTTGCATATTCAACATGATCCACGCGATTTTTTTTAACAAACCACAAAGCCTTTTTTATATCGCCTCCTCTTCTCATCCTGTTGAAATAAAAAAGTTTACTGTCGGTACGTGTACACCAACTTTGAAATTTTTATTAGCGAAGATCCTTTGAGACACGTGGTAAGCCCCAAATGTAAATATATTTTTTACGCAACAGGAAAAAAAAACTCGTATACCAATTGAAACGATTCAGGAAAATTTATGGCACGCTGTAAAACCGCTGTTTATATTACGGCTACGCTGCTAATACGTGTTAGCTTTTTAATTTTAATGCATGCAAGCATGCAGTGAGATGTGAATAATTATTGTTATAAAACACTTGGCCTACCCGTGAAGCGCAGAGCAAATATGCTTGAAATGTATGGATATGTCCTTTAGCGAACGGGGTCTCTAGTTAAACACGTTTTGAGCTAGCTGTGTTAATTAATTTGCTTAAACAAATTTAAATTATTTTTAATTAGAGAAAACTATCAGATAACGTAGCACCGTCATTACATTAACTAATCCGAATGCTAAAATTCTTTACCGCGCTCAAGTTTAAAGCTACGGTAAATATTAATTTTAGCGGAAAAGTTTTTGTAGTCCGGGAAATAAAAGGAACAGGAAAATTTAAATACTTGAGGCAATGTTTTTTCACCTGTGTGCGGCGGCACACTAGTGTGCCGCGAGCATCTACCAGGTGCGTCGCGGAAAATTAAATCAAAATTAAATAAACAGTTTTTTGCAAAAACGCTATATTTGAGATTCGAGTTTAAACATGGGGATCTCGCTTATTATAATTGCTTGAGTATAGGTTGAAATTTGGCAAAGTTGCTGAATTCAGTGCTTTATTAATAATCTAAAAATAAATCTTGAAAATCGTCTAGAACACCTTTGGAGTATGAAATATTTCAAATGTGTATAACATTGTCTAAGCAATGTTTAAAGCCGAATTGCATGGTAATCAATCACCAATTTTTTGTAGGTCGATTCGCTTTTGTTTTATGACAACCAACTTTATTTTTACCTTTGGGCGCAAAAATTGCTATATATTAACGTGGAAGTAAAATATCATGTGTGATGCATCAATGAATTTAGGGAAAAAAATTATTTGATTATGTAAATGAAAGAAATTGCGTCCGTAAGAAAAAATAAAATTGGTTTTCATAAAACAAAAACGAATCGACCTAAAAAAAAATTAGTTATGACCATTCGATTAGACTTGAAAAGTTTCTTACACATTGGAAATATTTTATGCTCCAAAGCGGACGTATTTTCAGGTTTTTCCCAATTTTTCTGAATACCATTTTAAGATATTTTCTAAATCTCTTCGGAATACTAATAAGCACCACATTTAGCAGTTTGCCATGTTTAAATCTATACTCTTGCTATTATAATGAGCGAGATCCCCATGCTTAAACTCGAATTCCAAACATCTTGTATGGGTGAGTCACGACGGACGCGTCGGAGTTTTATGGCGAAACGGTATATATTTTCCAATTTCTGTCGCTGTTACATTATGTAAGTCAATAAGGGCTACATTTTAAAAACATTTTCAAACATACAGGGTGCTCCAAAAAAGAGTGGCATATCAAAGTTATACTTTTTCTTATGAAACACCCTGTATATTTTTACATTTTTGGATTCCTCTTTAAATTTAATTAAAAAAATGTAAAAGGTCATATGGGTCTTAAGTCAACCGTTCTCGTGAAAATTGCATTTTCATGAAAATACAGTGTTATCAAAAATTTTCAACATTTAAAAACTTTGAGAAGTCTGAAGAAATTCGCTTGGAGATAAGATTGACAATAGATTATGTAACCTAACACATTTCAACAACAATATTTCAAATTGGGACCGTAGTAACTTTAATTGAACATTTATAAAAATATTTCTAGTGATAACTAAAATGTATGTAATAATAATTCAACAACAAAATTTAACAGCCGATTACAATAAATGTTCAACATGACGACCATCCTCTTGAATACACATTGTGATCCTTTTTTCAAGTGAACGTCTTACATTACGCAACATATTAGGAGTGATTGTCTCAAAAGTTTTTGAATTATTATTACCTACATACATTTTAGTTATCACTAGAAATATTTTTATAAATGTTCAATTAAAGTTACTACGGTCCCTATTTGAAATATTTTCTGTGTATTTATATTTTAGTTAACACACCATAAACACTTACTTACTTTTTCGTTCAAGATTTGTAATTTCCGATTGACACCGTACTAGAAAATCGTATACGATTTTTTTAAACGAAAAAATAGTATAGTATAAAACAGACTTAAAACAGTATTAATGTTTTCGAAAGAGAATTAAATTTTCTATAAGACGGTGTAAAAAAATATAGGGTGTTGTATTTAAAAAAAAATGAGTTATCGATGTTTAAAGTTTCACAAGTTTGACCAAGCGTAAAAAACGCCCTGTATAATATTTTAAAAATGTAAGTGGTGCAAAGTGTTACATAATCTATTGCCAATTTTATCTCCAAGCGAATTTCTTCAGACTTCTCAAAGTTTTTAAATGTTGAAAATTTTTGATAACACTGTATTTTCATGAAAATGCAATTTTCACGAGAACGGTTGACTTTAGACCCATATGACCTTTTACATTTTTTTAATTAAATTTAAAGAGGAATCCAAAAATGTAAAAATATACAGGGTGTTCCATAAGAAAAAGTATAACTTTGATATGCCACTCTTTTTTGGAGCACCCTGTATGTTTGAAAATATTTTTAAAATGTAGCCCTTATTGACTTACATAATCTAACAGCGACAGAAATTGGAAAATATATACCGTTTCGCCATAAAACTCCGACGCGTCCGTCGTGACCCTGTATAGTGTGTTTAACGTTGTTAACAGTGTGCCGCGACATTGAAAAGGTTGAAAGACACTGACTTACTTGTAGAGTATATTATCTCAAAAAAAAAAGAACCACAAAGAAGAAATTAAAACTTGTACAAAACAATTCTATGAGATAGACACGTATAACAAATAGATACTAAAACAAGAATATGAAACACCATAGTACGCACTACGCAGTATAATGATATTGGGAGATGAAAATTGGGTCATAAATAAAAAGAACAAGTGAAATTACTCCAACTGAAATGGAATATTGGAGAAGGAGCTGTGAGTTACGAGAATGGACAGAGTTAGCAACGAAGAAATCAAGAGAAGAATGGGAATACAAAAAGACTGAGTACAGTTACATGGAAGAAAACAAACTCACCCGGTAAAGACATGTTAAAAGAACAGACAGATAAACATTTATAACATACATAAACAAATACATATGATAAGCATTTATTTATCTATCTCCTCCTAGCTTTCTGATTATGACGGGTGCATACAAATCTTTTTTTATTATTTGTAAACTCTTTGTGCAAGTTGTTTGGTTTATTGCGTAAAAAAATGAGTTCAACAATTTATATCTACAAGGTATGCTTAATGAATTTCGTAAAAGCAACAATGGAACTGCGGTTAGACAAAGCTTTAACATTGTTTAACACAAACGCCCTAAATGTAAGCAGTGGTTTACGAAACTTGGAACAGGTGATTTCGGCTCAAATTATGTACCAACATGAAGTAAAACTGTTCAGAGGGATAATGATCTCACAAAATTCAAAAGCTGGTAAATATAATAGACAAAAACAGGATCAAGATATTGCTTTCTCGTCTTCATACGGAACCAATAAAGCACACACTCTCACACAGTCCTAAAAAAATATTTGGAAACAATGGATATTATATACAGGGTGCCTGTTGATATAAATTCAGAAATAAAAATAAACACACAGCTAAAACGTTTTTTTTTTTTTTTTTTACAAAAACACGTAAAATTTTGCAATTGCAAGTTACAGCTACATTTCTTCATGAAGTACGCTTTAAATAAGTTAATTGGAGTAATGTTTATCGAAATTGCTGGTTGCGCATAACAATCTTCAGTACAGGGTGGTCCAAATTCGATGGAATTGCATGGGTATCTCGGTTAATATTTAAGATAGAAAAACGGTTAACTTACCAAAAATGTGCAGTTTTTTGAGACAAACTCAGAACCGTTTTCAAAAATATTCTATCAATTCCGGTTTTCGAGTTATTGAATAAAACGTGTTTTTTTTGTCATATTAATAATGTGTCATATCTCCGTTAGTGTTGTAAATATCGAAAATATTTAAGGAGATTATTTTTAGATATTTTTATGTTTAATTTGATTATACTAAAAAAAATATTTTACATTCGCCGTTAAAAAGTTATGACACAAACTTACCTTTTTTAAATGGGAACGATAGTTGGCTATGACCTAGTTAAATTCCTTATTTTTTTCTCATTCCAAATATATAAGGGTTGATGTATTTATTTTTAATAATACGCAAGTTACGAAGGTTTTTCAGTTTTTTTTAAAAGAAAATCATAGTAGGCCGTGAAAACAAAAATATATAACAAGGTGTAAAACCTTATAAAACGCATGTGGTAGAAGTTATCAAGGTTTTTTAATTTGTTGTTGAGATAAACATCGTAAATATTTGAACATACGATAACAACAACATATCTAAAAATAATCTCCATAAATATTTTCGATATTTACAACAATAACGGAGATATGACACATTATTAATATGACAAAAAAAACACTTTTTATTCAATAACTCGCAAAACCGGAAATTATAGAATATTTTTGAAAACGGTTCTGCACATTTTTGGTAATTTAACCGTTTCTCTATCTTAAATATTAACCGAGATAACCATGCAATCCCATCGAATTTGGACCACCCTGTACGCGCTTAATGTCCATTATTGGAGAAGCGTGTTCGTTACCCACTTAGAATGGTCTCTTAACCAGAAACCGCACAAAAAATGTGTCACGCATATACTCAAAAGAATGTAACACCTAAGGACTATTATAATCCGTTCGTAGAATTTTTGAGAGTACCGACCAAATTTTTAGGACATTCAAAACAATAACTTTGTTATTTGACAACGAAAACGAGCCAAGTAATTACAAATTAAGTGAACAAAGTCACTATCCTTTGATTACATTATAATTTGCAATGAAAATGTGGCCAGTCCACTATGATAACCTTTATCGAAATACTAAAACTTATTAGCAGAATCTAAATAAATTCAAATTTTGCACAAGGATAAAATGTTGAGTGTAGTTGGTGAACCGTTTCGGGGTTGTATACTTCAAATTTCTGATACCTGTCGAAAAAATCAGTAAAAATGTCTCTTGTCAGCAAAGGAAGCGGATTAAGCCATAACTGACAGAGAAAATAACCCACATCATATGGAACATTTACCACGCGGGCTTGACCACTTCACTCTCCTTATTCGCCTGACGTTGCATCCACTGATAACCATTCAGTTAAATGATTGTAGCAATTCTCAAAAGAAGATAATTCAATTATGACAAAATTGTCAAAATGAGGTTCGTTAATTCTTCAGTTACTTAGTTTATGAATGGGCTAGAGAACAGTGTTCCTCAAACTTTTAACTTTGAGGACCCCTTAAAAAATTAATAGCC
Organism: Elmis aenea; assembly: GCA_947652605.1. Taxonomy (NCBI): domain Eukaryota; kingdom Metazoa; phylum Arthropoda; class Insecta; order Coleoptera; family Elmidae; genus Elmis; species Elmis aenea. Next base: position 55,808,163 of record OX393577.1, on the reverse strand, counting down.
TACAGAGGACCCCGATGAATTGCTTTTTAGACAATATTTTGTTTTTACCTAGCCTGGCAAGTTAATGTGGAAAATAATAGCATTACACAGTTAATTTAATGTACTTATAAAAAAAAAAACATTTTTAACAAGATACGGTAGATCTTTCAGGCGCATCTTAAATCATTCCTCTTATCAGCATCTAAACTTAATACGACCCCAATATAATACGCCCATAAATTTAAAATATGGTATCTGCCTTGCAATATGTAGTACAAGAGAGCAGCATGCAATAATAAATCTGCATTCGCCAGGCGACGAGGTTACACGCAACGAAGAGAACAAATTTATTTCCACTCCAAGTAATTGAATGGTTTTTTGTATTTAATTTTCGTAATTAATAAATAAAATACGAGGTAGGGTTACGACGGTGATGAAACATATTTAACTACATTACCGCACAATTCAACCAATTTGAAACGAATAAAACCTCTAATTAGGTAATTAACACAATTATTCAATGATAATTCAAACATAATTAATTATTTACAGATTATTCTGTTCAGTTTCCCATAAAAATAACTGCACAACTTTCATGGCCTTTCCCCGTTATTTCGCTTTTGTCTATGCAGATAATTTTTTGTGAATTAACTTTTAAAAGATACAACACATGCCATTTTAAGATTAGACCCCTTAGCAAGATATCACATACTTTTTGAGAACAAGTTAACGTTATTATTCTTTTATAAACTGCAGTGTAATACGGTGCCAATAAAAATGGAACAATTTTAAAGTGTAATTTAAGAATACTATTGTTTTTGAACAAAATTGAAAAAATAACATGTCTCCATTGCATTTATCTTTTTCATGGCATGCTCAGTTTTGAAGATACACATGTATGGTCTTTTTAAGGCCGCTATATTTAATATTAAGATGAAGGATATGATTTGTTTTATTTTTTATTTTTTTTTATTAACACGCCACTTTTATAAAATATTAAATCTAATAAATTAACCTAGGCGAAAATAAATAAATGTTTATTTAAGGAGTTGCCCATGAATGCTACGGTTATTTATGAACAAAACAAAATTTTTATTGCCGCCACACCGACACATTTTAATTATTTAAAATAGTTTAAAAGTATCGTTATTTGCTAAAAAATCTTTTAATTGACAATATTATTACATCTACAAAGCGCAGATCTCAAACTAGTAAAGCCCATGGAGAGTGGGCTACACTTTGAACGCATGTTATTATAATTTACATGCAATAGTAACAGTACCTAAAAAAATCATAAATTAATATGAAATGTAAAAATCATCTTCAATTGTACAACTTTTTTTGTGTTTAATTAAGTGCAGCTAACTTATTTATATGATGTTTTGTTTTGTTATTTAATGCGGGGGTTTGGAGCAGCCAATTTGTTAATTGCTGCGCTCCAGCTCCGCTCCTGCATCGAAATACCTACTCCAGCTCCGTTCCAGCTTCGCTTCATGCTCCAAATCTTGATTTAAAAAAAATAAAAAATAAGGTTAAATTTTATCGGATATGTGGAAGTGGGTTAAAAATTACAATATTTGACCCTAAGAAACAAGTGAAGTTAAATAAATGTTTGTAAGAATTATTGATCTTCAAAGGTTGAAAAAATAAAATGGTGCATAATTAACCTTTTTTCATATATAAAAATCAAATGTGGTAGTTTATTTATAATTTTATTAAATATTATACTCATGAGGATAATTCATAACATCAAATAAAAATAGTAATTTATAATAGTAAACTGGAGCAGTGGAGCAATCAAAATTATTTGTTCCGAACTCCACTCCAGCTCCGGGCAAAAACCCATGGCTCACTGCTCTGTGCTCCAGCTCCGTGCTCTGCTCCGAACCCCTGATTTTAAGGCTACTCGAATTTAACTTAATAAATGCCATAAAATTGTTATAACTTACTTATTTTTAAAGATAAACCCAACAACCCATACACCAATGAAACGAGACAAACACTCTCTTTTTAATGGTGTCCTAGCCAACTATAACACGTATTTAAAATAAGAAACTTAATGGGTAAATTTTACAGACAAATTTCAAATCTACACAAAGTGTCCTGATAATGTCAAAAATATTTTGAGTATGATTTCAAATAAGCATGTTAAAAGCAAAAATCACAAACGTTTTTTTTTGTTTTTTACTACTAGCGCAAAAAAAACGGGTTTGGAGCGGAGCACGGAGCTGAAGCACGGAGCAGTGGAGTAATGGGTTTTTACCCGGAACAGGAGCGGAGTCCGGAACAAATTATTTTGATTGCTCCACTGCTCCAGTTTATGTACAATTTTTTAAAAAACACACTTTTCTTCGTTTTTTCAACAATTGAAGATCAATAGTTTGTTCTTTCAAACATTTATTTAACTTCACTGGTTTGTTAGGGTTAAATATTATAATTTTTGACCAACTTCCACATATCCAATAAAATTAAAACTTTGTTTTTAACAGTCAATTTTTTAATTAAAAAAATTGTTTTAAAAATGTTAACAATATTTGGAGCATGGAGCGGAGCTGGAGCAGGCGTTTTGATGCCAGAGCGGAGCTGGAGCCGAGCAATTAAAAAATTGGACTGCTCCAAACCCCTGCAAAAAAACGTTAACTTTTTTTCATAGAATAATTGCTCTTAAATCATTTAATAGATCATTTTGACCCACTTAACCAACTCTGTATCTCCTACCGTTTACGAGATTCTCATGCTGTTCACGATAACTGGGTAAATATAAATTTTACTGGATGAGCGCAAAATATGGCTTTTGGGACGCAATCAAAAAGTTATGCCTTTGTCTCCTTGTATTTCTGCCTGCATCTGCATTTTATTCAGTCGTTCTGGCGCCCGTCTCACGTGCGAGAGCACCACTGATTGATATGGGCGGATCGATTACAATTATGCTAATAGATTTACAGGGAAAGTGTAATAAACATACACTCCAGGCGAGAAGCCAAATCAAGAGGTTACGTCACTGTAATTCCTCTTCGTGCATGAACACTCGAAAAACAGACGTGATTTATGCGCTTAGCCCACTTGATTCCTAAACTTTTTAACTGGAGTATGAGGATGTTCGAAAATATTTATAAACACGACTCTTACAGCAACTGCATGAAGTACGAGCAAAACTTAAAAGCACTTAGACGAGTAGTTTAAAACGACTGTAAAATATATGGAAGTGCACGTCGTCTAAAATAAAATCGACACTTACAATCTTGTTTAATGGTTAACGATTTACTTCTCCTTGGCTATTCAATATTTTTTTTAATTAAAATTGCAATAAACATTTCAAGAATGATAAAAACGAAATTCAACAAAAAATTAGACGTAAAAATTTATTCGCATCCAACTACAACACATTCATTTAATTTTAATGTTTACTGCCGAAGGGTCTTTAAGGCCCGCCTAAAAAATTGCTACAAATTACCTTAAAACTGATACTGCACTGAAAAGTATGTTTTCTTTCTTTCGCTCTAAGAAGTTTTTCCTATTAGGTTTGAAAAACTATTCCACAATATAAAATAAACTATTATCTCAACAGGATCTAACTTTTTAAGCAAGTGAACTACACAAAAAATCTAAATTTCACGCTTACTTTAATGACATTGTATGCGCCTTTTTGCCATTTGATTATACATAAGGTTAATTGGGGTTATTTTTAAAACAAACAAGATAATCAAGGTGTAATGATCCAAATGCTGGTACATGCTCTCATCCAAGAACTGTTTTGACCGTACACTGACTAGTTCATGTATTAATTTTGTAATGATGGAACAGCCGACTAAACCGTCCAGTGAACTATCAAACTGTGTTGGAACGCGATATTGATACTGCGCACACTCCTGATAGTGCGCCGCACAGTCAGCAAGCCTGTTGGAACAAACCTGTTAATTGGCCACCACGGTCCCCAGACTTTACCTCATTAGATTTTTGTCTGTGGGGATGGACGAAAAACGATGTCTACCAAAAAAAGTAAACAAAAGAACGAATTGGTCGCTCGCATTATGAATAGTGCCAAGTCCAGTGCATTGAAGTTGTTGGTGGTGGGAGTTTTGAACATAAACTTTGAACTATTGCTAATTATTCGTGTGTTTTATATTTTAAATAATCATTAAATGCAATAATTAACCTTTTTTGAGGCATTTTAAGGTTAACATTCAGTTGTATCTTCCTAACCATTGAGAACTGGACACATGTTTAGTTGAAGTTTTTAACTCAAAATGGTCCATACTACCAGTTCCTAAAATATTTACTATTCCTCCTGAAACACCCTGTATCTGTATATTATCATAATTAGGAAGATAGACAAATAACCACCATCAAATAAAATTACCAAAACGCTATTAGAAAATCACATTATTCGAAAGTTGTAAATCAAATTTAAATTACTGATCCTCTATTATTTAGTTAACCGGAAATTACCACAACTTCCTCTAACAATAAACATTCATACATCACAAAAAGATGATTATACAGGTTCAACAACGGTAATGAGCCAGTATTTTCGTTATACGAAGCGATAACATATTACCCTTCAACAGTAATTTTAGCGTCAAACGGTTTCAAGTAATTTCTGATTACAGTCTTTTGTTTGAAAAATTTTGTTTAGTGATCATTTGTTTGACGCTTATTAGTTAAAATTGGTTTTCACGTCGTTATAATTCGTCTCCTTTTAAAACAATTATATTCGTTTTTTGATCAATAACGTATAAACTGGGTGTTTGTTTACCTAGTGCGTATTTTCTCATTAATCAATATACAGAACCCAACAAAATATTAACATTTTACAAGTTAAAATACCAGTGATGCATAATTTGGGATTATTATTAATATAACCCTCTTAAATAACTACTGATCAATTTAACTTTTAAAATAATACCTGAAGTGATGGTTAAGCTCGGTTTATTTTGCTAAAGTTTAAACATGAATAAGTAATTTTTTCCTAAATGGAACATCCTATATCTTATTAGATTTTCTGAGAGATAATTTAATAGCATTCAAGAAATGTACCATGACTTAAATTAATATTTCTCGAGTTATTGCTATTTTATCGTTAATTTATGGGTTAACATATACAATACTTGATAGAATTACAGTAGTAGGCTTTAAAAAATTATAAACAATGAATTCAGGGTGCCAAATACAATTTTAATTTTACTTCTGGGCTAGGGTTGCCATGCGTCCGGGTTTTCCCGGACATGTCCTCTTTTTTCAGGCGTCGGGGAAGGTCCGGTAGGGATTTGGATGTGTCCGGGATTTTTAAAATTTTGTAAAACTGCATTTTTTGCGGCTATTTGTTCTGTAGCAGCACTTCGTTTTTTGGCGGCACTTTATTCTGCGGCGGCACGTCTTTCTGTGGCTGCACCCCTTCCATTACGAAGTGAGTCACTTTTTGACGAATGTGCAGTATGGTGCAGTGTTAAACGTTTAACTTTTAAAATGGCCCAATTTTTTTTGCAATTCCAACCACAACGCAAACGTGGAACGATTTTTTTTTTTTAAATTCAGGCACAGTGGACGAAAGAGCGCAATAAATGATCGACAACCAGTGTAAGGGGTTTAATTTGTACAAAATTTAATTTTCAAAATTTAGATTGATGCCGATTTTATGATTCTATTTTAACACAAACGATAGATGAAAACATTCTTCTTAAAATTGGCCTAGAAGACAAGTAGGTATAAAAATTAAACAGAAACTTTTTTTTTTTAATACTACTTACAGTTAATTTGCAAATTTCAATGTATAATAGTATAATGTATTTTAAAGATGGTTTATATTTATTGTTGTAATTATTTTATTTGATATAAAAATGTAAAATAATGAGTAATTATCTTTTTCTTGTCTTTAATTATATGAAAGGAAGCGTGATTTTTCCGTGATGTGTCCTAGATTTGTCCTCTTTTTTAAAACTGTCAATGTCCTAGTTTGTCCTAGATTTTGAAGATTATTGTCCTGGTTTAACATTTTGAAACATGGTAACCCTATTCTGGGCTTATCAATAATTTTAAATAATATTTCACTGCCATTGTAAAATTGTTAAATATTATTTTCTTTAGGTTCTATATCTGTCAAAATTTTAAAAAATACATAAATAACTAGTAAAGTATTGATTTCAGGTAAATAAACCTCATACATTTTGTAAGAGATTTTCATATGGAATCTAAGATATCTAACATTCACAATTTATTATAGATTTGGGGCATCTAATCGAAAAGTGAAATAAAAATGTATCATTTTATGTTTTATAACGCAGGGGTTTGGAGCAGTCCAATTTTTTAATTGCTCCGCTCCAGCTCCGCTCCGGCAACATTTAAAAAAAAAGTTTTTTGATTAAAAAAAATTGATTTTAAAAACAAAGTTTTAATTTTATCGGATATGTAGAAAAGTTGGTCAAAAATAACAATATTTGGCCCTAAGCAACAAGTGAAGTTAAATAAATGTTTGAAAAAACAGATTATTGATCTTCAAACGTTGAAAAAAAGGGGGAAAAGTGTTTTTTTTAAATTTTACATAACAAATTGGAGCAGTGGAGCAATCAAAACTATTTGATCCGGGCTCCGCTCCTGCTCCGGGAAAAAACCCATTGCTCCACTGCTCCGTGCTCCAGCTCCGAGCTCCGCTCCAAACCCCTGTTTATAAGTATTCATTTGTTCTACTTTTAATAAAGTTAAAGAGAAAATGGGGTTCCATGAAGCTTTTTGTGATCTAAAAGGAAAAGGGCTTATCCAAATCTTGAATATAAAAACTAAAGAAGTTATTTACAATGCAATACATTGAATAAATGAATATTGTGAAAAATGGGGAATACCAATTGCCCGAACTAAGAGAAAAATAATGATGCCTGGAGAATCAGCAAGAGATAGAATGCTATTTGGTAGACAATTTATACTTATTAAAAGGTTTCCCTTAGTAGTATTTTCAATCATCTCCCACCTTCACAGTGCGACCCCTGTTGGTTTTTTTATCATAACTTTTTATTGGGTTGAAATTTTGCATTAAAAAAAATTTGTTTTGAAAGCTTGGTTTGTTTAAAAACTTTTTTTATTCCTTAGTTTTTCTCGTAAATCATACAGTTTTTGAGTAAAAAATAAAATAAGTAAACATTGAACCATCAAATATTCCAATATAAAACGATTCATTTTGGTGGTTACCATGGTTTGTTTATGTTCATATTGGATAGAATTGACAGGTGTAATTCATTTTCACGTTTACGCGGCGACAACGCTAAAATGCCCGTCAGTTCTACCCAATATCAACATAAACAAACCATGGCAACCACCACAATGAATCGTTTTATATAGGAATATAATTGATGGTTCATATTTACTTATTTTATTTTTTACTCAAAGCTGTATGCTTTACGAGAAAAACTAAAGAATGCAAAAGTTTTTAAATAAATCAAGCTTTCAAAACAAATTTTTTTAATGGCAAAATTTCAACCCACCAAAAAGTTCTGATTAAAAAAACCAACAGGGGTAGCACTTATCGCTCCCCTGCGACGGTGGGAGAATATTACTAAGGGAAACCTTTTAAGTATAAATTATACATCACATCTCATTCTCCTACATATATCCAAATTTGAGAAATAAATTAAAAACCTAATTCTACCGCTCCTCTTTAGGGGGGTGTAACTCCGAAAAAAGACGTCTAAAGAAAAATTTTTATATGAAAGCCCCCCTTAATTTTTGATAAGGAATTAGCTTGCGAATTTTTTCGCAATATTTAAGAAACACCCTGTATACATATACGACGTTACGAAGTTAACGTTCACCCAAAATTACATAAAAACGGTAATAAATTAAATATTCTGTTTATCTAGCATTGTAGTCTATGTTGGGGCCTATAAAAAAAAATATTTTTAAATTACACCACCAAACCTTTGCACACCACTGAGCATAGTTAAAAATAATTTTGGGTTATGCGGTTATTGATCTCGAACCACTTTTTTATTTTAACTTTTCCTCCATACCAATAATTAAGTGAGCTATGAAGGAAATACGCAAAAGGTGGACGATCTGTTTTCTTTATAAATTGTGTACATTTTGCCCGCCTGCTTGCGCAATGCATTATTTCCAGGCGACAGCAACAATATTGCTATCCTCAGATGTGTATTTTACCCACCATCGATTTGAGAACAAAATTCTATCGAACGGTGCACTTATTGCTAGCCTTGGCACGGTTGTTCTGCTGGTAAATCTCTGCCCAAATACGGACTCGTTTGACTGGCTTCAAGAGTCGTACATGCTGCGAAACATTTACCACAGAGAACTAAACAAATATGATTTTTGTCTTCTATCTCGAATCTTACCACTGACTTCAATTTGCAGTATCAGCTGTATCGCGATGTTATCGTTAATAAAAGGCAAACAAAGTCTGCCGTTACTTATTTCCGTATATTGTATGGCTAATCGATTGCAGACGTTTATCAACGAGAATTTCGCGTGGGCAAGTCGTTTTAGCTTTCTTTTTTCACTTTACAAGGAATGCACCTACACCAAAAAGTACCACTGCAAGCAAAAACGTACAACACAACTACAAATCTACTAAATAAAAACATTTAATACATACTGGTAATTTTTTCATCCGTTTTTAACTTTCGCCATACGCATTATGAAGAAAATATTGTGATAGTGCAAATTTTAAATTTCGGAATTTCGTCATTTTGAGACATACAGTGCGTTCACGCTGAAAGGAATAAATTCATTTAAACAATAGCTATTAGGTTGAGAAAAAAACGCTCGGACCCGTCGATTTTTGTTTTTAAATTGACATTTTTTAACGCATGTGCCAACCCGATATCACTTCCGGTTTACCCGGAAGTGACATTAACTTTGTTATTTTAAATACAACACCCTGTATATTTTTACATTTTTGGATTCCCCTTTAAGTGTTCTTTATAAAATGTAAAAAATCATGTTGTCCTTAAATTAACCGTTTTCGTGTAATTTATATTTCCGTAAAAATTTTGGGCCGTGCATCACTTTTGAAAATTTGCGATATTTTAAAATTTTGATAAGTAATCCTTAATTCCTTTTGAAGTTCTATAAATAATACCTTAGTAAACTCTTTTCATTCGTTGAATTTGTAAAATTTTAAAATATCGCACTGTATACATATTTTGACTGCCAACAAACGTAAGTACCTATGCGTTTAGTTGATCTCAAATATTAAATATAGATGGTGTTAGTGTTTACGTTAATTCAAAATTACAGAAAATAGATAAAAATATTTTGTTAACGTAGGAATGTAGTCTATATTGGTTTTTAACTTATTTTAAATTACAAAAAAAAGTTAAAACTTTAATTTTTCACTAAAACGACCAACGATTATTTAAAAATTTAATTATGTTAAAGAATTTATTTTTTAATGAAATACAATTCGAGTCGACTCTCAAATTTTAACTTAAAAAAAGTGATTTCAAAAAATAAAGATGAATTAAAAATATAAATACAGATTTTTTAAAAGCATGAGTTTAATAGTATATTGTACAACTAGTGCTGAAAGTTGAATATTTCACACGAGTATGACAGTTGAGCCACGAGCCGTCAGGCGAGTGGCTCAGTCATACGAGTGTGAAATATTCAATTCAGCACGTGTTGTACACTATGCTTTTCCGACGACCACTTAGACATAATCATTAATTCTGCAAAAAAGTTGTGAAAATAACATTTTTTTTACGTTGGTGACACTTGACACTTGTGAGGTTAGATTTGCTTCACGTTAACTTGACAGCGCTTTTAGCGTGTGTAATGTAGCGGAAATCGTCACTTTACACACGCAAAGTGAACTTTGCACACAATTTCCGGTGTCATGCGCAATTTGTCATTTTCAGTAGCAGCAAGCCGTGCGAAATTACTCGCTTTACATAGTGGTCGTCAGAAAAGTTTATTTATTATTTTCCACAAAATCATTGCATTTGACTAAACAAAACACGGTCGCTGTAGTAATTGACAGTTTATAACTTGTTTAATTTGTTTTATTATTTTTACGAAAAACCATTTTTTTGTAAGTACCTATTTCATTGAAAATGTTGTCGAATTGCTTCTGTGAGTGTGTATTTAAGACGCATTAATTTTATGCTCACAATTTAATGATTTTTCGTCAAAAAATAATAAAAGTTATCAACGGCCAATTACTACAGCAAGCGTGATTTGTCCAGTGAAACCAGGGGTTTGGAGCAGTCCAATTTTTTAATTGCTCCGCTCCAGCTCCGTTCCGGCATCCAAATGCCTGCTCCTGCTCCGCTCCATGCTCCATATATTGTTAACATTTTTAAAACAATATTTGTAATTAAAAAATTTGTTTTTAAAAACAAAGTTTTAATTTTATCGGATATGTGGAAGTTGGTCAAAAATTACAATATTTGACCCTATTAAACAAGTGAAGTTAAATAAATGTTTGTAAGAACAAATTATTGATCTCAAAGATTGGAAAAAAGAAAAGAAAATAGTTTGTTTTTTTTTAATTTTACATAACAAACTGGAGCTGTGGAGCAATCAAAATTATTTGCTCCGGACTCCGCTCCAGCTCCGGGAAAAAAACCATTGCTCCACTGCTACGTGCTCCAGCTCCGAGCTCCGCTCCAAACCCCCGAGTGAAACACGATTTTTTGAAAAAAAAAATAATTTTAAACTCATTTCACTCAAAAACTTTTTTAATGCACTATCGAATTTAAAATTAAATTTTTTATTAGAATCAAAAAGAAAGTATACTAGATGATATTTAAAAAAATGACTATCGCCAGTCTGGCATATTTCATCGTAGAAAAAACATTTGAACGTCTCATATGATAAAGAATTTCCTGCGATTTAAAAAATTATGAGGTTTATAGGAGTTTTCTCTTAAAATAACAAAGCTATAGGGACGCCATAGTCAAACTAAATTACCCGGTATATCGCGTGATTTAAAATTTAAAGAGCTATTAAACGCTGTATTTAAAAATATACGGCGGGGTCCTTTAAATTCAAAGACGAACTTAAATGAAAAATAAATATCTCAAAAACAACTAAACATACCTACATATGTAATATATTACTAGTACATAACAAAAGTTGTAAGAAGCATATTACGCACGATTGGAAAAGTTGCGCACGGAGCCGCGTAGCGGCGAGTGCGTATTTCCACGAGTGCGTAATTGCTTTACAACTCGTGTTATGTAGCTTACTTTTTCTACGATCACATAATACCTACGATTTTAACGGATTTTTGGCTAATATACACATGTAATTACGTTGTCTTGTCAATTTTGACGTAAGCCTACTTTGACATTTCTAGACAAGTGTGCATTTTGCTTACCGTGCGTTATAACTCACTTACTAGGCATGCAGGAAGTGTTTGACGTGAGTCTACTTTGACCATTTTTGCTAATTTTAAATCGTGCGACCCTCAAAATAGTTTGTAAAAAAACACTTAAGCTTTTTCTCTTAAAATAAAAGAGTTAAAGAGCTAAGTGTTCTTACTGGGACACCCAGTATATTCATCATCTTAGTTTATTTTTCTACAACCATTCCTATAACACCGTAGGACAAATGTCAAATCAACTTATAAATAAGCATATTACCTACACTGTTTACTGGTAAATTATACGATCTCGTCCATAAAATATAAATACCAACTACCATCGCGAAATAATATTTGATATTAACCAGTTATTAATTATTTGTAACCATTATTACTAGTATTACTATTGTAACACCTAGAACTCATGAATTATTACACATTGTTTTCCAAACAACCTACCTACATGCTCATATGAATATAATTTTAAATGTTTATTTATTGTTACAATCCCAGACGTAGCTGATTATTCAAACCAATTAATTTAATTACATCTCATAATCATCAACAAACAATTACTTTCTACAAAATTAACAACTTTATTTAGGTTATAATTAATAACGCGATTACTTTCATTTTCTAAAAAGAGAGCATTTTTAACAATATCAGTAGATTTAATTACACCAATTGTAGTTTACAGAAATTAATAGAATTATCTGTTTTACAAAAATTCATTAAGATTACTCCAACAAACTTTCCACAATTAAATTTACTTTCCAAATGCAATTTTTATAATTCGTTTCTACAACATGGTTACAAAATAATTATTTAATAACTTACACACCACTTTTTGGCTTAAATCAATGCTACAAAATTATGTATCACTTAACACGTAAGATATTAGAACTTGTAATCATTTTAAAATTGTGGCTCGATTTGCTTAATTTCAATTTTACAGAGTTCTAAATCTGTTTAGTTTAGACATTACTTTTTGTTTTCATAAAAACTTTTTGTTTTCTTTATACAATTAAAACAGCCTTTTACAAAATTGTTTTTTACTGTACTGAATCAAAATACTTACTTTAATTAAACGCTTTTAATTAATTGCGAATGTTTGATTGCTTACTTAAGCTAATAACAATTTCATTTATCTTTAATATATATACAAGTATGAAACGTTTTTATATCCAATCTAAATTTTAATTACAGTACAATTAAGTGAGTACTCGATTACTTACAATTTCATAATTAAAATAGACTTTGTTACCGACAAATTGTTCTTTAGTGTATATTTCGAGAGATTGTTTACAACAATTTCATACAGATAAAAGTTCAACATCGTAAAATGATAAATTATTTGTGGATGATAGGCTCCAAGACCGAAAACGCCCACTCAGCGAAATATCCGATCAAAACGCGTTACAGTACAAGTAAAAAGGCCACAAAGCGAAATTCGTGTCGTCGTATAGGTATGTGTGCAGTAATATTATATTACATGACAGGAGTTGTAAGAAGGATATTACGCACGAGTGGAAAAGTTGCGCACGGAGTGCGTATTTTCACGAGTGCGTAATTATTGCTTTACAACTCGTACTATGTAGCTTACTTTTTCTACGATCACATAATACCTACGATTATAACGGCTTTTTGGCTAATATACAGATGTAATTACGTTGTCTTGTCAATTTTGACGTAAGCCTACTTTGACGTCTCTAGATAAGTGTGCGTTTTGCTTATCGTGCGTTATAACTCACTTACCAGGCATGCAGGAAGTGTTTGACGTGAGTCTACTTTGATCATTTCTTTAAAAAACTGTGCCTTTTGCTTACCGTGCGTAAGGACCCACTTACTATGCATGCAGGCACGGTAACAGTCATTTAGTGGTCGTAAAAACAAAGGATTAAACCGAAGTAAATGTATGTGCTTACTAGTCAGTGTATATGTTACCGCCAAAACCCGAAGTTCGGCCAGTTCCCGAATTAGCCGGCCCTTTTGCACTTTGGCCAAGAGGTGTGGCCAAGGTCCGATTACTTGAAAATGACAGTGTATTTGCTACTTTGGCAGGTTATTTCGCGAAGTGGCGGGAAATCCCTGGCCAAAATTCGATGTCCTGATGCAGTGCTGTCCGGTAGGTGGCACATCTTTCGCTTCCGGTGTGATGGTGGCGTGCACGTGTTAGCAAGGAAGTTTTTTTTTTAACAATAAACATTTAGGTAATATGGTAATTGGCACGACAGTGCTAGAATATTCTATCGAGTATGAAATTATACGAACGCACCAAAATCTGCTCTTGACTTTTTTCTTCCTACTTTGGCCGATCGCTCCATGCCATTTCACAAGCTGGCCGGCCAAATCCCGAAAACAAAAAATGATCGGACATTGGCCGGTCAACTAACAGCGACATTGGCCATTTCTCGAATTGGCCGGACACTTACCACTAGCCGATTTCGGGCTTTCGCCGTAACATACACATTCTGTAGCTCCATTTTCTTCATTTATTTAAAAAAAAAAGCTATAACCAACCTTTAACCTGAACCTCTATTACTGACCAAATGAATGAGGGTCAGGTAAACGTTAGTTAAAAGCTTTTTTTGTGAAAAAATTATTTACGAAAATGAAGCTATAGTATATATTATACACTGCAACATAATATGTAAGACAGCCATAAAGCGAAATTTGTCTTGTGGTTCTCTTGATAATCAACCACAACCCGTTCTGGCAAGAAAAACGTGCCAGAACGCGTTGTTCTCGGATTTTTCGCTCTTTGAGCCTAACATGCATAATATTACATGTGGTTTGACGGAAGAGCGACGGTGCGCAAAAACAGTAGACCGGTGAAGTGTGCGAGATAAAAAACTTGTTCACATATAAAAATCGAAGCATTAAAATCATATAATCATATTAATAACGATAGCTACTAAAGCTACTTCTCATTGGGCGTGCATGTACAATGTACTAGTAATTATGTAAACACATTTCTTAAGTTTCAGTTTACGTAAGAAAACAGTAATAACATTCAAATCTACATCGCTCTTTTTACAGTTGCAAGAAATTGAGTAAAATGGTTAAGGAAATTCTCGTAAGTAGTACCTTCTTCTGTCTATAGCAATGTGCAATTACATTAACGCACACAGGCGTTTTAATTAGCAAATCACAACTAGCCCCGGTCTCCCTTACTGTGTGTGCACCGACTGTGCATCTGATATTCGTACTTATAGGTAATTATGTAAAGACAACCGTCTTTTTATTCATCAAAGATGCAATCATAGCATGTGCGATGTGATTGCTTAAAAATAAAAACAAACCCATATAAGATGAAAAATAATAAGTCCGCTCTCTATTTAGCCAAGGAAAAACAGAAAACTGTTTGTTACACAATACTAAAATGACCAAAAGGTAATTATAATAAGTTTAATGAAGACTTTAGAAAGAATTTATTGCAAGTCCAAATCTGAATTAATTTTTACTATTATAGAAGATTGTTGCAAAAACTGACCGTTCTTTTGCAACTATAAAAAGGCATACTAAAAATAATTTTAACTTATCAGGTTGGGTCATTATATATAGGGTGCTGCATGACGTAACGGCCAAACTTAAGGAGCATGTTCCTCGATTCAATTTAAGCAAAAAATGTTATATAAACCATAGTCCAAATCTCGATGGTTATCGAGTTATAGACCTTTGAAGTTTGTAAAAAAAAGTAAATTTTAACATAAAGAAGTATGAAATACCGCTTTTATCTCCTAAAATATTGATTTAACAACAAAATGTTTTTTATAAAAGATGCATCGCTATCTTTTTTGCGCTTTATGGTATAGTCGATTTTGTTTTGTTTTTTACGGTTTATTTGCTATGGCAACCAACCTAGTTACTTTAAATAGAACACCCTGTAAATTATTACATGTCTAGATTCCTCTTCAAATGTACTTTATAAAATGTGAAAGGTCATATAGGCCTAAAATTAAGCCTTTTCGAGTAATTCACTTGTTTTTGAAAATTTAAACAATGTAGCACTTTTAAAAAGATCAAGTATTTAAACAACACAAAATCGAGTCACCATAAGGCGCAGAAAAAATGGCGATGCAAATTTTATAAAAAACATTTTGTTGTTAAATCAATATTTTAGAAGATAAAAGCGGTATTTCATACTTTTTTATGTTGAAAACTTGAAACTGACCTTTTTTTATAAACTTGAAAGGTCTATAACTCGATAACCATCGAGTTTGGACTATGGTTTATCTACCGGAAATGGTATTGAACCATTTTAATACAAATAATTACGCAATGTAATTTACTAACGAATTTTCAATTGGTCAAAACAGGTGGAAGTTATAAAATACAAACTGTAAATTTTCAACAAATAAAGAATTTGCACCAAATTACCAAATTATATGTAAATTATTTGTCTTGTCAATTTTTTTCAAAAATGGACTTATAACACTTTCATAATAAACTCAAAATCATCACAATTTGCATGCAGATCCTACATGTGACAATCGCTTTTCCTGTTTGTGCGATAGCTTTGTGCTTTGTCGTAATCTTTCTTAATCCGGACCTGTGCACATATTCATTATTAGCTCTTTAGTAAATATGCATAACCAGATAACATCGTAATATGCAACGTTCGCGACTAAAGGCTAACATAATCTATAATATAAGTCTAGAAGCATGTAGGTGTTAGGGAAGGCGTGCTAGAAGAACAGGCAGACGCAGTCATTGCCCCGTAAGAAGTCTTTTAAATCGCACCAGACTAACGGGTACCGCTGCAAAACTTTAAGTGGAACTAATGCCACAAAATATGAATCACTGCCGCCTTTGTCACTGACAATAGCGTAACAGGAAAGCGTCCAAACAATTGAATAGGTTATCCAATACAAAAAGATTGACGTTATGAATTTCGGTATGACGACGCGTTTTAAATGACGAAATGATGCAATGTTACAATTTCACACCTAAAATTGATAATTGGCACGTTTTTGTTGAGCACTAATTGGCAGCGCAACGCATGCCTTCAACAACAAGAAAATTAAAACAAAATACTTCAGTTAATGACGCTTCAAAACTAAATATCGCAGGAAACTCGCATTTTAAATAAATTGATCTTCGAAGGTTACGTCATTTGCAAATGTGTAATATTTTACAAGTTTTACGATCGTTTTTAGACACAAACCATTAGCATTAATATATGGTAATAGCAGATAATGCCAGCTCCACGCCATCGCGTACTAGATTTTGTTATGAACATAAGTACTTCCGAATTTTCTTTTTAAAAAACTACGCAATGGAATTGCAAAATGTTTAATAAATACGAAACTGCCTAATGTATTTTTGAAATATGAACTACTACTAATAGATACTATAACGTGACGAATGCTCGTTAAAAAAATTATTTAAAATGAAAAGTAAATCTAAAAAAGCTGATCAAAATTCAATCCATAACTCTTCCTAAGCGGTTCTTCTAAGGCCGCGTACAGACCAAAATTAGAAATTCGCGAACTGTTCGAGAGCTATTCGCGAACTGTTCGAGAGCTATTCGCGAACAACGCGTCTACACCAAAAAATGGTGTGTTCGGCAACAGCTCTCACGACATACTGAAGAGTTCGCAAAAGGTTCGCGTTTTGTAAATAATTATGTCATAAACGAAGGCGCTATGGTGACTGCTTGTGAAGATTTTATGTTTGTGAAAATGGTTTGCACTCGCCTTCATCGAGCTCTTTAACATTGCCCAATTTTCTTTCGATTTTGTCAGTTTGCTTTTATATACCCTCAGAAATTTGCTAAATTTCATAAATCTTAAGTTTCTTTTTCTGTAGTTTGAATTTTTTGGGTCCTACAAGTTTGGGTGTATCGATATTGTTTTATTAAATTTAAAACGCCCTCTCTGACCACTCCATTTTCAACAGCTACACAAATGACGTCCACACAGAAAATTATATTAGGCACCTATTTGCGAACAAACCCTTTAATGTACCACCTAAAGAGCGAACTTTCTTCGAACTGGCGAGCTGCTCGCGAATGTTCGCGAACTCCCGTCTACACCAGGTTCGCGCATTGTTCGCTAACTGTTCTACAAAAGCTCGCGAGCTTGGTGTGTACGCGGCCTTAACATTGTCTTCTATACATTTATTTATAAAGAAATCACTGAGATCAGGTGAATACGGGGGGTCATAAGATATTTACACCGACAAATTTCAAAGGGCCCAGAGAAATTACAATTTTGAAAGCATTTGATGTGTGATTAAAAAACACTGCGTGATGTAATGATTAGCCTTTAAAGACTCTCTTTTAAGCTCATTATACGTAAATTTCTAAAACAAAATCGTTAAATATTTATAACACCTAGTCAAGTAATATTCTTTAATAAATATCGGGGACTTTAGTTCCATGAAAACACCTATCGTGTATTTAGTCAATTTATTAACATCTCATGTACATATTATGTTTATAATCTTTATTTATTTATATATTTATTATAATTAGCTTCAAAATTTCGATTTTTATTTATTTATGCAATATTAAAACAAATATTTCTAGCACGATAAACGTAAATATTTTTTCGCAAACGTTGGCATTTGATATTATTACAACCCAAAAAATTAGACTTATTTTCAAAACTAAAAAAGATATTAAAGAAAACGAAAACTTGCGAATTTTCATTTGTTAGTTCTATCATATTGACTAGCCATTTTTAAAAACATCTTAATATCGCTACAAATTGATAATTGTGTATGTAAATTTTAGCTAAGTTAACCAAAACTCTATCTCTTATATTAAGCGAGATTGTCACAGCCGACCAAATTCAGTGCTATACCCTGTACTGCTTAGTAAATCGAATAATCTGTCGAAGACGTGATTTTTTGCGTAACCGCTCCTTATTTATTATAAAATAATAATTGTATTCATAATTTATACTATTATCTAATCTCAAGTGCGATGACTACAAATATTTTTATATACAAAACCTTAATTTACCGTCGAATTTATGTGTTTAATACTCAAGGTAGACCACGCAATTATATTGTTGATACAACAACGTATTAAACTTGTTTTGGGTCACTGATTGAACTGTAGTAATCACCTTCATGCAATAATAGCAGGTGGGTGTGTTCCATGTGATGTGTAATCTTCACTTGTCACTTGGCACAACACACTTTTCTATTCATAAGGTGTTACTAATTCTTATTACTGCGTTAGCAATAATGGATAATTTATTACGTCACTGAATTGATTAAATAATACGGGAATTTTGCTAAAAGGTACGTGGAAGTTGTAAAAACTATGTAAAAAAAAAGTGCTTTAGAAAAACCTTACAATTGGTAATGCAAACAGGTTTTTAGTGATAGACAAGCAAGCATTACATTTTAATTTAAAAAAAAAAGTTTTAATAATTTAAAAAAATTGCTTAACAATTTGCTTGCATTTGTTTTGTTTTCATATACATTATAAGTTAAACAGCAAACCAAATCAACTGATACAACGGTTAAATTACCAAAAATGGGCAGCTTTTAGGGACAAACTCACAACAGTTGTCAAATATATTCTAGCATTTTCTGTTTTTCTTGATTTTTTTTGTTTCCACAGCCTACTTTTTGTTTTTCATCTTTAAAAAAATTGAAAAACCTTCGTAACTTAAGCATTACTGAAAACAAAAATACATCAACCCTTATACAGGGTAAGTCATTAATGGCGGATCGGTCGATTGTGGCTAAACGGTTTGAGATAGAAAGTTGATTCAAACGGTATTCCATACAGTTTTTTCTTCCGAACATGATAAAAATATTTTGAAATATACAGGGTGAGTCACCTCTCTGGAACCAATAGCAACTTTTATATTTCAAATACAACACCCCATTTTTTTTTTATATTCTTGACCGCCTTCATTTTAGCTTTACATCGATATAAAATAGTACAGGTTTTTATGCGGCCTTGTCACTAAAAAAAAAAAATGTTTCAAAATATTTCAAGGTTTTAAGTCTTTGTTTAAAAAATTCTACTGAAGTCATTTTTCGAAGCACAGAGTTGAACCAATAGCAACTTTTATATTTCAAATACAACACCCCATTTTTTATTTAATATTCTTGACCGCCTTCATTTTAGCTTTACATCGATATAAAATAGTACAGGTTTTTATGCGGCCTTGTCACTAAAAAAAAATAATTTTCAAAATATTTCAAGGTTTTAAGTCTTTGTTTAAAAAATTCTACTGAAGTCATTTTTCGAAGCACAGAGTTGTAATTTGGTAAGGACATGCACAAAACATTGCTCTATTAGCTCGATACAAAAAAGTTTGAATCACGCATACAGGGTGTTCATCAATAGGTGGCAACTTCCATGATTTTCAAAAGCTCGTAACTCGAGTTTTTCAAATGCAAACCCCTGTATTCTCTTATGTCATCGAATTCGTCTTTAAGAGAACTTCATTTTTTGTTAAGTATGTCCTATACCCAAAACTCATACTTTTCGAGATATTCGAGATATTTTTTTTCTAATCGTTATTAAAGCAAATAGGATGCCGTGGAAATCGAAAAAGCTGACTGTTCACTTCACTAACATCAAAAACTTGTCATTTATTTCTTGAATTATAGCATTTCTACAATTAATTTCACTTTACAAGAGCAAATTGATATGGTTTATTGCTTGAGAGAAGGCGAAAGAAATCAGAAATCCATTGCTGGCGGCAAGAATTTACGCACATTTTGATTAATATGCACTTATAGGCATGGAAATGCTATAATTCAAGAAATAAATGACAAGTTTTTGACGTTACTGAAGTGAACAGTCAGCTTTTTCGATTTCCACGGCATCCTATTTGCTTTAATAACGATTAGAAAAAAAATATGTCGAATATCTCGAAAAGTATGAATTTTAGGTATAGGACATACTTAAGAAAAAATGAAGTTCTCTTAAAGACGAATTAGATGACATAAGAGAATACAGGGGTTTGCATTTGAAAAAATTGAATTACGAGCTTTTGAAAATCAGGAAAGTTGCCACCTATTTATGAACACCTTGTATGCGTGATTTAAACTTTTTCGTATCGAGCTAATAGAGCAATGTTTTCTGCATGTCCTTACCAAATTACAACTCTGTGCTTCAAAAAATGGCTTCAGGAGAATTTTTTAAATAAAGGCTTAAAACCTTAAAATATTTTGAAAATATTTTTTTTTTTAGTGACAAGGCCGCATAAAAACCTATACTATTTTATAGCGATGTAAAGCTAAAATGAAGGCGGTCAAGAATATTAAATAAAAAATGGGGTGTTGTATTTGAAATATAAAAGTTGCTATTGGTTCCAGAGAGGTGACTCACCCTGTATATTTCAAAATATTTTTATCGTGTTCGGAAGAAAAAACTGTATGGAATACCGTTTGAATCAACTTTCTATCTCAAACCGTTTAGCCACAATCGACCGATCCGCCACTAATGACTCACCCTGTATATTTAAAGTGAGAAAAAAATTAAGGAATTTAAATAGGCCATGGCCAACTATAGCTTCCCTTTAAAAAAAGGTAAGTTTGTGTCATAACTTTTTAACGGCGAGCGTAAATATTTTTTTTTTAGTGTAATCAAACGTAACAGAAATATCTAAAAATATTGTTAATAAACTTTTTTGATATTTACAACAATAACGGCGATATGAAACATTATTAATATGGCAAAAAAAACTGTTTTTCTCTAATACCTCAAAACCGGGAAATGCTAGAATATTTTTGAAAACGGTTTTGAGTATGTCCCAAAAAACTGCCCATTTTTGTAAATTTAAGCGAGATACCCATGCAATCCCATCGAATTCGGACCAAATTCGAATGTTTTACGGGGTATCTCGGTTACCGTAATAGTTACCTAAATCTGATATCGGTCTCTTGGGCAATTTTTTTTGAGAAAAGAACGCCTATGTAATCGGATTTTTTATATCGCTTTTAATTTTGGCACTACAGAAGGAAAATGAAATTTCATCATTTTTGAAAATTACTACAACTTCTTTGTTTATTAAAATAGGACGAAATGTTGTATAAACAATTTTGGGACCTTGACTTTCGAGATATGAAGTAAAGTTATATTTTTTTACATGAAAACCCTAGTTGGCCATGATTACATGAAAGAAAATTTTTTTTAGCTTTTCAAAAATATACAGTTTTATATATTTGTTGCAAAAAATCCCGCTTATTTTTTGCAACAAATATATAAAACTATATATTTTTGAAAAGCTAAAAAAAGTTTACTTCATATCTCAAAATTCAAGGTGGCTAAATAAATTTTAATTTTGTTTTTAAATTAAGCATAAATATCTGTACAATAAACCTTCATAACATTTTGTTCTATTTTAATAAATAAAAAGTAAATTTCAAAAATGAAGAAATTTCATTTTTCGTCTGTAGTGCCAAAATAGAAAAAAAAACGATATAAAAAATCCGATTACGTAGGCGTTCTTTTCTTTAAAAAATAGCCCAAGAGACTGCACAACTTTGGACATAAAGGCACTACTAACGTACTAACACAACGCATTTGAAAGCCAAAACTATAAAACAGATTATAAAAGGGAGTTTTCTTCCCACCTGCAGAACTGCTAGTAGGAAGAATTAACCGAGCAAGTAAATAAAGTCAGCAAATTGTTTTAAAAATAAAAATGACCTAAACTGCATCGCGCCATATGAAGTGATTATCACTAGTTTTACCTGTGCTTATAATTATGATAACACTATACTTATTGTAAGTGACATAAACAACGCATTTCTTTGCATTTTTTTACAACTAAAATTTCTACAATGCATATTGTACGTGCATAGTTACAGCAATTTCAACATAAATATTGAAGCCAAAATATCTACTTGTTTTACGTTTCGGCGATCTATTAGCAAATAAAAATTTCTGTTTGTATGTGAAGAGATTTCACTGCAGTGATGACAAGTAACAACTATACATCTACCGACCATCGTTAATGTTGTTGTTATTCTAAAACCGCAGATGACATCACATTTGCTAAGTAAGCAAGCTAACAATTCGCAGTATTCATCACAAGGATATTTGTGTTAAATTGCACGATGTGCTTTCTAATGGACACATTTGGTGCTACTTTACATTTCACTTTCATGGTTTTGCTCCAACTTTTACCGAGGAAGTACATACTTCGACAAGGAACTACAGTTTAGCAAATATGCAGTCGCTTCACGTTTGCGATTGATTTGGCTTGATTAGTTGTTCCTGGTGTTACTTCATATTAAAAGACCCAAATAAGAGAAACCGGTAGCAACGGAACCACCGATAACTCGATTACTATAACAGGACAACGAATCGAGAGACATGTTTCGCAAAATTGTACGCACGATGGTATTTCGGTAGTTATGTGGTAAATAAATTCTCATTGGCAATGGAGAAATCGAGTTCATTTGTTACTATTACGATTTTTTAAAGTTGGTAAACAATAGCTTTCGCAACCCTACATCTGAAAAGGCTTCTAGAAACACAGTTCCCTAATGGAAAAACAGTCAAAGAACGTCACAAAATTTTAAAAATTAACACAAATCGCTTCAAAACTGCCTGCAGCCTGTCCTTATCAAACCAACTAAACCGCCAGAGGGATTTCATAAACTATAAAAGCTTTACTAGACGTCAGAATTTATTTTAAGGCCAATAAATAGAAAATAAAATTCCGAAACAACAATAACTCAAACCATTACTTTAAGTAACTAAAAAACCCAAAAATGAAAAATAAAATACTATTATTTTTCAATCTAATAAACCTCCTAACAACAATAATTAAGGAGATACATTTTCATGACACAAAAGTATCCATTTTCGTTATTTTCCAATAATTGCAGAAATATTAAACAAAATTTAAAAGTGGAATTCTGGGGTTTTCCAGTTATTTTAAAAACGTTTCTGGTTGCATGATATTTGAAAACAGATATCAAACCAGCTTTAAATTCTTCTTGTTTCTCCCACATATAACTGCTTCTCTAGTCCTTATAGGTATTTGCTAAGATCTAAATTATTTGGGCAGATTGTTACTACCGGTTTTCAATTTGCAAGAATAGTATAACTAATTGGGAGACAGCAACCAAATCATCATTTGAAAGAATAGTAAAATATAACATATCTTAAAATGATCCTTCATTGATATAAAAAGGAAAATCTGTATGAAAATAAAGGTTAATAACACAAATGGTAAGAGTAATGTCCTTTTTCTAGCGGATAACATTACCAATCAGACACTAGTTCTGCTTGAACGCGACACTAAGTGTTGTGTTGTTAAATGTCAGCATTTTATTCACTCTATACGTAAAAAAAATCATAATTTTTACTTCAATTAAATGGTTCATTATAAATAAAAATATATGTAGAGGACGATTGAATTCACGTTCTAAATTGGAGATATCTTTTATTATAAAAGCTAGAGTATTGGTTTATTTTGGCAGAGTTGCTAAATTTTATACTGATCCAAACTATCCCATCAGATTTCAGATATCAGCATTGGTTTTATAAAAACTTAAAACAAAGCTAAAAAATTGGCTTTTCGTTTTTTCGTTATACCATTTTTATTTGTAATAAATTTCCATTTTTTTATTTGTTTTTTTTCGTGATAACTTTTGTAATTAAGCTACCCCTGCATTTCAACTTCTCGTTACAAAATTTACCTATTTTAAATAATACTATTGCATGTGAAAAAAAGACATTTTAGCAAGTACTTTTTGTGTTCTAAGGGTATTCTGATTTCATAAAAACAGTTTTTTTTTAATCTTCTTCATTAATGTACATAGAGCGGTCTGGTTCCGGGTCGGATAAAATAAGTTATTTAAAAATCAATATAATTAGGAAGTAAAGAAAATTGAACAATAAAACGTATAACCACTTGCAGTATAAATGTTGAAACAAAAATCAAAATACCATAAATTATTAATTTTAATTTGTTGTATAATTTCATAAGTAGTAAACAAAATTATCAGAAATTACAACAAGCTATTACATTAAATAATTCAGTGACTGTTACAGATTGCCACAAGAAACAATTAAAGTGTTAAACACCTGCTTAATTTATTATAACTAACAATGTTACTTCCAAAACATTACTTGCTATGGGTATTAGTTATTTACGTAACAAGACCGGAAAGTGGTACTTTACTGGACGGGTAGACAGTTTTAAGACGAGCCTCAGCGAGTCCTGAATGCATACGAGTCCAGTAAAAACACTTTACGGGTATGTTACGTACAATATTTTTTCTGTGTCCGCCACTGACACCAAAATCACTATCGTCACCATCCATAATCAAACAATAACTTAACAAACTGCCGGTTAAAATCCGCTTGGTAGTACAATGACGCTTGTTTGACAACGCAAATCAACAAAACTCATCACCATGGCAACCGGCTACTTTTCCGGCCTGGGTCGGTAAAGAGTTGTTATTACCATGGCAACCAGTTACTTTCTGGCCTAGGCCAGTAAAGATGTATTTTCCGGCATAAAAATTGATCGCTAACAACTGATTTTCTGGCCGGACGCAGAAAAACGTTATTTAATATGAGGTCACGATAAAATAAAATTATATATAACATAACTGTATAATAAACTTTTAAGTCATTGTACTACTGTTCAAATGAAGTTAGAAATTACATGAATTAAATAAATACAATATCACCGATTCAAATAGTAGCATGAACCGGTAGTACCGATTAGTTCGATTGTATATTTACCAGTGACGTAGCAATCGGGGGTTCAGCGGATGTGGTGAACACGCAGAACCACCCAGTGGTCATTACACTTCGCATCTACCCTACGACAATAACTTTATCAAAAGGACCCATTAACTCTGCTTGCTACGCCACTGATATAAACGGATCGCCAAAACTTTACATTAAAGGTTCGGTTACGGTTTTCTGTTCATAAAATAAACAACGTTTCGTTCCGATATTGGTTCCGTTACCGGTTCGCGTCCTTGCTTTAATTAAACAAAAAAAAAACAAGAACCAGGATAACTTCAAATGCGTCTTTATATTATTAATAGCCAACGCACGCATAAAAAAAGGCGTAAATAGCTTGGAGCGACAATGAGGTCCTGAAATTGATCCTTGAAAAATGCAAGTCGCAAAAACTGCGAATCCTTTAAAATTACACTAAGCTGCTTAGCTTAGTCACTGTGACACGACTTTGACTGTTGTAAAAGCATCGTCGAACATTAAAATTGACAGCAACTGATTAAGCACACTTTGCAGAATAAATTTCACCGACGCAACGTTGAGTTCTCAAAAAGACAATATTGATTTAATATGCCAAGCACGAACGTCAGTTATTAAAATTGCTGAACACCCGCGTATGAGTACTAACTCACGTCTCATCACGTTTTTTTTGTATGAAATTATTATTACTGACGTCAAACAGTGACTTAAAAACGTTCCATGTATAATTACATAAAAGCAAACAGTCGAAGAGAACAGCCATCACGATTTACTTGTGTGTATAAAGATATAATTAACAAAAATGGTAGCAGGCTATTGATCGATTTTAAACAATAGATAATAGATCGTTCCCATGACCTCCAAAATTTAAAACCGGCAATCTGATTAATAACTAATGATATAAAAATTGTTTTGTCATGCAAACAACCGTTTACAGCAACATTATAATGTAATAACGTTATGTTAATACTAATACATTTGCTTATTAAGGTTAGTTAAGTAACGGCCCAATTATTTACTTACACAGCGTAAAGGTGAATTTACAGCAAATGACAAGAAACTTCGCACCTGCTCATTTGGCAAAATTACACATTAAACAAGCTTAACTAACGGAAAAAAGTAATTGTATATTATTGCCTTTACCTCACTTTTCCGTTCTGATAATTTTTATTTAGGGGAAAAGGGATTTTTGATCAATTGAAATTAAAATTCTTGATCACAACAATGTTTTAAAAAACGCACTGTACCGTGGGACTTGATTATTGGATCTTATTGCTTTTTAAAGGTTCTTGAAGTAACTAGCATCTACCATACAACTAGAAAATTAACTGCGGTAGCTTATATTTTCTATGTAACATCAACAAAACCAACAAAGACATTGTACGATTTGTTATCTATCGCGGTGTTTAGCCCCATCCCAATATATGGTTTTGAATCATGGACCACGACCAAAATACAACAAAGTCGTATCATAAGTAGAGACAAAATTAGAAACAAAACCCATAGACAAAACCTAAGAGTACAACCAATGGAACAAAAACATCCAGAAGGCAAAACTAGAATGACCAGGACATGTATCATACATAGTACATGGTGGCCTATTTTCGATGCCCATCAGGAAGGGTATCTCGGTTATTATCAGAGATAGAAAAAAACTAAGTACTTACCTGCGTAGTCTCGATTTCTTTTTTTGGAGAGAAATTCATTGCCGTAAACAGATTTTTGATATCTTTTTTAATTTTCGAAATATAGCCAAAAACCGATTTTTGGCATTTTTCAAAAATGTTAAATATCTCGCTTAAACGAAAAGATAGGGAAAAACTTTAAAGACATTTTTGCATGGTTTTTTGTCCTTAATAAGATAGCGACATTAATTTTTTTTCTTCTTATATAAATATTGATATATTCCACCTAACTTTCTTATTTTAAATGGCAACCATAATTGGCTTTGACATAAATCGAAAGCTTACTTTTTGCGCTTTTCAAAAATATATAATTTGCTCTTTTTTCAATTTTCTCTATCTTTTCGTTTAAGCGAAATATTTAACATTTTTGGAAATTGGTAAAAATCGGCTTTTGACTATTTTTCGAAAATTAAAAAAGATATCAAGTCTTTTTACGGCAATAAATTCCTTTCGAAAAAATAAATCGAAACTACGTACCTACTTAGTTTTTTTCTATCTCTGATAATAACCGAGATACCCTTTCTGTATGGGCATCGAAAATAGGCCACCCTGTACATAAAATGAGAGAAGATAGGGTGCCCAGGAAGACGAAGGTAAACTTGGAATGAGAAAAACAGCCACAAACAGAGGGATCCAGATGAGCAAACTTTAAGGTAGAAAAAGATGGAGGGGAGCATACAAAAAAGGCCACATACATAAAAGAAACAAAAGCATCACACCTTTCGGTAGAATAAAAAGAAGACGATCTGTTACGAAAAATCCGCTCACAACATAAATGGACATAAAAAAAATTGAGTTTAGCATCAAGTTTTTCAACAAATAAAAGAAGATAATTAAACATAAACTATAGAAAAGTTGCCCAACAACATGTCTTATGGTATGCCAAAAAATGTAACAACAGAAATAAATTTGCTAAGGAACACTTAGATTCGCCAATAGCAATTTAGAAAAATATCTTTTGGTGCGATAAAACAAAAATAAATTAGATCATGTTGTTCCAATAACTATGGTTGAAAGACCTTCAGGCAATGTATGTATATGATCCACGATCCACGACATACAATAAAAACATGGTGGCAATATAAAAATATGGTGCCACTTTTCCGACCAAGAAAGTAGTTCATTATTTGGGATTAAGGAAAATAGTCAAAAGAAATTTATCTAAACATATTACGAGAGATCATCCTTCCACTAACAAAGAAAATTGTTCTCTACTTCGAGTTTTTCAATCGAATGATCAACCCACACATATAGAGAAAGAAATTGGTTTCAATTTGCATCAAAAAGTGTCTGTTATGGAATGGTCTTTGCATTGACAATCTTTGGGGAAATGCAAAAATGGAATTACATAAGCTTTTTAAGTCTCAAAATAAACAAAAGCTTTAGGAGCATTTAAGAAAAATATGGATGACGGTAACTGTCACAAGATGCCAATAATTAATTGATTCGACGGCATGAAGATGTCAAGCAGTGTTAGCTACTAGAAAATGTACAACAAAATATTAAAATAAATTTGACATTAAGTTCCTTTCTCAAGATATTTTCCTCTACTGCAATTAAAAGTTATTACGTATTACCTAATTAAAATATGTTACTTATTTTGTTTTAATTTTTTTAAGTGGCATCTTGTTTAAGACAGAATGAATTAATTAAATTAATTAAAATAAATTACTAAACACAACAGAACTTTCTTTTAACTACAATGTTAAAAAATGAATTTCTTGTAATCACCTATTATTATTTTGTAAATTACTGTATATCAGAGGACAATCATCATGTACCTACATACTAAGTGGGGAAACATGCAAAAAAAAAACATAAAACCTTACTTCACTTATTATTTCATAATATTAGCAGCTCTCTAACTATTTTTCATGTGGAATTCAACAGTCAACTGGATTCTCACCAATATTGCGAAAGTTTCTTACATATGAAGAACATTTTATTTGTAACAAAATTTAAGTAAATCCCATACTTTAATAGTTTTAATTCATACGTTAACTGATATTTTATCATGGAAATTAGGCACATTGACCTAAATCGAAACCATACCATGCTCTTCATGGGCACAGCTTTGAAATTACGTTGCAATAAAACAAAATGAAATACGGAATACGTGAATTTTGTATTTATTTCGTCGTTTAATTTATAACTTCCTAGTAAAAATTAATTTCATTTCTAGAAAAAAAAAGGTCACGTGTTTTTTCCGCTCGCGCGGAGACTGCTATAGGGGGGTTGACCCCCTCTTCAGTCATTAGAGGTGCAAGGATAATAGGTAGGGATGTGGATAGTCAAGGATGGGTAAGGATAGGTGGAAGTACTGCCACAGCATTTGCCTTAACCATAGAGAAAACCACCTGAAACCTCTACAATGACAGTCGGCCGTGGGAATCGAACCCAGGACCTCCCGATTACCAGTTAGGTTGTTAACACAACCAGCCACCAAGCTCGGTGCTTTTTCTAGAGTCCCTGGAAGCTGTTCAAGAATCTTCCACGACTCCGCAAGGCACCGTTCGACAAACGCTACTGTTTTTCATAAAAAGTAATAATGCACATCTAATAGGCAACCGTGTTCCTTAACAATCGTTAAAACCCATGCGTTTACTAAAATATTTTAGGTACACCAAATTTTTATTAACGGCACTAACTTACATTTAAAACAACCGCACGACATTAACAATTTGAATTATGCCCATGTAACTGCATATCTTAAAATGAAATAAGTAAAAGAAACTTCGTTAAAATGCATGTCAGATGCTTTACTTAGCCCAAGGCTCGAGAAACACGCCCCCGCTGTCTTGTTGACGATTATTTAAATAATAAACAATTTCGTGTGGGATGCTGTACATCTGAAGCGGTCAAGGATGCTCCTTCTAATGGGGCGCTCCGACAAGTTTAAACTTAGAATAGCCGTTAATGTAACCCGCTAATTAACAATTATACAATATGTAACAAGTTCTATTTTTAAACTTCGTTATGTAGAATTCTACTTGTAGTAACTTACTTCTAGAATACTTTACAATGTAAAAACTTGGAAATTTCGCAAAAAGCTACCACCGATAACGCTAAATATGTAATATAACTTTAGGTGCCAACATTATTTAAAAAGGAGTTATTTTTAACTTTAGCCAGTCAAAATTTCACAGGTCTTTACAGTGCTGAGTTTAAGACGAGTGAGGCCAAAAGCTACACATTTTTTGGGGCCCTGTTGGAGCAAAAAGATTTTAAAAGAAATCCATCGCGGTGGACTAAAAAAAAATGTCCTATCGACTTTTCTGAAAGATCGAGTTAATAATTGTGAGGCCCCGGACAGCATATTTGTGAGGCCCTTTTAAATGAGAGGCCCTAGGCTAAAGCTTGTCTAGCTTATAGTGTAAATCCGGCACTGGGTCTTTTGGAATACAGCATAAAATGGTAATTTGATGTGAGGGAATACTAGGTACTATGGTATTATTATTTTGATTCACAAAAAAAAAGTTGGAGTTTTTTCTCGTGTAAATTTGGTTCCTAAGATTTTGCATTTCAATCGATTTAAAAATACTGATAAAGTCTACTACATTTGTCCACGTTTTTATGAATTTAATGTAAGTAAATTTATCAAGCAAATAATTTTTTTTGAAAATTTACGATATTTTTGTTTTTAAGCTATAAATTTTCATCATTTCAATTTCAATTTTACTTGAATTACACCGCTACGTTTAATAGTCCGGCTTTTTTTCAAAAATAAGAACAAGACACCAATCACTATAGTTTAATTTGAATATGTATTTACTTTTTGTAAATTACATTATGCTTATAGGGTTTTCCATAAATTTGTAGATTTTCGTATTATATGGCGAATTTAATTTTAAAATGGCACGGTTTTACTCCTTAGCTTACCCAGTATACCGGGTGATTCAGTTTGACTGTCGCACCTCTATAACTTTGTAAGTATTAAGAATAACCCCAACAACCCTTATATATTTGAAATCAGCGAGAAATTCTCTATTAAGTGATGTGTTTTTGTTACCTCTACGATGACGTATGTCAAATCCGCGATAGGCAACTGTTTTTTTTTAAATTACATAGTATACATTTTTTTATTGATTCGGATAGAGAATTTAATTCTGAATCCGACCATGTACTCAAAAAGTAGGCATACATTAAAAAAAGTCGAGAAAAATCAGCAGTGGCGGCCATTTTGAATACATTAAAATCTAATTTTTTATGTCGGCGTTAATTATTTCAGGGGTTTGGAGCGGAGCGCGGAGCTGGAGCGCGGAGCAGTGGAGCAATGGGTTTTTGCCCGGAGCGGGAGCGGAGCCCGGAGCAAATAATTTTGATTGCTCCACTGCTCCACTTTACTATTATAAATTACAATTATTTTTTTTAAATGAATTACTCTCATGGGTATACCTAGTATTTAATAAAATTATAAATAAACTAAATTTGATTTTTTTGAAGTAAAATTATTATAATGTAACTTTTCTGAATATTAATTTTCATTGTTTTGTATTTGAATTTTGAAAAATTTTAAAGAACTTTTTTTTCTTTTTTTAACTTTTGAAGATCAATAATTTGTTCATTTATTTAACTTCATTTGTTTCTTAGGGTCAAATATTGTAATTTTTGGTCCATTTCCACATATCTCATAAAATTGTAGCTTTGTTTTAAAAAACAAATTTTTAAATAAAAAAACTTATTTTATTAATATTTGGAGGGCGGAGCGGAGCGGGAGCAGAGCTGGAGCAGGCATCTTGATGCCGGAGCGGAGCTGGAGCGGAGCAACTAAAAAATTGGACTGCTCCAAACCCCTGCATTATTTGTTTTTATTTTTATTAAAAATTAATTTTTAATACATTTACATTGATAGTTATAGCATAATTTTTAAGATTTGATCGTTTTTTTGTTATGTTAAATAGACTGTTTGCTATAATTTGAATAAACTTTGAACTGATTTTTCTCGAAAATTTTCTTATGTATGCATACTTTTTTAATACATGGTAGGATTCAGAATTAAATTCTCTATCCGAATCAACAAAAAAATGTATACTATGTAATTAAAAAAAAAACAATTGCCTATCGCGGATTTGACATACCTACGTCATCGTAGAGGTAACAAAACCACATCACTCAATAGAGAATTTCTCGCTGATTTCAAATATATAAGGGTTGTTGGGGTTATTCTCAATACTTACAAAGTTATAGGGGTGCGACAGTCAAACTGAATTACCCGGTATAATTAGACTACGACAGTGTTGCCCAAAGTGTGGTACGCGTACCCCTGGGGGTACGGGAAGAGTTTGGTGGGGGTACGCGTTGCACCGGGCTTTGGCTGCACCTGGTGCAGTATTTGTATTTTATTATGAATAAATGTTGTTTTTCGTTTATTATTTTTATTTATTTTTTAACGAGGGGTACTCAGTGTTACGAAAATTATAAAAGGGGTACACAGATGTCGAAAGTTTGGGAAACACTGGACTACGAGATATGGACCGTTTTTATTACGAACGACATTTACTAACGAATTTTCAGTTGGTCAAAGGTGAATATTTTAATATATACAGGGTGGTCCACATAGAAGGGCCACAAAGAAGTTTAAATTAGACCAATTGTCCCCCTTTCTGTGACATATTCAGTGATGCTTTAATGTTTTAAGAAAGTTCCGTGGCAAGCTAGATAATAAACAAAAATCAAAATGGGTATTTTTTTTATTCGTTAATAACTCGGTTATGCTTGTCGAAAGCATTCATTTGTTTTAATATTGTTTAAATTAATAATAATATGAACGTCCGTTATGATATTAGTTTCGATATCGAAGAAATAAAATCATTAATTTGGTGGAACTACATCACAACTTAAAAAATTTATCAAGGAACAGGATCGTTTTACAAAAATGGAAGACCATAAAACAGGTTAAATAAAATGCAAAAAACATCAAGTAATACCGAAAGATATTCAAAAAATTAAGTGCTTCAATTCTATAATAGTGGACAACCCAAATAATATGAAAGCCCTTAGATAAATTACAACTAGCACTTTTTTAAATGGAAACCTTAGTTGGTAATAACTAATAACCTCATGAAAAAAGCTTTTTTTTCCGTTTTCCAATAATATAAGGTTTAATGTATTTATTTTGATATTTAGGCTCAAAACCAATAAAATTCATCGAAATTTAACAACAAAAATCAAAATGGGCATTTTTATGCCCATTTTGATTTTTGTTTATTATCTAGCGTGCCATGGATCTTTTTTTAAACATTAAAGCATCACTAAAAAGGTCTCAGAAAAGGTAACAATTTGTCCAATTTAAACTTCTTTGTAGACTCTTACCGTTTTCGAGATACCAATAAGTGGCCCCCTATGTGGGCCACTCTGTATACGGTAATTGTCTACAAACAGAAATTTCATACTTAATCACATGTAAATTATTTGTCTTTCAATTTTTTCCAAAAATGAACTTTCACCACTTTCATAATAAGCTGTCCATGCAGTCTTTTTTTTTGTACTGGCTAGTGTTTTGAAAACCAATGTTAACGGATTTTTGGACAAACTTTCTTCCAAGTTTAAATTAATATTGTACCGCTCATGGGACGCATAAAAACGAGCAGGTTGCATAAAATAATTAATTTCGCTTGTTTATCCGTTTGCGTTATCCAAAAATACATCACTTTCACTAAACGCCGTGCACCAGACATTTAATTAAATTATAGTTGGGTTCGGGCCCACCAAAACAAACACCAAACGGTACATAATGACGCAATTTCGTAATAAATTTAGCATAAGGGTGTGATTATTATAGAGCCCATGTGAAACAGAAACGAAGAATGACTCATAATGTGCGAGACACATGCGATTGGGCCTTTTACCCTAGAAAAACGCTGTCAAAGCAGCTGCCGTTCATATTAACGCACAGTAGTCCTCAAAATGCCACATTCGTAACAAAAACAAATGAATTAAAAAAGAATAAAAACTGAATGCACATACGTAACCATTAACTAAAGAAATTAAATTAAAAAACAATTGAATACACTCACAAAACAATTAACTGTCATCTCTAATAGCTGTGAATCGTTTGTTATTTTTAAAACTTACGTCAAACGCTATTTTAGTTCTTTAACTGTTTAACACCAAAATTAGTGGAAAATTAAACTAGGTTAGTGTCCATCGTTATGCAAAATTATGTAGTTTAGTTATTAAAGTGTAGACATGTAAGTGGTATGATGTCATCGGTACAATGCTGTGTTACAAGGTCCCTGTATATTATTAACGTTTTCAACTTTGCGTATAGCTATCGAAAGTTATGGTACTAAACACAACTAATAAATAAAAAACGTGACAGCTTAAACCAGTTTGGTATAATTTAAAAGTTAACAAGTTTCTACATTAGCAGGACCACTATAAGCACTCGAAACCTGACGGCACAGTAAATTTTAAAACTATTTTAAAGAATAAGCCGTCAACTGTGTTTATTTCGAACAACAATAGCGCTGTAAGATTTAAAAACAAGCATAATTTAAAAGTCCACAATTTATAAACTTAAAAAATTGCAAAAATAACAGATATTTATGAGCACCATTTTGAAGAAAAAAAAAACTCAGTTTACACAAGGAATTTACCACGTTAAAAAATATTAGTATTGAATTCCAAACTTACTCAAAAAATGCCAGCAATTAATTACCAAACTATTCGCATAGATATACTTAAAAATTGCCAAGAGCTGTACAAGTGTACAACGAAATACAAGATTGTTACTCGGAGTACGCACACATTTTAAAGGCAAAAATCCGTCTCTTTTTATATACTACGGGAACCTATTTTTAAAAATGATTTTTTTTTTCATTGGAGCCCAAACTTGCTTATATCGTTTCTAAAAGTTGTATAAAATGGTAAAAAAAAAAAATTGCATATCAGGACCGTCTGTGACAAACTAAAATTAGCACAGCTGTACGGTTTTAGACAAGTCAAAAATTAATGTTAATCGAAAACGGTTTAAAAGTTTTATTTTAAATGTGTTCACACAGTCCTGTAACTTTTTTATTTTAAGAGATTACAAAATATTTAATTTTAATTTTCCAATATATATTTTATTTTTTCCATTTTATTTATACTTTTTTTTTTAATTAGCAACCTATATTTTTAAATATATAAGTTCCTGTAAAATCCCGTAAATTGGTAAATGTTAGGTTTACCGTTTACCACCTCACCATAGTGAGCATTTCAAAATATTATGTGGCATCTTATAAATGAAAATATTCCTTAATAAAATTTTAAGATAACTAAAAAGCCTAAAGGCCTAAACCTACACTATAGGAATGCATCTTTTGTACCATCAGTTATGACTCTCATTCGGTTTCAATTAACCCAAGAACAACCAAAAATAATTCATTTTAGTTAAAGTTCATGAGGACTGAAATTAATCTTAGTCAAACGAAGAGCAGTATGGCAAATTTCCACTCTTAAAACACCAGTTTAAGACATAGAGGCATTTGGTCACTCATTTTTCTCGCGCATCATAAAACCATAATAGTACCCAACAGCTAACTAACAAAGCAACCACTGAGCGTCACGAACAATATTGTGGTTACGGTGAAGTGGACTATGTTCCACAAGCAACGTTATGAAATGGTACAACAAAATTAAAGCCGTGGAGGAGGCGGGTACCAAAGTAAATACGAGCGATCATTTGGGACACTGAATATGTGTGTTTTCCTGTATTCGTAATGGATATAATTTTTTTCTACTTGCTATTATCAAACCGTTAATTTTACTCCATAGCATTACTATTTTATAACAGTCATTCCCTATTTTGGTATCGCATAATTAATTTGTAGGTAGGCGCTACACAGGAAATCAATGCACATAAAATTTGACGATGTAACGGTTTATACCCAACAATATGTGTGAAATGAAAACAAGAACAAAAGTTACGACCTAAAGTTCAAGTGCAAAATATATGGTATTTTTTTAAGAAAACTGTGATTGATATGCTATTGAACGAGCTATCTCTAATTAAGAAGAACTTTTTCTCAATCGTTTCACTTTTACAATCATTTTAATGCCAGAATGTTATCAAATTTGATCGAATTTTTAAAAAAACCGTCATAAAGAAGACAAAAAATTCGGAAATAAACTTTTAAAACCAGAAATACTTATGCAAATTTTCAATTGCGCTCGATATTTCCTCGAAATGAGAAAAATATAAGAATTTTTGTGAAATTAAATTGCCTCTCATAAAACGTTTAATACTCTCAAAATAAATAAATTCTTCGACAATTAAAAGCTATAAATACTAATCTTATAAGCATGAAACAGGGAAAGTATGCAAATTATATTATTGGTAATAACAACAGCCGAAAAACAACTCGCCAAGGTCATAAAAAAAGATTCATGAAAAAAATGTCTGCACATTTTGCACTAAACGGTTATTTTTTAAAACTACGGATATCCCTTTCCGCTTTAGTAAACACAAATCTTGTACACACTTTTTTTTGTTCACTAACAAGTGCCCAATTAGTTATTTATATTTAACTTACGTTGATTAACAAAGTTAGCTGTGCATAAACATGGTATCCCAGTTACATGTATCAACTTTCTTTTTTTTTACAAATAACTAACAAGGAAGATATCTAACAAAAATTACATAGTTTTTTTTAAATTTCATAATTAAATTATAGTTTAAATTAAACTAACAAACGTCAAATTATTTTAACAACTATTTTAAAAACTGTCACTATGAGAAATCCAAATCAAAAATATGAAAAAAACAACTGCCAAACTTCTAATAATATGTACATATTTTATAATAATGTCCCATATTTAAAATAAAGTTAGTAAGGGGTACGCATTAACTGAAGACGCGTATACGAAGGGCAAAGAAATAGTAAACTTTTGATTCCATTGAATATTTCCATTTCATTTGCAAAATTTAATTGAGTATTTTAACAACTAACATATTACGTGATAATTATGGGTCTCTGTTAAAATTAAGATATGCATAAATATAGTTTACCTACGAGGTTAACCACCCCATAAGCCGCAACGACAAAATTAGAATTCATTTATTTATGGACGTTGCAGCTGACATTGAAAACAAAACAATTAAAAAAATAGCACATCGGTACATGTTTTGTTTTTATCATTTAAATTTATCAAGCGTTGTTTAAAAAACAGGTAAGTTATTTGCACATCTATGTCGCATTTATTTACACCGGCAATATTTTAAATTCAAGGTAATTGTTTACCTGTTTTTCGCTCCTAGGTAACGTTTCCATATTAGTACCATTGACAACGGGGGCCTTTTCCTGAGTAACACCCCCATTTGCCGTAGCACTACCATTCCCTAATGCCATAATTTTAAAAACCCGCTTAGGGGGTTTTTGTATTCAAAAATAAAACACTACAACACCAGGTCGTTCACAGAACTAACACATTAAAAGTAAACAAGAACATTCAACATATTTACACTCAATATTTCACAAACTGTTCGTATAAACACCGATATATTTGCGCGCCGATACATTCACGTCAAAATTCGACTACAGAATAAAATTTTTTTGACAGCGTACGCTGTTTATACGTTGAACTGGTCAAAGACCAAACTCTCCAGCCTCATTTACCTCGTAAACATTACCATCTCTGAAAATAAAGAATGACGTTTGTGTTTTAGTTCTGCAGACACAACACAAACAAGACGCATGCGTCCAATAACCAGAGCTTCTCAAACGATTTTTTTTTGTTTTTTAATCTTCTGTGTTTAACGAAATAGGAAAAACTTTGATGGGCTGCATTCTTTTATAATGGGTTCTATAAAAGCAACGCCCCACTTATTGTAACGGTATATTGTTAAAACATTTGTTTGTATAACTATAATGAAGATAGCAAACTAAAATAGTTTTTTTTTATTTCTGCGTTGACCCAAAATAAAAATATATCGTCTTGGACGCCTATACGGGATCAAGAATCATTTTAATCGATAATTATAGCCCTTCGCTTCCAACTTAAAAATAGAATTAAAATAAATGCTGTGTTAACTGTTAGTCCAGTTAGGAAATTGTACGTAAGGAACATTAAAGAATTAAAAATATCCTCAGGCTCGGTTTTGAAATTTATATTATTAAAATATTTTTACTTTTTAATAATGCAATTATTTAAATATCTAAGGGTTACATAATAGTTTAAAGTGAATTGGTTTCAAATCGTTATTAAAGTTTGAGCTGTGTTAATTAAATGTTTGAATATTTTTTTGAGATATTAGACATAATTAATGAAACGCTTACAAATTTTCCCTTTTTATCAATCAAAGCTCAAAATCCATGGAAATGTATAAGCAAGTTGCGAGTTTTTGGTTGTCTATAACACAGGCGCAAACTCTGTCCGATTTTAATAGTACAATCCACAATTTTACAAGAGTACACAAAAATTAACCTGACAAACATTGCAAAAACACTAATTTTAACAATATCTACGTTGTACCGCAAGAATAAGAATATACTGCATGAAACAACTATTAACTAACATTTTTAGCGCCAAAAGAGTACATCACAAGTCATAACATAATTTAATAGCACTCCAGATATAAAATGAAGCATAAAGTCTTCAGTAAAAAAAGAAATAAGGGGACTATAAAATTTATGACTAGCCACATACACATTTACAGCCGTTATACTCTAAACACTTTTACAAGCGAAGTGTTCTTAAAACTTTTGTTACAAAATAAGTACAATTTTTAAGTTACCAGAGTTAATTAAATAAATTATTAATTAATTGTTAATTAAAAAAATCTAATTTTATATTTAACGATAATTAAACACAATAAAACTATTAGAAGTCCATCACAAGTCCATAAAAATTAAATTTTCCTTGGAAATAATTAAACGTTTTTTATTTTTCACACATGGAAAATGTTAAAGTCAAGTTTAAAATCTCTTTATTTATTTAGCTATACGAAGTGTAGTGTGACAACAATACTATAAAATTCAAATAAATAATTTAGCAGACAATTGATGCTGTCATTTGACATTTAATTAGTTGTTTATTGTTTTTATTATCAAAGCTAACTTGATAAGTGATGGGTAAAATACGATTTTTCTTGATTTTGTGACATAAAAATGGATATAGCAAGTAATATCTCATTAAAAAGAGAAAAATAAAACAAATTTAACTATTCCATAGCCAACTTCGCGGCCCATAAGAAAAAATTAAGTTAGGGGTAATATCTCAAAAATGGTAAGTGATAAAAAAAATCCAAAATAACAGTTACATTCTACATAAAAAGTATCCCAGGAAAGTACTAATATAATTCATCTAATGATTAAAACAAAAACGTTACTAGAGAAAAAATAAATTCGACATTTTCATATTTTTTGCTATAACATCTGAAGAACGAGGAATTTTGTATTTTTAAAAATTGATTGTATCTCCTACTTGGGAATAATTCATCTAATTTAAGCAAACCTGTATCTCTTATAATAAGCGAGATCCCCATGCTGGAAATGTAATCTGGGACACCCTGTATACAAATAAATAAATACTGACGAAGAGACGATAACCTCGAAACAGTTGTAGCATTTCTACCAGTGCAGTAATCCTAATAAAAAGAGGTAGGTGATTTTTTATTAAACTTCCTTATACACCTTCACCTCTGGTGGTACGTGAAATGGTTTTAAGGGATAGGCCGATGAATGTTTGTTTTTAATAATTTAATAATTCGGATAATTATGTTTTTTTTAGAGGTTTGATTTTCAAGTTGGCACCGTTGTTTCTAGTGACAGTTTTTTCAAAAGTTGACAGGTGCTTTGTGTTGCGTGTGTTGTGCCATTTTGCCATGAATAGACTTACACTAGAACAACGTTTCCAAATAGTGCAAATTTATTTCGAAAATCATGGTTCAGCTCGCGAAACTTACCGTGCGCTACGTCCATTTTACGGCCGACATAATCGTCCATCAGAGCAAACTATTCGAGCAACCATGAATCGTTTTCGTACCAAGCACACTTTAATTGATAATTCGCATCCGCAGAGACGTCGTACAGTGCGCACTGAAGAAGTTGTTGCCAGAGTGGAGCGTAGTGTTGCGGAGGACCCAAATGAGTCGATCGCCATCGTGTACAGCAATTACAGTTATGTCCATCCACTGTATGGAAGATTTTACGGAAAGATCTTGGTTTACGAGCCTATAAGATCCAGCTTGTGCAAGAGTTAAAGCCGCGTGACCATCATGCTCGTCGTACGTTTGGAGAATGGGCCGAAAACAAGATTGCTGTTGACCACCATTTCCATCACAAAATCTTGTTCAGCGATGAGGCTCATTTTTGGTTGAACGGCTACGTGAATAAACATAATAACCGGATTTGGAGTGCAGAACAACCAGAAGCCTTTATTGAGACGCCGTTACATCCACCAAAAATCACGGTTTGGTGTGCTTTATGGGCTGGTGGAATCATTGGCCCATATGTCTTCAAAGATGATGCCGGTCAGAACGTTACAGTCAATGGGGAGCGCTATAGATCCATGATCACTGACTTTTTCGTTCCCCAGTTGAATGGCGTTAATGTGGAACAGCTTTGGTTTCAGCAAGACGGCGCAACATGCCACACAGCTGGCGACACAATAAGATTATTGCAGGAAACATTCGGTGAGCGCATAATTTCGAGAAATGCTGATGTGAATTGGCCTCCACGTTCGTGTGACATTACCCCATGGATTATTTTCTGTGGGGATATGTGAAGTCCTTAGCCTACGCCAATAAACCACAGACATTGGACGATTTGGAAACAAATATTCGTCGCATTATTGCCGATATACGGGCTACAACTACTGGAAAAAGTGGTAGAAAATTGGACTTCCAGACTGCGGTTCCTCAGAGCCAGCCGTGGCGCCCATATGCCAGAAATTATATTTAAACATTAAATGGCATAAAATTATATTTTTAATAAAGCCAATACTAAGGTCATTACCATGATTTTGATGTGTTTTATTTCCTTTTAAAGTTCTCTAAAAAAAACACGCTTTATTTATTTCTGTATTTTTAAGTCCCAAAGATTATTGCCACCCAAAATATTGTGTTTGTCATGGTAAATAATCCTAAAAACCTAACATATTATTAAATGTCAGGGAAAGCTGTAGTTCCAACATTTAATAATGTACAGGGCGCCCCAGATATTATATATTTCTGTTATATAAGATATCATTACTATCATTAACATTTACTTTGGTATTTATGTTTTACAAACATATCATCAAAAATTATGCGAATTAAGAATTCCTCTTTTCCCAATTATTGTTGTCAAATGAGGGATACAGAATCAATGTCTCAAAAAGGGATACGCTACACGCGTGGTATGAGTTTGAGAAACACTGTATCAAACGATCAAAAAATCTATTTTAAACCCTGATATAAATAAATTAATAACTTAAATCTGAACACAATTGTGTCGATAATTAACTTAAAGTAAATGATAAACTTTAATTCCGTTACCAGTCGGCTAACGCACGCAACTCGATAGATGATCTCATCTTTACAAGCGGATATATTATACATTTTATTAACAACAATTGCCTTGCTAATATTTCCGTGCTCATCGCAATTTGCATTTCTATTGTTTAATAGTTTTACACAATATGCAAAAGTTTTGAGATTAAAAAAAAAAGTAAAACAAAGCGATTTATTTATGTCAAAAGTACATATCAATTTTGATCTTGTTATATTAATTTTTTCATGAAAATGAAAGTTTTAAATAAAAATTTGGGTCTCGTATTTATTTATATAAATTTCAAAATTTTGTAAAATGTTAGTATAGGCTCTCAAATATTGTTTGCACCAGTGATTCTTAACCTGTGGGGCGCGACTCGTATCTAAAAGGGGTACAACAAAAGTATAAATCGAGGAAAAACTATTTATTGGAACAACAAAAAAACAATAACATAAAATACATTTTAAAAATGACTGGAGTTGCAGATATGATAGCCTCTTAGCGAACCTAATAACTAGTGTTTCAACGTATTTTTTAAGTTTACATTAGCAAAAAAGGTACTAACAAAAATACAGATTTTAAAAATAATGTACCCAGCCAAAAGACGGTTGAAAAATAAAACCAAATAGAGCATTTTAGTTCGACAAAACGATTAAAAGGCGAGGCGCAATAAAAATTGATACGAAAAAGGGGGGACAATAAAATTTGATATGAAAAAAGGGGACGCAAATAAAAATAAGTTGAGAAACACTGGTTCGCGCCGTAAATGCCCATGATAAACTAATATACTAGAAACAAAAGAAAACAATACAAAAACAAATGCATAGGCACCAAGTACCGAAACAAAAGATGTTGTGAAATAAAGGCAACAGTATTGTTTAATTATGGAAAATAATAACAAGTTAAATGTTTTTCCTTAGAATTAAATTATTGAAAAAATCCTTTAAATTATAACTTGTCGATTTGCTCTTCGAATAAATGTTTTCCTAGGAAAAACTCTTTAAATTATAACCTGTTGATTTTTTTCTTTGAATGTACGTTTGATGTTTATAGTTGATACAGGAAACTTTAATAATACACCGGAAGAGCTTTGATTCTTGGTAATTTAGCGATCAAACATGTCATTTCCATTTTTGCTTATATAACTGCCATGGTCAGGGCAAAACGCGTATTAGCGTCTATATATAAAAGGAAATTTCAATTAACAATTGATATTTGTTTATTTGTCAAGCCCGGCCCATCATCATGGCCTATCGTTTCGTTTTTGTTACGTGTTTAGTGCTTGTTTGTTTGGAGTATGCTATTTCAGTATGTATATATTTTTAAAACGCATAAAAGAAAAAAGTACGAGCAAAAAAAAACCGTAAAAAAACAACAAATAAATACTGTCAAAATATATCACAAATGTTTTTTTAATAATGCAATTTTTTTTAATAACTAAGTTATTTTATTTTATGAGTAAACATTCAAAATTAGGCAATTTCAAGTTTAAACCTATAAATATATACCGTATAAAGTTAAATATTAAAAACCATCTACTTTGTTTCTAAAACAAAAAGTTTTTTGAAAAAACCTCTTCGCCGGAAGATTATTATTTTATTTATAATATTTAAATAAAATATTAATCTACTCACAAAAAAATAAAACCTCGAAATTAGTATTTTTTTTTAACGAGCGTTTCTTCTTAGTAGTATTATAAGTGATATTTAATTAAATTAATAAACATTTATTTTTAAAAGCATTCACTTAAATAATT
The DNA here is from genome assembly GCA_947652605.1 of Elmis aenea. Classification (NCBI taxonomy): domain Eukaryota; kingdom Metazoa; phylum Arthropoda; class Insecta; order Coleoptera; family Elmidae; genus Elmis; species Elmis aenea. Next base: position 55,765,313 of record OX393577.1, on the reverse strand, counting down.
TAAACTTTCAGGAAATATTTTATGAGAAACGTAATTTTTTTTATGCAAAATTAAGTAATATGTGGGTGGTAATCAATTAAAATATCTTACCATCAGCTTGACCCAATAAATTTTTATACTCTACCGACTTAACACTTCTTGAATACTAATTTTTTTATGGAATTATTAATTTCTTGGATTCCTTCACGTAATAACTTAATAACACATTTATCAAGGCATTTTTGACCTATTATGTAGTTTTATTGCACAATACTAGATCGTGGAATGTCAAATGCCGGTTCTAACAATGCCTTAAGTCAGTGGTTTCCAACCTTTTTGTACCTCCGCCCCCCTTTTTCATAAAAGAATGTTTGCGCCCCCCTTATTTTCCGTGACAATCTAATTTCATAGATACTGTTCTGATATAATAATTATTTAATGTACTACAAAACAATATACCATATTCTGTATAAATAAAGTTATTTTTGTTTGTTTGTATTCAAAAATGATATTTTGGTAACAGCTCCGCGCCCCCTTGGAATAGTCTCGCGCCCCCCTAGGGGGGCGCGCCCTACAGGTTGGAAACCACTGCCTTAAGTACTTTTCAACTATGGCCTTAAGACAAATAAAACTTTTTAAAATTTGGACTACATGTTTAGTCATTATTTTTGCAGTTTCAAACTCGTAGACTCAAAAGTATACATTTTGAAATCTTAAGCTGGATCCACATCAATAAAAATTTATGTTGTATTTTGTATTTCAAATTCAACACAAACATTTGCGGCGCAAATTTAAATCTGGTTAAGTATTTTACCACGTAAATAGTTATCGTGTGCGTTGAACGGCCGAATCCACTTGTGCACGTTTGTTTATGCAGAACAATGCACTCAAAATCAAGTCCACATTGACACGACTGTGCGGCGCAAATCTCTTTGAAGTTGGCTAAAAACCGACAGCACGATGGATAGCGTGCGTTGTTCGTCACGAAATTATTTGTGTGCATTTCTATGCGGCGCACAGTCCACACCAACAAAAATTTCGACAAACACGAGCAAATTTGTGTCAAATACAACGCACAACGCAAATTTTTATTGATGTGGATCCAACTTTATACACTAACTCAATGTTCTGTCTAAAGTTTATGCAAAAAAAAATCCGCAACAATTAATAGGTCAAAGAAAAAATTGCAAGCGTAGCAAATTTAATTTTTCTACTAACGCAACACGCAGAGAAGTAACACTGATCGCTTTTGTAATATAAAAAAAAGTATGCGATAAAGTCTCACAAAAAGTATATTCATCGATTTACTCTTGATTTAGCGTAAAATTGGCAATGCTTGTACTAGGGCATGATCATGGAGATCCAAAACCACGTTTTAAGCAATGTTTTATTTTAAATTAGATCGGTTTATTTACCGCCAAATCATACCCTACACAGATATATACATACGTAGTCTTAATCAAATGTCTTAAACACGATTGAGTAATTCAAAAAGGAAAAACAAAAGGATAGGTAAGACATCGATCAGTATGTACGCTAGAAGGTCAAAAAGCCGAATAAGTCTTTGAAAAGCAGCAATAATTTGAATATAAATTAAACTTCTGGCACGATTTGTTATTATTTTCAGTATCGTATTTGTTTTTCAGGCACCAGTGGAAAAACGATCAGCTCCAGAAAAACAGGATTTAGTACGACGCTTCGTAAAATTTTTACATGAGGATAAAGAAATGTCGGCGCTGCTCGAGAAAGGCGACTGGGATTCGCTTCTGACGAGGAACAAAAGACAAGCGACCAAAGAAAAAGAGCCCATAGACCCCGATTTAATGGGTTCTGAAAATGTTCCAGGACAGGAACAACCTGGATTTTTCGACAGGGCAACACGTTTTGTGATGGAACTGTTACAGCGATTTCTTAAATGGATTAACACGGACGATAATTAGGAGCTTATTTTTCTAAAAAAATTATGTAAATAATATAATAAATACTTGCACACAGAGGTTTTGGTTTAATTTATTTACGAAATTTATGAAGGAACCAAATTACAAAATACTTATACCTGATGTTTATGTGATAGGTGGAACAATTTTTATCAGAGCCCCAGCGAACAAATACATAAAATGCGTTCTTAAAGGTAAATGCAAAATGTTCAGCTAAGAATTAAATTCTATTATATTAACAAACAAAACACCAGGATTTAAATTTTCAGTAAAAAAACAAATTTTAAAAATATTTTTTCTTTAATGACATCTCTGATTTTGAAGCAATAATAACCATCAATTAACGCAACTAGGAGACGCTTTCAACATTATGCATTAAGTTGATTCTCTAAAAACTATTCCACCGACCTTTATTGAATCAGAGAGAGCATTTTATAACACATTTGAGAACTCTAGACTTTGCGATGGTAGATGTTGTATGTTTTTAAGGAGTTATCATAAAACATTCAAAAATTTCATTTTTTTTTCAAATCTCGATATTATTTGCTATTTTGACACGAAAAAACTTATTTTAGGTGTCAACAAAGAATGTTCTAGTGTTGTAGTCTTTCTTTGTTTCCAATACATACATTAATTTTTAAGGATAAAAACATATACAGGGTGGTCCAAATTCGATGGGATTGCATGGGTATCTCGGTTAATACTTAAGATAGAGAAACGGTTGAATTACCAAAAATGTGCAGTTTTTTGAGACAAACTCAGAACCGTTTTCAAAAATATTCTATCACTTCCGGTTTTCGAGTCATTGAATTAAATGTGTTTTTTTGTCATATTAATAATGTCATAACTCCGTTATTGTTGTAAATATCGAAAATATTTATAAAGAGTATTTTTAGATATTTTTATGTTTAATTTGATTATAAAAAATGTTTTTACGCTCGCCGTTTAAAAGTTATGACACAAACTTATCTTTTTTTAAATGGGAACAATAGTTGGCTATCATCTATTGAAATTCCTTATTTTTTTCTGATTCCATATATGTAGGGGTCGATACATTTATTTTTAATAAAACGCAAGTTATAAAGGTTTCTTAGTTTTTTTTTTCTAAGAAAATCATAGCAGGCTGTGAAAACAAATATAAAACAGCATAATATTTGTTTACGTTTTTTTTATGACCAACCGACCCTTACTTTTGACAATTTATTGATGTATATTAAGTAAAACAAGTTAAAGTATTAGTTAAAATTAAACAAAAACTAATATGCAGGAGGCTTAAATTGAATAGAACTGTCGCTCAAGTTCTAATAATAATGATGAAAAATTACGCGGTGAATTTGCTATCTCCAGTCAAATTTGCTTAACACTTTTTTCAAATTTTGTTTGTCACGTAGATCGTTTATTCAAGAATAGCAAGTACAAAGTAAACACAGCAAAGTAAAGAAAGGGTGGATCTCAAATAATAGATCATTTTCACTTCCTCGCTGGCGTCCCTGGCTTTAAAAAATGTGAAGGTGGTGATTTCTTTGTCACGAAAAAATAGTTGACACACTGTTCCTTGAAAACGATGTAATTACCGATTCTCCTAAATATTTAAACATAAATAATACGCTATTATTTGTTAGTTAGTAGCGGAACGATGCGTGATATGACATCAGTTTTAAAGTACTTAGCAAAATTATTAACTATTAGGTAGGTGGTAATTTTATTTCCGCTTCATACATGTACATGATAATGTTAAATTCAAATGAACCATTTAGATCTCTTGCCCATAATCGTTTTGTTTTCGAAATAACAGTTGAACATATGCGTAGAGATTTTTTTTTAAACTTCACTTATCGTTTAGCCGGCGATACAAAGATTAAACTAATATTATTATTCAATCACATTCTATATTTTATTAGCAATAATCCAACAGTTATAGCGCAAATATTGTTACTAAATAAATTTATAGGAGCTTTTGCCCTTTAGTAATAATAGCAAATAATCAGTTTAATTGCCCTCCAATATGACCAGATTATGTCGGTTCTATTATTGAAAAACCACACTATCTATTTTTCATGATTTATATATAAATGAAATGAAAAATGCACTATTTACATAATTTGCAATGGGATCTTGGTCAACATTTAATAAAAAATGTTAATAAAAAAAGTCAGACCAAATCAAACAATTTATCAAATATTAATTTTGACATCTGCAATGCTGTTTTCTGTTATTACTATAGCTTCTGCTTTAATATATCCATCTTTTTTTAAGAATAACAGTAAATTTGTGTAACCTGAAGTAACGAGGAACCGTCAAAATAAAAATATAAAAATTTAGTACATTTAGCAGGACACAAACATTGATTGTATTGTATTAATATGTGCATATACTTACTGTGATTGAAAAGTTATTAAAAATATATTAAAAGCAAATATTTAAAAGTTTAATTTCATCTTCTACTTCAGGGGTTCCCAAAGTTTTGACTAGGCGGGACAAATTGTAAACTTCGAATATTTGGCGGGCCAAAAAAAGTGTTTTTGAGAACCAACAAAAACTCGAAATGTCAATATATGTAGATATATATAGTTTTTTTGTGAAAAGCAAATTATCTGGTATGAATTCAAGATGGTGGATGCTGACATCGCGCGGGCCGTATTTTTAAGGTTCGCAGGCCGCATTTGTCCCGCGGGCCGTACTTTGGGAACCCCTGTATCTAGTTACTTATAATCGGGTAAATGTTAAACTTTAGTAATGGTATTTCAGTATTGTGCAAACACTTGCTTTCAGTAAGTGATATACTTATTAGTACCTTTATGGCCCAAAATCAACGATTACTAATGAACATCCTAAAACCACCTCATATTTTATTTTTAACTAATTTTATTTTCTCAGTGGTGCAGCGAATATTTTTAATTTGTCGAACTTTTTTAGCTAAAGCTAGATTTTAATTTCAACTATTTAAAGTTTACTTGTATTTGTGTCTATAGAAATAACTTATTTAACTCTTACCAAGTTATCGCAAAAAATAAATTGCTTAGAACAAACTACTTAATAAATGTAACAATTAAGTGTTTTTTGAAAAAATTACTCATAGCTCCCAAGGGCATTGTGAACCGAGAAACTTTAGCAGATCTTCCAGTCTAGATAACATAACTTTTTTTAAACCTTTATGGTAGTTCTGTTTACCTTTAAAAAATAGCTTTAAATTTAAAATTAAATGTAGGCCTGGCATTAAACCAAGTTAACACTAGAACTAGGCAAAAACCAAGCATAGTTGGCATTGCTATTGCCTAGTTTTAGGGAATACTTGTATTTTAACCCCTTCAGACCCTGTGCACATATAATGTACACTGGTTTACTACTTCAATATGACTTAAAATATTAAAACTGTGACTGCAACCATGTATAAAGCGTGCTTTGAGCATATTCTTTTAAGAAAAGTAGTATACTATCTACATCTATTGATTCTATTCGAAGTATGACATTTTAGTTGTGCATCGCATAGTAGTTTTTGCTTCTGAAAAAAAAATTGGGTCTGAAGGGGTTAACACCAGTGTTACTTTGTGCAATAGGGCCTAGGGCAGTAATGGCAAACCTATGACACGCAGCTGTGATTTCGATTTTAAAAATTTTGGTCTGATTGCATAAATGCTAAACTCGGGATTAACACCTAAAACTAGGGACTAACCCTGGGTTAATCCAGGGTTTAGCTATTATGCAATCGGGCCTTGGGGTGGTATTCAGAGGCACCCATTATTTGCCATATAACTACCAATTAGAGAATCTTAAGTCTGATGATTTTGACAGATGACAGTATTGTTTGATATTTATATGTGGGTGACACATCACTTAAGTAGCATCACTGGAATTTTTATTTTTGATACGCCAGGTTGACAAGGTTCGCCATCACTGCATTGATCTTCAACCAAAAGATAATTTTGTGAGAGATTGATATACATATTTTTAATCTCATCAATAAGTACCTTAGTATTCATAGCTATGATGAATTAGTACTTAATAGTTAAAGGAAAATAAAAATCCTAAAACTAAAATCTTAAAAATTTTAATCCTCATGAAAAACAAACGACCGAGCAGTGATATTCAAAATTTTTTCTAGTTAAGCCTATTTTAAATAAAAGACAATTATACACTTCAAAAATGTTCTTTATTGTGTTTTAAAAAATTTAAACGTCCAATAATAAATATATGAAAACATACATTGAAGTGCAAAATGTTGTGGGATCACTGAAACAAAAAGAAGAAGGAATTAGTCATTGGCACAAAACATTACTATATAGCACACTACAATACACAAATACGGAGCATCAAATATATATATTTCAACATGCGTTAAGCACTTCAAAACTATTAATTTTTGTGGCTAAACAAAATCTTGCGTTAATATTTTGTTGTTCTAGTACCACCCTGTATAACAAGCATAGTCTATTAAGCACCAAAAAATACTAAATAAGTTTTTTTTTTTTTGTTATATAACACACAATCAACTTTCATTAGATCACACCCCAAAAATATAGAAAATGTTTTAATTTATCATGTCAGCCTAGAGCCTATAAAGGTGATCTACCAGTTCTATGACAAACTTTAATTTTGTCATGGAGCTATTTAGTAGATCACCCTGAATAAAACACTACGAAGTGATAATTTTGTATGTTTAAAATAAACTACAAAAACACAGTAACTAAACTCGGGTGCAAAAATATCGAGCCACCTTGCACTTTTTGAATTTGAAAACATTTTTTAAAAGAGTTAAAAAACTAAACATGTATCATTCAAAAGTTTATTTCATTGTCTTTTAAATGATACAAAATAGTCTCTCTTAAATTTAAGGCGTAAGGACAAAGGTATCCACAATATGGGAGGTGGCTCGATATTTTTGCACCCGAGTGTATATAAATTTTAAAAATATCGTTATAACATTAAAGTAAAATAATTAAATACCAGTTGTACCACTTCTTTGTTCATTTATTATGCTATACATGTTTGTTTGCTATTTTTAGTTTAGCAATAAACAGTTAAAAATAAAACACGTAAATAAAAAAATTAAAGACGTTTTAAAAGATAACTTAACTAATATTAAATGTTAAAAATGGTCTGAAGTGATGACAAATGAATAAATTAAAGGAAAAAATAGATTTTAAACACACATGATAACAATTTGATATATTTCATACTGTTAACGGTTAAACCAGCGAAATAAACCAGATTAAGAAGAGGCACAAAGTGTTAGTTTTTTTAATGGACCACCCAGAAAATAAGTTTTAGTGCATATAACAATATAGTTAAACTCGAGTTTAGCATCTAGGTTAACATTAAGATGATTTTGATGTGAAACACTGTAAAAAGCAATTTTATTTAGTATACCACACTGAATTTTATTTAGAACATCCAAATTATCACACCAGTTCTCAACAAGTTACTGTAAATACTAATCCGTTGGCATTAATAAACTAGCAAAAGCATAAAAAAACAATTCAAAACAAAAGCGAAAACCTTGTTGGAAGATACCTAAAGTAGAAATATCGAAGAACGAAGAATTTACTTCTTTGCACTCTGAAAATAAAACAAAAATAGTATGTAACCAGCACCAAACAAATAATGACTCGCAAAAAGCACCCTGCATTATTTCACATGCAACAATTAAAAAGATTCAATTTTTTTTTCAGACAGAACATGCACAAGTTTAATGTAAGAACAGCTACACATGGGAATTCGACTATCTGTATATAAAATGGAATTACTTTCAAACCAGTCGTTACACACTGGCAGACACAAATGTCCTGAAAGAACTTTGTAATGTGACACATTAAAACTTTACGTTTTAAGAAACTTTTTAGGTAGTTTGTATATTAAAATGCCATGCCTATTACATAATAAAAAGGTGCATGTGTTGTGTTGCAGGAATTTAAAATGTATTGTAACTTAAATCGCAAATGTCCTTAATGAATCAAAACAATATTTAATGTCCACAATATCATTAGAATTTCTATCCACGAATGTATTAATATAACTACCATTCTGAGCAGTTTTTAAATAAACAAATAAGTTTATGTGCAATTTATTTGTGTCACAACAATTAACATGAAACAACTGACTTGAAACCAAAATCACTGCCATTAAGTAAGAAACTTTTGAAAAACTATTAATCAAAATTACATATACCGTGTGCGTATAAAGCTGTTATTAAACAATTACATTTGTCTTAGATTTTATAACTATCATATCCCCTAGATATAGTGTGAAAATTATCTATATCCCATAAAACATTGAAAACACCATGAAATCATAACAATCTATGATTTTACTTAACTGTTGAGACAATGGAAGTAAATCAAATAAACCTACCTTCTTAGCAGCAGCTCCTACTTTAGCTTTCTTCGTACCCCGTACTTTCTTCATCCTGTTCTTTCGTTCTTTACGTTGTTTACGTGTTCCTTGTTTCTTTTCATATAGCCCATGACGTTGCAGCCTATACCTAGGTTCGAACTTTTTGGCAAAGTCTAATGTATCATATATTAAAGCGAAACCTGTTGATTTACCACCACCAAAATTGGTTCGGAATCCAAACACAAATACTACATCTGGTGTTACCTAAAACAACAAACAATCAAAAACACATCGAGAAGTGATTGTTACCCGACTTACTTTATACATTTTCGCTAGTTTTTCCCTAATGTCTGTTTTTTTAACAGAGGGTTGACCAGGATGTATAACATCCACTACCATCTGTTTACGAGCCAACAATCTGTTGGTCATGAATTTACGAGTGCGTATCGTTGCTGTTCCTTCCGTCTGCAAAGAGACAACAAAACATAAGTGAGGTTAGGTACCTTAAGTATTAATATTAATAATAACATGGGCAGTGCTTCACAAAATTACACACAAAACACGAATAAAACGTCTTATTGTTTAAATTCATAATAAAAACAATTAAACGAACAAAAAAAAAATATAATGACGTACCATGCTCAAAAACACTGATGTATTGACATCGGCCAAACACTAAGAACGTTTTATCCGTTCTCTTAACAAATTTTGTGTAACACTCATATACATGAGAGTAATTTTTTCGAAACATTACTCAAAATTAAAAGAGGATGCGTTAGAAAAACATGGATTTATTTACTTACCATTTTGCCAGTAATTTCAGGCAACACAAAAAAGAGCGCTAACACCGGAAAGCGTTCGTTGGCAGAACCATTCACACGTGCTTCCCACTGTTGACCCGCGAAAATTCAAACCATCAAACAAATATTACATTATGAAACGAATTGAATTAAAAAAACATTATTTTTTTTAAGCTCAAATTACGTTGTTTTTTAACTTTCGACATTTCAAGTTTGAACAGCTTTGAAATAAATTAAGAACTAACAACAAAACAAACTAACACATTACACAGTTTGATTTTATTTATGATAGATACTAGATATTACAGATACATTGCAAATAGTATCATTTACATGTGTAAAGCACAATTAAAAACATACTCGTTGAAAATTAATGAAAGTACAACAGATGGCAAGATATCAAAACCGATAAAAATAAAATATACAGGATATTTACAAAAATTACATTAAAATAAGTGGCACAATGAAGGAATTAAATTAAACATGATTAATTGCTTGACTAATTTTAATAACACATCATTTTCTCAAAATAATCTTACAAATTCCCAAGTTTTCTTTTAAATAAGACACTCATGAAAGACAATGTTTCTTAGAGTCTAATGTAAAAAATATTGAGCAAATTAAAATACTTAAATTCACACATATTTTGTATACATACACAGAAACTTGCGTTTTAACATTTATGCCACAATCCTACAAGAGCTAAAAACTTGCAAACTTACTTTTATACGAGTATTACATAAAACTGAACTAACATTAACATTATACGTTATTTACGTATTTAAAAACTAGTAGAGAAAAAAATGAGCAACATATTTTTAGTACTTGAACCAGTTTTTTTTGCAAACAATTTAATATTTTTTACAATTCATAATTTTATAGACTATAAAATATGCTTATACTAAATTAAACTATTTGAAAAATTAAATTGTAAATTATGCATGTAATTATTTTGGAATGGTGTACTTAAATTACCGCTCCAGCTAATATTTCAAACACTCGCGCACTTTGTACATGCAAAATATGCTACACTTACCATCAGTTTTTAATTTAAAAAATTATGCTTTCTCAATATACAAAAGAAGTTAGATAGGACCATTTAATAAACTATGTCCAAACTTTTATTTTAATAATAAAGGAATGTAAAAGTTTAACATCACTGTTATAAAAACATTTTGTTTCCTTAAATTTGGCTCTGCAAATGAAAAACGTGTTACGTTTATTATCGAAATATGCGCTGGGGCAACACCGGATAAGTACAAACTGGGTGTATAAAATTTATAAAATACAATTTTATTAAAATATGTAAAGCTCTTCCAAAATATCAATGATTATAATCAAATTGTGCCCAACTTTAAGCATATAATTTTATAATATAAAGTGTAATATAAAACGCCACTGGCAAAATTTTATAAAATACATATTTGCACCATATTACTAATTGATGCACAAAATATTTATCCAAATTATTAATTATTACCTACCTAAAAGTTACTACAATATAAGTATGATTAAAATATTGTTTAAATTGCGATATCACTAAAAAGAAAATTAATATAAACTAAGTTTTAATTTTTACCTACTTAACAATGTGAGTGAATAACACCGCCTAAATTAATTACCTAGGTTATCGAAATTCACGGTATCAGTACTACAGACTCCTAAAAATCTGCTGCTTTACCTAAAAATATATTAATTGACTTGATACGATTGACTTTTTCCCATAGTGTTAAAAATTCCAGTAAAAATATTTTTACTTTTTTCTTTAGGGCTTTTTGATTCTTCCGTAATCACTTCATTTTCTACAATTTCCAATCTAAAAATCACATTAGTAAGTCTAAACAATTTCAAAAAAGTTCCGGACTAAAATACCAATTACAATGAAGAAACTAAGAACAAAATATTTACTAATAGAAACGCAACACAGCAGCAGAATAGAAACAACACCGTAGTTAAAAACTTAAAACAATTTTCAAATATTTCTTTTTATTAACACCTGCATTGAGATAAACATTTAGTTAACAGTGGCGTGCTGCAAACAAGTGAGGGGGCTCGTGTGCAAGCTAAGTTGAGCGACTCCTACACAGTTAAACCCTGTTGCCTCAGTGCAATTTTAGGGGTTGAAGTGAAAGAATTTTAAACCTAGATTTATAAAACGTCATGGACAGTTGCTCCACTAAAAGCAAGGAAAATGTCGTTTTGTTCAAAAATTGTTTTTTGGTTACTTAAATAAAAGTGATTTTTTTATACAGCGTCATTCAAAAATTCTGTAACAAATGGGAAACATTTTTATTATTGATTTCTCAGAAAATTTTATTCTTGATAAGTTTAAGATCAAAAAAAGTTCAATAAAAACTCATATGACACTAGATTTTAGCGATTTTTGAAATATTCACAAGAGTGGTGTCCTTATTTTAAGAGATACAAAAAAAAATTACAGGAAAAAGTTATTTAGAATCTAAAAATAAGGCTAAATTTAAATTTTGACAGTCAAATTCCAATTTTTATTTTTTAAGAAATTTCAACATTAAAAAGCCTGCACCAAATGGAAAAGTTTTTTATTATCGATTTCTCAGAAAATGTTATTCTTGATAAAAGTTGGTGCATGGTATAAAACTAATTTTAAGATTTAAAAGAAATTCATAAAAGTCATAGGACACTAGATTTTAGCGATTTTTGAAATATTCCTAGGAGTAAAGTGCCTTTATTTTTAGAGAAAATTATGAGAAAAGTTATTTAGAATCTCAAAATAAGGTTCGATTTAAACTTTGACGATCAAATTCCAATTTTTATTTTTTAAGAAATTTTAAGCACTTTACTCTTGCGAATATTAAAAAATCGTTAAAATCTAGTGTCCTATGACTTTTTATTAAACTTTTTTTCATCTTAAAATTAGTTTTAGACCATGCACCAACTTTTATCAAGAATTAAATTTTCTGAGAAATCGATAATAAAAAACTTTTCCATTTGTTGCAGACTTTTTGAATGTTAAAATTTCTTAAAAAATAAAAATTGGAATTTGACCGTCAAAATTTAAATCTAGCGCTATTTTGAGATTCTAAATAACTTTTTCCTATAAAATTTTTTTGTCTCTCTTAAAATAAGGGCACTTTACTCTAGCGAATATTTCCAAAAACGTTAAAATCTAGTGTCCTATGACTTTTTATCGAACTTTTTTTCATCTAAAAATTAGTTTTAGACCATGCACCAACTTTTATCAAGAATAAAATTTTCTGAGAAATCAAAAATAAAATTTTTTCCCATTTGTTGCAGACTTTTTGAATGACGCTGTATAATAGAAGCATAAAATTGAATTGATTGTTTGTTTTATAAATTCTGTGTACCATTCTGTATATTTTGTCAATGTGTTAGTAAACTTATCTATTCTAAATTCTAATTTATTTAATATCAACTTTCAACAATTTTTTTTATAAGAGCCCTTTATGGATTCCTTAGCTTTTAGGTTTCAGTTCGCTACAGACTCTGCAGGCGATTGTTACGCCACTGCTATCTAATGTTTTAAAGAAACTACATACAGGAAAACAGACTGAACCTACAATAAAAATAAATGCAGACGGTACTTTGTTAGTTTAAAAAAGGAACAGAAAAAGTAACTATGTCGTGCAAGTACTACACACACATAAACAACCACAAAATGCAAAATATTTGCTTAAAATACCTTAAAAACTATAATTATAATGATCATAATTATTTAAAAAAAAGAAGATTTTAGTGGTCATGCAAAAATAACAATTTAAGACTATTAAACAAAAACACAGCAACATTACAATATCAGTGAATATAAAACAGGTTCAATAAAAATGGTTAATATAAGGTTTGTTCTAACAAGGCTATATACGATCAAATGTACTATAAGGATTCTGCGCAGTATCGATATCTCCATCACAGTCTCTGATAGTTGATGTTACAAAATTAATACATGAACTAGTCAGTGTACAGTCAAAACAGTACTTGAATGAAAGCATGTACTACACTAGCACATGGATTTTTACACGCATGCACTGTTCACAACTAACATGAGCTCAGGTAGCTATGCATCGCCCAATCCCATTTAGTACTGGATTCTTAAGGTTTTTACCCTTGCGATGCGCTCATTTCTATGAACCCAATAGACACAAATGCCATTTACAGTTAGGCCAGTCGTAAAAGCGTTCCAATTACGGCTAATACTGGCCAATACATTTACTAGTACATAGTTCACGCCAGGGCATGAAACCGGTTTTTTAAACCGGTTTAAAAAACCGGTTAACCGTTATTTTTTGTCAGAAAGTGATTTTTAACCGAAACCGTTACTTTTAAAAGCAAAAAAAACGGTAACCTTTAACCAAAATAATAAAAAACCGTTTTTTTTAACGTCTTTTTTTTAATAAAAATTACGATGAAAAATACAAAATCTGTAGTAAATGCGATTAGTTTACCAAAAGTCATTGCTGAACTCTTGATTGTACATTTATTATAAAATTATAAATAAATAATATCTTTTCATACTTTGCATTCCTGATCTAAATAATTTTAAAAACCGGTTAATTTAACCGGTTTTTTCTAAACCGGTTTTTTACGAATAAAACCGGTTTTTCAACAAAAACCGTTATAAAAATAAAGTTCTCGATTTCGGTTAACCGTTAACCAAAATTTTTTTCGGTTTCGAGCCCTGGTTCACGCATGCGAATAAACTTATTCATGTACTGATTCATGAATTGGTTTTAAATCGCTTGTTGGAACAGATCTATAAATATCATAATCAATAAGTTTGTTCCAGCAAGGCTATGTACGATCCAACGAACCGTCAGGATCACGATTCTGAGCAGTATCAGTATCGCGTTCCAGCACAATCTCTGATGCTGTTCCAGCAATTATCGGAACAAATTCATGAACTAGTTAGTGGACGGTAAAAACAGTACATGAACGAAAGCAAGAATTTTGGCTGGATTTTTACATGCATATATCAGTACGTGAACTAGTACAAAATCGCCTGCTGAAACAAACCTTGATCATGTAGTATGGGTACAAAGAAGTGATGCAGGCAAATGCTCGTCTAATTAATTGAATTAGTAAATGTAGCCATGTCGAATAAATAACTTTAAATAAATTCCTCATTTAAACTTTATTTTTGCCCATTGATAAGTGCTAACTATCATGGTCGAATTGTAGTGATAATATAATCCCCGTAACTCTAACAACTAAAACGTGTATCTTAGGTTTTTCCAACTATAGTCATATTGTTATTGTTTTAAGTTTAAAATTTAATTAAGTCAAACTAAAAACATTGACATTTTTCAAATTACAAAAAACTGGTCAGCAACCTATACTTTTGACGCTTTTAATTGCTATTAACGGTCTTGTTTTAATCAACAATTTGGTGAGTCAAATTATCATTTTTATTGAACCGTGTGACTAACACAAAATAAACCTTGTAAATAAAAAACCTTCCTACCCCTTCTTGGTGAATTTAACGAGTCTTGTAAGCATACTGGTAATACATGGAATTTGTTTTTGACGATGCATGGTTATTGTATCGGGCGTATTACTTTCATAGTCAATTGCCACTCGTTGGCATACGAATGTTAGTAGGGTGAGCAGATCCAATTCGAAACCGTTATGTTCCAATTCCTCGCAGAGCGCTTGCATGAACCAAGAACCGCGGGTGGTGTTGCGCCACGAATAAAAACCTGTAAAAGTTCAATAACACAAAATGAATGTCGATTCAAAAATAGTTGAAAAATAAAATGCGATTAAAAATTAGTGTAGATAACCCAAAAACAATTTAAAGAAACTTAAATAAAAACATTCTCATAAGTCGCTATGTTATTTAAAAGTGTAAGGCTGACAAGAATTAACAATATCACACAGAGCCGAATTAAGGTCGGTTGAGGCCCCGGGCGCAGAAGGAAATATTGGGCCCTTAAAAAAGAGAAAGGCAGGACAATTAAAACACATGTAAACCATTTTTTTAAATAAATAAAAAATATTATGTACTATTAATGTTTTATAGTCTTGAAATAATAGTTGAACATAAATGTAAAAGTATAATTATAATTAATGCTAGTATACGTATAATAGGAGTAACAATCAGAAATTAGAACAATAAAATCATAGAATTATACTTGAAATTAAATTTACAAATGTGGAAATATTTAAATAATTTTTTTTCTTGCTTTTCGTTTTTCAAACTTATTAATTATCTCATCACAATCAATAATTTTAAGTAAATCACTCTCTATATACTATAAAATAGCCATATTATTTAGTCTTTCTTCTGACACCGAATTTCTTAGATAATTTTTTATTATTTTTAGACAAGAAAATGAGCGTTCCCCCGATGCGTTTGAAATTGGCACATTTGAAAAAGTTGCATTCATATCTAATGCTTTATTGTATCTATTATTAATTGATCGCTTGTCTCCATCTAAAAAGATTAAAAATTGTTCCAACTTATCTTTAAAATTGCTTGAATCTGTGTCATCTTTATACATTTCTATTAAATTTTTAACGCACTTTTTTTTCTTCTACACACAATATAAACCCGAAAAAAGCTCTAAAACTACTTATAGGTAATATAACATTTTTATAGATTTTTCCGCGTCTGTTCAGTTCTGCTATTAAATGATCGCATATTACGTAGAGTACGTTATGTGAAAAAAAATCCTTTGGATTTTCTGTACATGTTCGCTTGCGATCATTTTCAAATGTTTGATCCGTTAGTTCTTTAACTTTTGATTCGATTTCGTTGAAATTACGTCTTGTTTTCATTAATAAAATTTTTTAAACCTTTTTATAATGTCACACCTTTAACAATTGTGCAGTCAATAGATTGTAAAGATTTACTTGTTGCATTGATCCTTTGCAAAATTTTATTCCATAGGACTGTCATTATGGCAATTTTATAAACATTCATTTGTTTAAGTAATGATTTTGCTTTAATTACTTACAACAGTCTTTTTTTTCTTTTGTGGAATTGCATTTCTCATCTAAGGCCTCTTTCACATTTTTGTAGGCACATTTTAACGCCGAAACTGCATCAGCTCTGGCAGACCACCTAGTATCTGAGAATTTCTTTAATGTATAAGAATTTTTATGCAATTTATTGCATAACATGTTCCATTGAAACGTTGATGCAGAGAAAAAAAAACAAACAAATTTAGCACGAATAAAAAATATCTGGAAGCATTACTATAACTCTCTGCAACAACATTACCAACTAAATTAAGTAAATGACTAGAGCAGGGAATAAAGCTTGCTGATGGAGCATGTGTATAGGATGCAACGTAGTCATGAAATAATGAAAATAAGCGAATATAAACATACTATCAGGTTTTACCGCCGATTGTAAACTTGTACGTAATTAAAATTGCACACATGAAACCAAACTTGGTGTACTTAAAAAAAAGGTAAAGTTGGGGTTTAGCAGGGCCCTTTAGAAGTCGGGGCCCAGGGCGCACGCCGTTAAATCCGCCTCTGATATCACATATGTAACTTTTAATATTGTAAAAATTATATTACAATTTACAATATATCAAAATGAGCAAATTTGGCAAGTTTCAATTCTGTTAAACTTTGCTAATGTAATGTACCAGAGTTACCCATGTAACGCGATAAAGTTTTCATTTAAAAAATTAATATTGAGTGACACACTGTTAAACAAAATATACCTGGTACAGTTGAATATGCAATAAGAAAATCAGCTTGAGTTGGAATTCTGTATGAATGTGTGGGGTGTCCATCAGTTTCAGTTCTCGACAAAGTAACTCCACCATCCAATTTATCACCTTGACAAGCCTGAATGAAGAAAAGCTTTGGCTTTCCTATAATAAATAATGTATAAGAAAGATATTCTAAACTACACAAATCAGATTAAAATAAACTGGATACAGTTGAGATGCAAAGTATCAAGTAGTAATAAACACATGTAGATTGGAAAAGAATTATAGTTTTTACATGATAAAGCCACAACAGTTTATCAAGCACAGTAAATGTATGAATCTGAAGCCTGGTAATCTATGCTTTGCTCAGACTATCATAGCTGGCACAATGTTTACATGTTAGTGTGCAGCGCTAGAGTTTAACTATCACAAAAAGTTTGTAACCCATTCACTATACAATAACGTTTATTAAATCCTTGGTATGTTTGTGGATAACTTAAAATGTCTTTTATCAACAAAAAAAAAGTTGTTTTATTCCATGTCCAACATGTAAATATAGTGGCAGCCATGATAGTCCCAGCAAAGCATAGATTACCGTGAAGCCCTCAATCGTAAATGAAGTATTTTACTGATGTGCAATGTGTGCTGCTTTGTAAAAATAAGGATGCATGCAAGTTTTACCTTTTAAAAACCTGATTTAATACTAAAAACTATAGTACTAAATGAACTTACACCAATAATGTTAAAGACGATAACTTACCTGCTAAAGTTGGACATCTATCTGCTGTAAATGGACTCCACAAAGAATCAGGTTTATATGGTGTATCTTTAGCATATAAAATTCCCAGCTCTCCATGAGACAATACGGCCATCAAAAAGCAGTCATTATCGGCATGACTCATATTAGCCGCTGCAAGAATACATATTATACATAAATATCTCTTTATTGTAACTTTGGTCTTTTTTACCTGCAACGACTCGTGCATGAATATCTCTGTATTCCAAATCAAGAAACACATGGACTTCAAATCCCATTTTTTCTAAACGGCTTACGAAGCACTCACAATCAACTTTTGTTCCGGACCGAGGTCGAAGCCCGGAAACTTCAAAACGCTCGTGATTGAATATTAGAGCTATACCTCGACTTTTGTGATCCATTTTATAATGAGTAGCGTTACGTTCCGATGGCATAGTTGCTATCACAGACTGATATATATACCTATAACACACAATCAATTAAATAACTTCCGACAAACAATGAAAAAAACGTACCTAGTATTTCCTAAGGCATCGTGCTGGTCTTCAACATTATTACCATTTCCAATACAATTGCCGTCTTTAGAATCCATGTTTCCCGTTGTTTTTTTTTATTACAATAAAACACAAAAGATGTAAATAATGAACTATATGTCAAATTTATAACCTCATCTGATGGAACGAGACTTCTTTGTTTCTAACGGTTATTTGTTTATGTATCTCTTTCTAACCTTCATAAATTTTGTAGTAACTATCTCACTCTAACAACAAGAAGTAATTTCGCGCCAAGGAACAATTTCATTTCCCATAATGTTTACAGGAATTCATAGATAAATGCAATTTATTTTCCAACAGTAAGTGTGTGATATATTATTAAAAATGAACAAATATTTTAATTTAACTATAAAAACTTTTAGGGAAA
Organism: Elmis aenea; assembly: GCA_947652605.1. NCBI lineage: Eukaryota > Metazoa > Arthropoda > Insecta > Coleoptera > Elmidae > Elmis > Elmis aenea. The sequence goes on along the minus strand of OX393577.1, from coordinate 55,746,928 downwards.
TAGAACTTGTCATTTTGATTTTTATGGAAAATGAACAGTAGTTCATGCGTATTATTATAGACCACTTTCAAATTTAGAGGGTGGGGATTGTGTGCCGTTTTAGGTGTTCACTGCTTACAGTTTTAACTTCTCCATTTTACCTCATTTCCCGCGCTAAGGGTGTACATGCATCACCATACTGTTTTAACTTTGTGTCGTTTTTAAATTTTAATTCAAATCAAAAATGTCTGGACGTGGAAAGGGTGGAAAAGCTAAAGGAGGAAAATCCAAGTCCCGATCCAGTCGTGCCGGGTTACAATTCCCAGTCGGCAGAATTCATCGTTTATTGCGTAAGGGAAACTATGCTGAGAGAGTTGGAGCTGGTGCCCCTGTATATCTAGCTGCAGTTATGGAATATTTGGCCGCAGAAGTATTGGAGTTAGCAGGAAACGCCGCAAGAGACAACAAAAAGACCAGAATTATACCTCGCCACCTTCAACTAGCCATCAGAAACGACGAAGAACTGAATAAATTACTCTCAGGTGTTACCATAGCTCAAGGAGGTGTACTGCCTAATATTCAAGCAATACTTTTGCCAAAGAAAACATCTACTTCCTCTGCTTCTGGCAAAGGTGGCAAGACCCAATCTCAGGATTATTAATTATTAGATTATTACTTAAGTGTCCTTCATTTTTAATCAGTGTTTATGTAGTTTCCGTTATATGTTAGTATCACCGACTTATTTTATAATTAAATTATTGGAACCCCAAATTTTCTTTTTTTTTACAATTGATTTCTAATATTTTGTTGTACATACTGCAATTTATCATAAATGGACATGTATTGTTAACCACTTCATTTGGAATTTGTGATTGATAATAAAAATAAAGATATTAACTTATTAACAAAGGGTGTTACAGTCTAGGGTTTCATATTAAAACGATTAACACTGTTTATTGTTAAATTATTTCATTAATTCAGAAGCATTTAAAAATTAGTTCGTTTAAAGTAGGGCTGTGGAGTTAAAAGTCAAAGTTTAAGAAACATTTCTGATCAGTGCAGTTGGAGTCTGAAAATAATTTATCAAGTCCATGTTAAAATTTTATAAATTAAAAAATTGCAAGGTGGTCATTAACTCGTTTGAATTTTGACTCAATTCTGAATCTTTATATATTTTTTCTCTTCTATATTGCTTACCATTAAGTGTATTGAGTATTTAATTTTGTCGGAATTAGAGTCAAACTACTAAAAAATCAGGAGTAGAATGGTTTTTTACCGACTGCAGCCCTGGTTTAAGGCCTCAAGAGTTTTAAGTTAACTTTTATTCAAGGGTTTGGAGCAGTCCAATTTTTAAATTGCTCCGATCCGGCATAAAAATGCCTGCTCCATGCTTCAAATATTGTTAACATTTTTAAAACAAGTTTTTTAATTACAAAATTGGTTTTTAAAAACAAAGTTTTAACTTTATCGGATATGTGGAAGTTGGTCAAAAATTACAATATTTGACCCTAACAAACAAGTGAAGTTAAATGTTTGTAAAAAACAAATTTTTGATCTAAAGGTTAAAAAAAGAAAGTAGTTTAATAAAAAATTGGAGCGGTTGAGCAATAAAAACTATTTACTCCGGACTCCGCTCCTGCTCTGAGCAAAAACCATTGCTCCAATGCTCCGCTCCAAACCTCTGCTTTTATTGGTTTCAATGACCTAGAAGTAATTGCTCTTAAATTATTTAAATTTAACTTTTTTTAAATTATAATAGGAAACTGACTATAAATAAATTATTATATTCATGACAGACCCTCCCGTAATTCAACGTGCATTATAATTTCTTTGGAATCAGGGCTAAATTTTTTTCAAATAAAAAAAACATTTGCTAAATAAAATTATTATTTTATATTTTTTAATACATAAATTGCCAACGAACATTAATAATGAAAATATAAATTAATCTGCTAGTCTAAAGAAAAGTGTAACAGAGAGCGATCTTTACAAGACCAAATTTTAAAGCACTTTTGTTGTACTGTACTCCACGCATCATAATAATCCTTTGCCAGTTGTTTAACGTAACCATATTTAATGCTGATCAAATCTTCATCAAACAATTTTATATTATTTTTATGCAAAAAGTTTATTAATAACCTAAACAACTCTATTTTGCATATCTGTAATCTGCCATTCTTTGTGTTCTTGTTTTTTTTTGTTACCCCTTGCTTCTGTCCCTCAACCGAAATTTCCAGTGGTCTGCAAATATTCAAAAACTCAAATGTATCAAATACAAGGGTTTATTAACATTTATTACCTGTTATTCAATTTGCACCAGACTATACTACTTGGACATGGTTGTTTTGATTCTGTTTTTGAACATTCAAAACCTTCTACTGCTTGTCCAACAGCAAATTTGTGTTGTTTGTAAGGAAAAATTAAATCCACGTCATCAAATCTATCATAAACAGCTCTGAGTAACGCAGTTTCACAAAAAGGTGTGTTGCCAGATATTGTAAAAGTATTAAAATAAATAGGTTCATCGAGTAGCAAACTCAACAGCGATCCTTGCACGCCCACAAATGACCATTTTGCAATTTTATCACTGCATGACACTGAGAGGGTAGGATCGCCTCGACCTGCAATAATTATTAATATAATTTTTAGTTGTTGTTAAACTTTTGCATGTTGTAAAGTACAGGTATGCCAGTTATTTATGTTATATCACAAAAATTTATGAACAAGTTGCAGTATCATTGATTGTATCACTTTTACTAATGGAAACTATTTTTGTCCTTATAATGTCTATTTTATAATAATATATAGGGGCAAGACAAAGTGCAGGAACAGTCTATTATCTTAGTTATTTGTAAACCTTTTTTTTAATGTAGCTTAAATATATGGTTAAAAATAAAGAATATATTGATGATATTTTAAATTGTTTGCATTTCTGGTTTGGCAGGAAATGACTTCAACTTATTTTTTTTTTAATGAAACACCCTTTATATTTTTACATTTTTTAATGCAGAATAAAAAACTACATTTAGAAACATAGCCAACAAAGGTTTAATTTAAAATACAGTTAATAAAAAAAACTATCACAAAATCAAGATACATGTATTTACTGTCAGTTTGTTGTCAAATTTTATTGTTGTATATCATCAATCATTAAAGACATTGATAATGGCAGTAAACGTTATGGTGCCTTTCCACGTGAGAGTAAACTACTCTCGATATCAGCGTCGCCAAGGATACAGCCAATCGCGAGTTACTCTCAGGGGCTGTATCCTTGGCGACGCTGCTATCGAGAGTAGTTTACTCTCACGTGGAAAGACACCATTACATTATCATCAAAATTTCAATTCACTTTGATTCTGTAACTTTTACTGCCATTATCAATTTCTTAATGATACACAACAATAACATTTGACAACAAACCGACAGTAGTACAGGGTGGTCCAAATTCGATGGGATTACATGGGTATCTCGCTTAATAGGCAAAATAAAGGAACGGTTAAATTGCCAAAAATGTGAAGTTTTTTAACACAAACTCAGAACTGTTTTCAAAAATATTCTATCATTTCCGGTTTTTGAGTTATTAGAGAAAAACTGTTTTTTTGTTATATTTATAATGTGTCATATCTCTCTTATTGTTTTAAATATCGAAAAAGTTTATGAAGATTAGTTTTAGATATTTTTATGTAGATTTTGATAGTACTATAATTTTACACTTGCCGTTAAAAAGTTATGACACAAACTTACCTTTTTTTAAATGGAAGCTATAGTTGGCTATGACCTATTTAAATTCCTAATTTTTTTCTCACTCCAAATATATAAGGGTTGATGTATTTATTTTCAATAATACGCAAGTTACAAAGGTGTTTCTGTTTTTTTTAAAGATGAAAACCAAAAAGTAGGCTGTGAAAACAAAAAAAATCAAGAAAAACCGGAAATGATGGAATATATTTGACAACCTTGATTGTGTGAGTTTATTAGTTTTTTTAATCACTTTATTTTAAAATAAAACCCTTCATGATGTTTCTAAATGCAGTTTTTTATTCTGCATCCGAAATTGTGAAAATTTTCAGGGTGTTTCACTTAAAAAAATTAAGTTGGGGTCAATCCCACTAAACCGGACATGCAAAAAAATTAAAATATTATCAATAAATTCTTTATAGTTGATCAATTACTCAACTCAAATTTTAAAAAAATATTGAAAATAACTAAGATAATTGACCGTTCGACGACTTTCTCTAACTGTATGATATGAAATGATAATTTAATCTACATATAGCCATGGAATGACAGCATAGTATGTTACTGACCTTCTAAATATCATACAACATTCATGACCGATCAAGCTTATTTTTATACCATAGCTGGTTCAAAATTCAAAGTAGGGTATCTCAGTAACTATAGTAGTTATTGAAAATCTGATTTAAGCCTTTATAGCAACTTTTTTGAAATAAATGTATGTGTTATCAGAAATGTACTATTACACTTGACAAGCTACTCAACAAATATTTGGACTACCCCTTTAACTACTTTACATACCAGGTTTTGTTCTAACTGCTCCTATGGTGTGATAATTTTTACCCGGTAGATGTGGATCCTGTTTAGTTTCATCTGGCAAACATTTAGCTCCTGTACGAAATACATCAGCCTCTAAACATAATTTAACTCGCTTCGCAACAACAGGTGATTCAAATTCGTTTTTTCTTTTTGCACCACTGTCGATACAACTCGAAGTACTTTCTTCGAAAATATTAGAATCGGTTGAAACATCAACAGTTTTTTCAATGAGACAATCGCCAAAATCATCCGTCGATTGTTTGAGAAAGATCGCAGCATCACCACAAGGCACATGTGTTGTAAAGAAATGAAATTTTGTATCATTCTTAAGCCTGCATTTATTAATTCCATCAATTTTTTTTAATATATCGCTTTGGTTTTCGTAGCTGAGATCTATTTCGTGGTATAGGTATTGTAGAAATCCTCGTCGACAGATTACTTCTGCGTGGGAATCGTTTAAAATATCGCCTTTGGACGACATTGAATTTTTTCCTATGCACTTTGAACCTGTCCCGAGAGCAACTACTTCGAAACTGCCACTGTGTTCCTTAATAATAGAGGACATAACAGTCCATTCATTGGCAGTCGGTTTTCCAGTTTTGGGCAGACTTTTGAAAGTTTTATAACTAAGACTAGCTATTCTATTGCAAAAATTTTGATCATATTCAACCATCTTAAGTAACAGTGAATAACACAGTTTTCGCAAAAACCGCTTTTAAGTAAAATATCTTATATAACTTTTAAACAACAAAGTAACTAATTTTATAAATTTTTCTATTAAAATTATAGCCTATAGCACGCGCGTTAAACAATAAAACTAACTTTAATTACATAACAAATTCAACAAATTAAAATAAAAAGCATCTAAAGCAATGTTTTTTGTAATTGAAATCATTCACTAAGAGAGTAGAACCGTGAGAATCGCAAACTTTATACTTAGAAATTAAATTTAAGAACATTTATTATCGATTATTTAACTGAATTGGGATCCCAAGCATATTTATCTGTTGTTTTTAGACCGCTTAGAGTAGCCATGTCGGAAACAGGGATTTCAAAATCCAATTCGATATTTTCTTGTATATGTTTACGAGACCTTGCCTTGGGTATTACTGCGATATTTTGTTGAAGTGCCCAACGCAGTAGCACCTAGTGAGTAAAAAAATCACAACTTAAAAGAATGATTTTGAGCGACGTTTTACAACTAAAACATGTTCAAGTAACAAGAACTATACAGGTGGAACAGCTTTTAAGTTTTTATAATACTGGATGGGCAGCAAAGCAGGATTTGAGGCACAAAATTAGAACTGGTTTTGGCGGTTGGGACTCAATATAAATATGATACAGTGGATAAATACAACTTTATCAAACAATGGAAAAGATACAGGAAAAAATTATCAAAGGCTTAAGATGTCTAACGGCGTTAACGAGGATAAAAATGTATATCTAAAAAATACTTATAAGACCAATAGTTATGAACAGGGTGGTCCAAATTCAGTGGGATTGCATGGGTATCTCGGTTAATATTTAAGATAGAGAAACGGTTAAACTACCAAAAATGTGCAATTTTTGAGACAAACTCAGAACCGTTTTCAAAAATATTCTATCATTTCCGGTTTTCGAGTTATTGAATAATTTTTTTTTTTGTCATATTAATAATGTGTCATATCTCCGTTATTTTTGTAAATATCGAAAATATTTATGAAGACTATTTTTAGATATTTTTATGTTTAATTTGATTATACAAAAAAAAAATGTTTACGCTCGCCGTTAAAAAGTTATGAGACAAACTTACCTTTTTTAAATGGAAACGATAGTTGGCTAAGACCTATTTAAATTCCTTATTTTTTCTCATTCCAAATATATTATAAGGGTTGATGTATTTGTTTTCAATAATACGCAAGTTACGAAGGTTTTTTAGGTTTTTTTTAAAGAAAATCATAGGCTGTGAAAACAAAAAAAAAAAAAAAACAAGGTGTGAAACCTTTTAAAACTCATGTGGTACAAGTTACCAAGGTTTTTAAATTTGTTGTTGAGATAAACATCAAACATTTTTGAACATAAGATAAACAGCAATATACTACATTATTGCTGATTCCGACTATGTTGTTGTTATCGTATGTTCAAATAATTATGTTTATCTCAACTACAAATTAAAAAACCTTGGTAACTTGTACCACATGAGTTTTAAAAGGTTTTACACCTTGTTTTGTTTTTGTTTTCACAGCCACAGCCTATGATTTTCTTCAAAAAAAAAAAAAATACTAAAAAACCTTCGTAACTTGCATATTATAGAAAATAAATACATCAGCCCTTATATATTTGGAATGAGAAAAAAATAAGGAATTTAAATAGGTCATAGCCAACTATCGCTACTATTTAAAAAAATGTAAATTTGTGTCATAACTTTTTAACGGCGAGTGTAATTATTTTTTGTTAATATAATCAAATTAAACATAAAAATATCTAAAAATAATCTTCATAAATATTTTTGATATTTACAACAACAACGGAGATATGAAACATTATTAATATGACAAAAAAAACACTTTTTATTCAATAACTCGAAAACTGGAAATGATAGGATATTTTTGAAAACGGTTCTGAGTTTGTCTCAAAAAAACTGCACATTTTTGGTAATTTAACCGTTTCTCTATCTTAAATATTAACCGAGATACCCATGCAATTCCATCGAATTTGCACCACCCTGTACAAGTGTACACGAATGAGATGTGGAAAATGAATCAAAAAGAAGGAAAAACATTACGGGTCTGGAAAAGGAAGGTATTACAGAAAATATTCGAAGGAAAAATGGGAAGAGAACAAAGGAGAACAAGAACAAATGAGGTGGCTGGGACGTATATCAAGATTGCTGTAGAAAAGAATAATGAAACAAGTGTCTACCTGAGGGAGGAGTAACCGGAAGAAAAACAAGGAGAAGACCCCGGATAAAATAGTAAGAGGCAGTGAAAAGGACCTGGAGGAATAAGAGGTTAAAAAATGAAAGAAAAAAAACTGACAAAGAATTAAAATAAATGGATGAAAATATGTCACAAAGCCATGAGCCCAGCTTGGTCTAAAGAGCTGATTAAATAAAAATAATATTACAAAGTACGCATTCATATACAATTACAGTACACATACCTGTGCAGGACTTTTTTTTAGCTTTTGTGCTACCGCTACAACTGTGGGTTCAGTGATAAGGCTTTTATTGTTAGTGCCACCCAGTGATGAATATGCCTGTAAAAGTATCTCTTCTCTTTCACAATAGCGTTTCAGTTCTGACTGGTGATGGTGCGGATGCCATTCAACCTATGAATATAAATAAATATTTTTTTAAAGAGTTATTAAAAATTACTAAGAATTTTAACTTATATCAGCCCAACAGTACTCTAAAATATATGCACATTTAAAATTTGAATATAAAAATTTAAAAAATAGCTACAGAATTTAATAAATATGCTTTCATTTTGAATGATTAGGTCACAACGCTGATATTAAACTATTTCAGTATGACATTTTTAAACTTCCAGATTTTATAACCATTGCAATTAAGACAAAAAAATATAAGCATGTTAACATTCAAAATCATATTCCAAGATTTAAGCTGAAGTGATTACAGTACATATTAAATAACCATTTAACAAAATAAAATTATTTCTAGCAAAAACAGTTGAACGTTATTTACAACAGGTGACCACTGTTACATGGGAGTGTTTTATTGTGATATTAAATACATATATTTAGCCACACATTTATGTTGCAAAATTTTTTAAAATCTAAGCAATTATAAAACAAATGACTATCATCTAAGAATATCTACAGCCAGAGGCTCGCCGTGCCGAAGGTGCAAGGGGTGCTTTGCACCCTGGCGCATCAATCAAGGGCGCATGCAACGAGATAAAATTGTGCCTTTATATGTTTTTCTGCAAAAGCGAAGTAACGCAGCGGGGTTTTCCTTAAGAATAATTTGCCTCAATACGATACGAGCTGAACAAAAGGAATATTACTTGCGCTCAGGGTAACCAGGTGAATTGTTGCTTGAATTGCCAAAGAAGCGCACTTAATTAGTCAAAATCGCCAACAGAGAAATATGCGATAAAGGGTTACAAAAAAAATATTAAAGACCAAAAACAGAAACATAATTCACATAAATTCAACAAAATCAGAATTACATGTAAACATAACATACAGTACTGCGCAAAAGTATGGAAACAAACAGATATTATTGAAGATATTTCAATAAAATTTAGTATCTGACCGTTATATGTTCCAGATTTGATGAAAAATTGAGATAGCTCGTATCTCGGAAAATATCAATTTTAGTTATAAAACAGGTTTATTGTTTTTGAAAGACAATTAAATTTTCTCTAAGACTAAGAAAATATAGTGTTGTATTTAAAGAAAAATGAATTTCTAGATGTTTAGTTTCACTATTTTGACCAAGCGTAAAAAGCGCTCTATATAATATTTTTAAAATGTAGAAAAGTGTTAATTAATTTATTGTCAATCTAAATTTCATTCGTAGACTTATCGCCATCTAGCGGAAATTTAAGTGGAAAAATTCCCCATATTTCAACAGGCTTCTGAACTCCGAATCTACGTTTACTATTACGTAAAAGTAAAATGACAATGTCAATTTTCGTTTATAATACGCTTGCGCTTGCGAAGCGAATTACAATAACTTCTCTCTACTTTCTATGGAATGTTGCCAATTGTACATTTTTTATCCGTGACATTAACAATATGGATTTAGGGTGCCAGAAATGAGTTCACACCCTGGCAATTAATACCAACGGCGCACCACTTACAGCTTCCTCGGCTAATATCTCTACAAAAAACTTGAACTGTGGAAACCCTTTTTGTTTAACTTTAAAAAAAATAATAACTATAATGTTTTTTAAATCCCCCTTAACAATTAAGTCATAGCAATGTTTTATGTTAGCAAAATTTGATACCATAATTTATATACTTCATATTTCCTTTAAAAAAAAAATTGATCCTTAACTAAAATAATTTTAAAGAAAATATCAATATTCAAGTTTGCACACTATATCACATTTAATGTTACATTGTATTGTTGTTCTTCTTTACGGTAAATATTTAAAAAAAGCAGAGATCACATGGTTAGATAAATTCGAAATTTTACCACAAAAACAAAAACATTTAAGACATTCGCAAATAGTCAATATAATTGGGACAATATTATCGCCACATCCTATTAGGCCAACCACAATTTCCTTAATATCAACGTGCAATAATACAAAATATTAAATTATTGATAAACTAATTATTACCTGGTTTACAGCCGGTTTAACGCCAGAATTACTACCAAGCAATTCGGTAAGATGTCTTACTGTATAATTCGACACGCCAATATCTTTTGAGAGACCTCGCTCTTTTCCACCTACTAAAGAAGTCCAACTTGCAGCACGCAGTCTTGCATTTTCAGGACTGTTTGTTGGAACACCAGATGCTCCAGGCCAGTGTATTAAATAAAGATCTAAATAATCACACTGAAGATTACGTACTGAATTTTCCAAAGCCTTGACGGCCTCACTTCCTTGGTCGCTAGGAGCTAAAATCAAAAAGTCACAACAAAATAGAAATGTGAAGACAAACACATTTAAATTAAAGATTTCTTCTAGTTAATTCTTGCTCAGTTACAGCTCGAGTTATAAAAATGTTGAAATTGTAGTTTTTATGTAGCTTTAATGGTCTATAATATTAATAATCAAATTCTTCAATTTATGTCTAAAACCCTTTTTGCCATGCAAAAATTTAATATATAAAATATATTGATGGTTTTTAAGAAACCATTATTTTTACAATTCTTTTACTACATTGTAACTTGATCAATGTTGGTTTATTTTTGATATTCAACCTGTGCTCGACACATGCTAATATTTCTACATGGATTCAATTCGTGTATCATGATCCTGTTTTAATCATATGTATTATTTTTCAAATAGCCCTAACAAAGCTCATATATAATAAACAGATAAAAAATCTATATACAAACTAATTACAAAGGCATAAGAATATAGTAAAAAAAATTATTTATCTTAATGCAAGACCTTATTCAAGTTTTTATTTTCAAGTTGCACTAGTACCGATTAAAATCAAAAAAATATATAAATAATCTCTTTTATCTGTCCATTAATATAAACATTTTAGTTATTTGAATATTTTTGTCTAAAAAAATGTCTGGCGTGATTAGACCATGAAGACAACTTCTTTGCATAAGTGAAAATAAATAACCTATTTTTGGATTTGAAAGTTGAACATTATAAACTAATTCGTGTAATTTTAAATCCAAACTATTTCCCCTACAAATTCTCATTAAAGCATGTTTTTTTGACCAACTAACACCTTATGGGTTATGATAATCTTCCATGAAAAAATCATTATCAACATATTAAAATATTGACACGACATAGATAAGACAAGAAAATCCTCTATCTGAGTTTAACAAAAACCAAAATCCAAGTGATTTTGGAAAAAGTTGAATATCATCGTTTTAGATACATCAAAATTTCAAAACTAATTTTAATGTAATTTAATATTATCATACTATAAAAATGTTTGCTAAAAAAAACTTCAACATTATCAAAATATCCACAGCATGTTGAATAATGTTGAAGATAAAGATCTAGTTGTTAGTCATGAGTACAACTTAAGTACATTTTTTGGTGATTATTGAAATAAGTATAGAATTTTTTAGAAGGTAAATCCTTACAAAAAAATTTGTTTTGATTATCAAGATTTTTAGGCACTTAATTGTCCTAGCAGTTTCATAGCATCACATTTAATCAACTAAAATATTGCAGTACTAAACAGATAAGAACACAGTTTACACAAATTTGGACAACTTCAACTACATATTGTTAATTTTACTGTAAATTTTTACTGTAGATTGAGTTCTATGTTATTTTTATTATGCAATTATAAATATTTATACAACTTTTGAACAATTTATGTAGCAAAAATTATTGAGGGAAATAAATAATTTGTGGTTTCACTCCAAGTTCCAAACTAATATACTTCTAAGACTTACATAGTTTTGAAGTGATGAAAATATCTTCACGTTTTAATTTATATTTCGGAAGCAATTCTTTCAAGGCGTCTCCTATATCCTGTTCATTACCATACACTGCAGCAGTATCTAAAACAATTGTTTGATAATATTTTATGAACCTACATGTTAGCAAATTAATATATGAATTCCAACATTAATTAATTTTAGGTTATAACAAAGATCAATACACAAAGTTTACTTCAAAATCCAAATAACTCAAAACTCGATCATTACAAATAATATTTCTAATTAATCAGTACACATCTTATTGTAAATAACGCTTAAGTTTATTTTTAAATATCGTTGTCTACACTGGGCATTATTTAATTTAAGAAATAATGTTCTGTGAGTACGAGGGAGAACAACATATAATTAACGAACTTAAATACTATACTATACACTAATTTTACCTATAGCACGATATCCAGCAGCTAAGGCATAATCTAGAACTTCTTTGATCAGTTGCTTTCCCTGGATCTGGAAGGTTCCAACTACAAAAAAATAACTAATAACACAAAAACCAACTCAAATAATTTTTTAACTGTACATCCAATCAGTGGCATGTAGTTTCCACTTATTAATTTAAACTTCTGGGTTCCAGTACTCATTATAGCAAATAATTATATATTAAAATTATTAGTTATATTGAAAAAAATAACTACTGCTAAAACAGTCATCAGAAAAATTCTAACCTTCTGACTCAAGAATGATTAAACACTGACTTTTATATACAATGATAAACAAACACAACCACAAACAATTTGTTTAGTGGTTACCAACTTTTCTTGGCCAACATAAATTAAAAAATCCCTACAAACATTATACAAGTGTAGCATGTGATGAGACCATCATGAGACAGACAGACATAGCGATTAGCATAATAGTAGTTGACACTATGTATTCTGAATTGAATTATTTTACTTTAATAATGTTAAAATATATTTTGAAAACAATATGGCACAATACAATCATCTAGAGGCAATTTAAATCTTAAATTATCAAATATTTAGTATCACTTCAAAACAAGTTCACTAGTGCAAGTTAATTTTTTTTAAGATATTCAAATTTAAAATGATAATAAATTGTAGTATATTATCATACACTGAATATTAATTTAAAAAAACTCATTTCCTGTAACACTTACTTTATATTATAAAATTGTTTTTCGGTGAATAATTTAAACTCATACACCATGTTACGAACATTTATTTTTCTTAATTTTACATTTTTTTCAGCTTTAACATAAAAAAATACTAATATCCACCTTAAATAAAAAACTTTAACATTACAAGAATACGAGTGAAAGTTTATTTAAAAGAAAATAAAAACCTTTACAAACATCAACCAATCCAGTACGATTCTATGGAAGATTCAATACAGTTACAGCATAAATTAGATGAAACTTCCCTGGAATCATGTCACAAAAAAGATTTAACAATATATTAACTGCCAATAGAAACATTGGACAAAGTTAAATTAATTAAATATACAAAAAACACGTAAATTCTATAATGTACAGAAATTTTAGCTAATTCGAATACTTTATCTAACACTTAAAGGATAAAGTTGATTATACGCTGTAACTTCTAGAGGGGGATAATGTGTTCTGTTCCGAGACCAATTATATTGCGAACATCAGATCTGAAACAAACCAGAAATGTTGCATAAAATAGTTTTTAAACATATTAATATTATCATGCTTTAAGTGCCATGAAATATGGGGAGTAGCTCAACTGAGACAAGGCACATCTGTAAGCCTTGTACAGGGTGGTCCAAATTCGATGGCATGGGTATCTCGGTTAATATTCAAGATAGAGAAACGGTTAAATTACAAAAAATGTGCAGTTTTTCGAGACAAACTCAGAACCGTTTTCAAAAATATTCTATCATTTCCGATTTTCGAGTTATTGAATAAAAAGTGTTTTTTTGTCATATTAATAATGTGTCATATCTCTGTTACTGTTGTAAATATCGAAAATATTAATGAAGATTATTTTTAGATATTTTTATGTTTAATTTGATTACACTAAAAAAAATATTTTAAGCTCGCCGTTAAAAATTTATGGCACAAACTTACCTTTTTTTAAATGGGAATGATAGTTGGCCATGACCTATTTAAATTCCTTATTTGTTTCTTATTCCAAATGTATAAGGGTTGATGTATTTTTTAAAAAGAAAATCATAGTAGGCTGTGAAAATAAAAAAAAAAACAAGGTGTAAAACCTTTTAAAACTCATGTGGTACAAGCTACCAAGGTTTTTAAATTTGTTGTTGAGATAAAACATCAAAAATTTTTGAACATTAGATAAACAGCAAAATACTACATAACTGCTGATTCCGACTATGTTGTAATCTAATGGTGCCTGTCCACGTGAGAGTAAACTACTCTCGATAGCAGCGTCGCCAAGGATACAGCCCCTGAGAGTAACTCGCGATTGGCTGTATCCTTGGCGACGCTGCTATCGAGAGTTGTTTACTCTCAGGTGGACAGGCACCATTATGTTCAAATATTTAAAATGTTTATCTCAACTACAAATTGAAAAACCTTGGAAACTTATACCACATGAGTTTTATAAGGTTTTGCACCTTGTTTTTTTTTTTGTTTTCACAGCCTACGATTTTCTTAAAAAAAAAAAAAAAAACTAAAAAACCTTCCTAACTTGCATATTATTGAAAATAAATACATCAACCCTAATGTATTTGGAATGTGAAAAAAATAAGGAATTTAAATAGGTCACAGCCAACTATCGCTCCCATTTAAAAAAAGGTAAGTTTGTGTCCCAACTTTTTAACGGCGAGCGTAAAATATATTTTTTTTTGTATAATCAAATTAAACATAAAAATATCTAAAAATAGTCTTCATAAATATTTTCGATATTTACAAAAATAACGGAGATATGACACATTATTAATATGACCAAAAAAAAATGTATTCAATAACTCGAAAACCAGAAATGATAGAATATTTTTGAAAACGGTTCTGAGTTTGTCTCAAGAAACTGCACATTTTTTGTAATTTAACCGTTTCTCTATCTTGAATATTAACCGAGATGCCCATGCAATCACATCGAATTCGGACCACTCTGTACAGTATGCAACCATATTTCAAGGCAAAAAAACCCTATTAGAAAGATACTTTAATAATAAAAGAATTTTCATAGTGTTCGACAGCAAGGCACCCTTAAAAGCTCTTGGTTCGTCGGAAGTAAACTCAGGACTTGTTCTGAATTGCATCCGGAGACTTAACATGCTAGGAAGCAGAAATAACGTTTAACTGGTATGGTGTCCAGGGCATACCAATGTACCAGGAAACGAGAAGGCAGATCGCCTAGCCAAAATTGGCTGCGGGTCACCTTTCTTCGGACCAGAACTCGCATTGGCACATTTTATGGTCTAAATGGCATATTAATACAAGGGTATAATGCACACTGGAAAAGAGTAGCAAGACAGACCCATTTTAAGGCTATCCTGCCAAATGTCTCAAAAGGAAAAACAAAAAATGCTCAGGATGAGCAGAGTAGACATCAGAGGAGCCACAGGACACTGTCAACTAAATAAATACTTCAATATATTAGGGCTCTTAAGGACCAATATATGCAGAGGATGTGGTGAAGAAGAAACTCTTCATCAAGTACTATGACAATGAGAAGGATTCACAACCTATCAGTGTAGACTTCTGGGGATGGAATAAACCAACCAAGAAAAGTTAAGAAAAACGGCCTTAACAACCTACTGTTTGAATTATCGAGCAATACAAAAATTTATAGTATTATAATTTTTAACAGTATCGCCTCAAATTACATAAACGTTTCAGTGCCTTTTATATCATATTTCTCAACGTGATTAAGATTTTGAAATAACTTACGCCATCAACAGGATCAGCTTCATCAGCTGAACTAATGTCATCTCCGAATTCAATATCTTCATCGAAGCCATCTTCGACAAACGTGACAGTATCATTAATACGAACGGTTTCTGGGAATTCACCATATGTTTTTAGATTTCGCGCTTCGTCTGGTGTGTATTTTAAAATTACATCTGCTTTAGCGTCTTGATAATCTCTTAAACCAATAAGGATTATGTCTCCTTGGTTAATCCAAACCTTAAATACAATAATTTTAAAAACTGTCTATTAAATTTGAAACGTAATTTACCTTTTTTCGAAGCTTTCCACGGATGTGACATAACCTCTTCACACCATCAAAACACATTGCTTCAAGTCTACCATTTCCCAACATTTTAGTAACTTGTGCGTATTCTTGTCCATCTTCTTTAAATACCAATTCACGTTTTTCTGTTTCGTTCTCATTCTTACCCCTTCGACGATTTTTACCTCCCTTTCCTGAAATTCATTGTTGCAATAGGATGTAATAAAAGTAATTTTAAAAAAAATTTGAATGATTGTGAAAATTAATTATTGCAACAACATCTAAAATAAATAAATTCAACTACGAAAATTGGCCAGAATCATGACTTTTTTAAATATGCCCAATATGTCAGTGAGTCATTGACAAGTACATGAACTTTAATATTTATTTAAATAAAATGAAGCACAAAGCTTGAACGTTAGTATAAAAATGTTTATCTTACCTTTATTTTTCGGCATTATGAGTTTTTTCAAGCAAAATCTATTATATATAAACCAGAAACTGATATAATTTTATTATTTGTCGTGGAAAAATCTGCTTCGGGGCTAACAAGGCCGCGCAAAGAGCGATGGGAAATTATACCGTGGCGCCCTCTATTTCCGGCATCTCTGATTGTAATAACAAACTTTTTATTCGTGTCAAAGATGGATTCCTTTTCGGATCGCGAAGAACATGAACCCAGTGCTAAAAGGATAAAACTTCATTTGAGCGAATCAAATACACGTGTTTTGTGTAAGGCGTATGGCTTTTCTAGCAATTCGTCATCAGTTGGGACCCCGATTGATGCTTCCAAAGGTAAAATTTATAAAATATGTTTGGTTGTTTAGTGCAAATTTTCCATCCAATATGGCGACGAGAACAAAGGCGAATCTTCGGACATTTTGTAGGCGTGGCAGTCTTCGATTTGTGAATCACCGAAAAACTGTAATTTTCTAAATTATTGGAATACTCAAATAAATCAACTCTAGTCATGTTTTTATTATTCTATATCTTTTTAATGTGTTTAATGTTTTGACATAATTTTGCGCAAAAATAAAAACCCCAAAAATATTTAAAAAATGTGTTTTTAATTTGTCCTTCGTTAAATGTGATAAGCTTTTTATATGTATGTAAACTACAAAATCTTGAGTATTTTATCTGATAAAAATATGTTTGTACTTGTACCCATAAATAGCAGTTAGTAAATATATTTAAACAATATAAATATGAAATATTATTTGCATATATGAATTTCAAGTTATTTTAAAGATATAACATAAGTAAAAAATTAAATGCACACAATTAAAAGCGTTTTTAGAATAATACTTACAATCTGGATTGAGGTTATGTGAAACGTCAAAATGACATGTGTTTACCTATCTTTGAGGTTACTTATATTTAGAGAATTTTATGGTTATCTTTTTAAACAACTCAATTTATTATAGAATGCTGTTGTTTATGCAGTCAAATAAAATTTAAAAACAATAGTTTTTCATTCGTTGTAGCATAGTGTATAATTTTATTTTTGTTTGCGTCTTTAAGATTTAAACATACAACATGATCCTTCCAATTGTGATTCATCAACTCCAGGGTCTGTGCAATCTGCCTTACACGACACATCACCACACGCTGATGTTCACGACGAATTTTCCAATGGCAACAGTGTGCAAGAAACTTCAGACAACCTAGATCTATCACATGATAGTTTAGAAATAGATGCCGATGATGACAACGCATCAACTGTCAGTCATTTAAGTGATCTTACTGGGTTATCTGATCTTTCCGGACAGGAATGGAAACCTATGGCAGGCAGCATGCTGTGGGTAAGTGATAGTTGCATAAATTATATGTACTTTTTTAATTTGCTGACTGATTCTTGAATCAATTAATTGTATTAAGTAAAATTAAATCAAAACCTATTTACTGTTTAGATTCAAAAACAAATGCAAAGTGGTGTGGATCCACGCATGTTGCTTACACAAATTGGTGCACCTATCGACCAAATTCCAGATTTAGATGATATTACATTATGGAAGTTAATTATCAACATGTTAGCAGAACCTCCACGTAGACACAAACTTAGACATGTAAACACTTTGGATGATGTCGTTCGATTGTTAAAAGGTATGAAAATTGTTCTGTTTGAGTTAAAAGCCCTTAAATTATCTATCAGTCAATAAACAATTGAACGTAACTGTTTGTTTTCTAATAAATTACCTTTTTTTTTAATTATTTACTTGCCATTTGTATTATTGTGTTATCATTTATGCACAAATTATTCAATATGTTTAATTTTTTAGGTGCTCAAAATATTATAGTTTTAACTGGTGCTGGTGTGTCCGTTTCTTGTGGCATTCCCGACTTTAGATCTAGAGATGGTATTTATTCACGCCTTGCTGTTGATTATCCTGATTTACCTGATCCACAAGCCATGTTCGATATAAACTATTTCAATCAAGATCCTCGACCATTTTACAAATTCGCCAAGGACATCTACCCTGGAAAATTTGAACCCAGTCCATGTCATAGGTTAGTAATGTTTTCTAAATTATTAAAATAACTTTTTAAATTCTTTTGATTTAATTTAAAAAAAAACTAAACGGACTTAGTTTTATATTGTAGTATAATGGTTTTAATTCATGTTAGTTTTGTCGTTTCATTGTGTAGACCGGGTGATTCAGTTTGACTGTCCCACCCCTATAACTTTTTAATTATTGAAAATAACCCCAACAAACCTTATATTTTTGGAAACGGCGACAAATTCTCTATTAAATGATGTGCATTTGTTATCTCTACGATGGCGTATGTCAAATCCGCGATAGGCAACTGTTTTTTTTTTAAAGTTACATAATATACATGTTTTTGTTGATTCGGGGAGAGAATTTAATTCTGAAAATGACCATGTATTAAAAAGGTATGCTTACATAAGACATTTTTTTAGAAAAAGCAGTTCAAAGTTTATTCAAATCATAGCAAACAGTCTATTTAACATAACAAAAAACAATTAAATCTTAAAAATTATACTATAACTAACAATGGAAATGTATTAAAAATATATTTTTAATAAAAACAAGAACAAATGGTAAACGTCGACATAAAAAATTAGACTTTCATTACAATCAAGCAGTTACAAATAGAGGACAACTGTGTTTGGAATGTGAATACATTAAAGCCTAATTTTTTGTCTACTTTTATTATTTGATTTTATTTTTATTAAAAATTAATTTTTAATACATTCCATTTATAGTTACAGTATAATTTTTAAGAATTGATCATTTTTTGTTTTGTTAAATAGACTGTTTGCTATGATTTGAATAAACTTTGAACTGATTTTTCCAAAAAATTTCTTATGTAAGCATACCTTTTTAATACACGGTCGGATTCAGAATTCAATTCTCTATCCGAATCAACAACAAAATGTATAGGTACTATGTAATTTAAAAAAAAAAACAGTTGCCCATCGCGGAATTGACATCCGTCATCGTAGAGATAACAAATGCACATCATTTAATAGAGAATTTGTTGCCGTTTCCAAAACTATAAGGTTTGTTGGAGTTATTTTCAATGATTAAAAGGTTATAGGGGCGCGACAGTCAAACTAAATCACCCTGTATACAGGTTCAGCTCGAAGCACATCATTTTTCTTTAGATAATAAGGTCCATATAATTATTGTGGTTTATGTACGTCAACAAATCAATGCTTACTTAATTATCAGGTCATATATTGAGAAAATGAACATTACTTTGACCATCTATCAATAAATAGCGTCTTGTGACTTTAATATGATAAACTGCTTTTAAATGGACGTGAAAAATGAAATTTTATGGAAAAATTATATTGAACCTATCTTTAAATTCATGCAAATGTTATGCTTTTCTTAGCCTTATTTGTGAACTTTTACAATAATTATCTGTTTTAAAACTTTAATTTCAAACATTTTGTGTGAGATTAAAAACTGTTTCAGGTTTATAAAGTTATTAGAAAAACATGGAAAACTGTTACGAAATTACACTCAAAACATTGATACATTAGAAAAGGTTGCACACATTGAAAAAGTTGTAGAATGTCATGGTTCTTTTGCCACAGCAACATGCACAAAGTGTGGCCATCAAGTAACATCTGATGTGATTCGCGATACAGTATTAGCACAAAAAATTCCGTTGTGTGAAAAATGTCATCCCGTAGATAACAAAGAAGTAAACCCAGACATTGCACTATATAAATATTATCCAGAAAATTTGAAGCTTCTTGTGTCATCTGGGATAATGAAGCCCGATATAGTATTTTTCGGAGAAGGTTTATCTGCTGTTTTTCACGAAACCATCTTGGAAGACAAAAACAAGTGTGATCTTTTGTTAGTAATCGGTAGTTCCTTGAAAGTTCGACCCGTAGCGCTTATACCCAGCTCTTTGCCTGCAAATGTGCCACAAATTCTGATAAACAGAGAACCGCTACCCCAATGCAACTTTGATGTTGAACTCCTGGGTGATTGTGATGTCATCATTAACCATCTTTGCCAATTGTAAGTAGCTTATTTATGTTTATTAAGGATATTTTGATGTAAAACATTCAGTTTATAAAAAAAAAAATTTATTAATGTATAGCGTGAACGAAATTCTAATGTTTTGCGGGTTATCTTGGTTACCATAGTAGTTAGCGAAAATCTGATACGAGTCTCTTGGGTAATTTTTTTGAGAACACGTCCGTGTTATCAGATTTTTACATCACTTTCCATTTTATCACTACTAATGAAAAATGAATTTTCATCGTTTTTGAAAATTTATTATAACTTATTTATTTATAAAAAAAAGAACTGAATGTTGTATAGGTTTTTTATAAACATTTTTACGTCAATTGAAAAGACATTTTTAATTATTTTTAAAGACTGACTTTAGATACGATTTAAACTTAAATGGAAAAATGAAAAAAAAAACAGTTGCCTATCGCGGATTTGACATACGTCATCGTAGAGATAACAAATGCACATCATTTAATAAAGAATTTGTCGCCGTTTTCAAAAATATAAGGTTTGTTATAGGGGTGCGACAGTCAAACTGAATCATCCGGTATAGTATTTTATATTTGCAAAAAATAATGAAGATATGGCTAATTTTGTGAAAATTTTATTATCACAGTTTGTCAAGTGATACTTATAATTAATAAACAACTAAACGTCATATCCAACCAAATTTTTTTAACTTTTAAGCAAAGCTATGTGTTTTTTGTATTTTATAACTTTATTGTGGTATTGTCAACATGTTTAAATTTAAACACCTTGTAAAGTTTAATATGTTACAGGTTTTAAATTTTAAGTGGTAAAAAAGTGGATGCTGCTGCAGAATAAACTTGGAAATGATGTTTAGTTGTTTTTTAATTGAAAACTTCACTTGTTTTTAAAATCATACAAACGGTGATAATATCATTTCACAAAATTAGCTCTAGATCTCTTACGTTTTGCAACACATACTGTATTGGCCCGACGATAGGGTGACCCTGATTATAAGGCGACCCCTATATTTTAATCTGCTTTTTGGAGAAAAAAACATTTCCCTAAACATTATATTGTAACTCGAATATAAGGCGACTCCTCCTATTTACGTGTCACCTTTTTAAATAAAAAGTCAGGCTAATATATATTTTTTTAAAGCAAAAAAACTCCTATTTAAAATCATGGCCTATTAGAATAAACCTGTATAACATTTAGTTTTATTTTTATAAACAAAAAAGGTATAGTAAATTTTCAACAACGATGAAATTTCATTTTCCGTCTGTAGTGCCGAAATGGAAAGTGATATGAAAAATCTGATAGCACAGGCTTGTTAACCTCAAAAAAATAACCCAAGAGCCTGGTATCAGATTTTCGCTAACTATTATGGTAACCTTGTGAAACATTTGAATTTTGTCCAGAATATTTTTGTTTCAAGCTTCAATATAGAGATTTGACTAATGTTAACAACTTCATAGTCACTTAAATTAAGGAAAAGTTGTGTAATATTAAGTATTTATTAAATTGTGAAGAGAAAATTGTCATAGCCTCCTTGTTTCATAAGTTACGCAATGTTATGTTATGTATTGCACGATTATCTGTGGCACTCTGTATTTTAAGTTTGTGTGTCACATGAATTTTAATATTTTAAATTTATAATATATTTAGTTTCATGCTGAATTTTCAGAATTTTATCATTTTTAAGGTTGTAGAAAAATATATTTAAAAAAAAAGATACATAATTGAACAATCTGTAATACAAGTTTGTTTTAAGGAAATGTTTATAATGTGTATTAATTATTTTTATAGGTTGGGAAAACCATGGGAAGAAACTATATACAATCATGAAGTATTAAAAGAAACTTTACATCTTTTACCTCTTCAAGAGACATCTGATACAGAATGCAGGGACATCGAAGCACAAGTAAGTCACACAACCGATAGTGTTAATTCCTCCAACGCTAAAGAAAACGTTCAAGCAAGCAGTCAAAGCTCATTAGATGAAGAAACTTCGGATGATAATAAAAGTCGAGTATGTATGTTCCGCGTATGTAGAAACAGTTCCTCATTAGAAAAAAATTGTAAATGTGGCGTCGTAAGTGATAAACAAATGTCAATTATTAGTAAGCAGTCTAGTTTAGCTATATCAGATGATGAAATTGTCAATTCAGGTGATTCAAAATGTACAAAAGAAAGGCACATGTCAGTAGATTCGACCCGAGATTCAGGTATTGGCGAGAACTCAAATTTCACCGACTTTGATATTATAAAATACGATACTCCCGATGAAATTACCGAAAGTAACGACGAAACTACAGGTAGTACACCCAAACGCATACAGAAAGGTGAAATAAGAGATAGTTTATTAGAAAATGAAACAAACGACAGTGATCGATTTAAAAGCAACAGTAATTTCAATGCACAAAGCGAATCCGAAAGTGACAGTAATTCGCACAGTCCAAATACAAGCATTAATTCGGTATCTACCTCTGAATCCAATAATATTGATTGTACCACAGTTGACCAAACAACGAATCTGCGGGGCTACTGGCAACCCAAAATTAAACGGAGTTTGGCCGATAGATTGCCAAAAAAATGTTTTTATGCCATACCACCGAGTCGTTACGTGTTTCCTGGTGCGGAGATATTTTACGATCCTGACGAAAAGTACAAGTATTTTGATGATACGTCAAGTTCGGACAGTTCCGATAGTGATTCCGAAACAGAAAACGATAACGCAGATTCTTCTTATTAATTAGACTGTTCTAAAATTTTTAAAGTCCACACAAAATTTATTCCTTGTTATTAATGTTAACGTATTTATAATTATTTCGTATGATATTGTTGTTGTGTATATCTGTTTCAGTTCTGTGTAACTTTTATCAGGGTGATTTTGTATTAACTGTTGATTTTTGACTTTTTTAAGTGTTGTTGGTGACGTTGCAAAAAAATTTGCGTTTGCAGACTTTTTTGCAATGTCCTTTGTTTGATGATCTCGCAGAATGATGTATTGATTTTATGTAAATGATCTTTGTTTTTAGTGAATTTTTTTTTTGCCGATATTTTTATCATCTGTTACAAGTGTGTAATTTGTTTGATTTAATTTTAATTTACATTTGATTTTGGAAAAAAATCAAATAAATCTGTGAGGAATATAATAATTGCAGATTGATCATTAGCAACATATCTTTGTTTATATGGTTATTCAGCTTAGTCTTTTGGCCAGCAAAATGTTTGTTATTAAGATGATGGTGGGTCGATAATGTACAGCTCAATAGCAAAATTCGTTTGCAAACTATTTTTTTTACATTACCTATGTCACTGTTATATGCAGGTGACTTTTTGTAGAACTTGGGCAATGTGGAACTAACCTTTAAAAACCAGTGTCAATTAAGATTGGACGTTATGACTTTACACCACGGACTGATTAATGTTATGTTACTTTTAAAAGCATCGATATAGGGGGAAGCCAAACCACGATATAAACAAGGAAAAAATACAGAAAGTTAGCATCTCTCATTGAATTTGATGTAACTAATACAAACTAGCGATTGTTTTAACCTGCTGGGTTTAATACATTAAATACATAAAGAATGTGTTTTGTTTTAAAATTTAACATAAGAAATAATGCATTGTTGGAAAATACAATTTTTATCTATGTCAATTTTTTATAACAGCTTATATTTTAAAAACTATGGTGTATTACATGTCAACAGGTATTCGTTTGTTTAACTTGTGAGTTTTAAATTGTTTTATTTCTATTTTTTCGAAATAATTTTCAGATGATAAAAATATTGCTCTTGTGAATGTGTGAATCATTCGAATGTCCAGTGTAAAATGTACCTTACTTTTTTAGTTATGTAATTTTAAGCTAAGTAAGTCAAAAATAGTTTATTTATTAAAATAAACAAGCCGAGAAGATTAAATAACAAAATTGCGATATAGTAATAGTTACTACTTTTTAAGAAATATTTTTTATTAGCAAAAATATGATGATTAGTAGAAGAACCAAATACTAAATACTGTTTTATTTATTACAAATTTAGAGATTTTTTGTACATATTTTTTTAGGACAGATATGTTGAAGACTTGTAACGTAGATTCGAAGCATTTTAAGTTATTGTAAATCTTCTTTATTTAATTAATGAATTTTGTCTAGTTATTTTATTTTTGTAACTTTATTTATTTTAAATTGTATTTTTTTACATATTAATAAATTGTTTGTTTTACCAATTTTTGAGAGTTGACATTACTTCATTACCAGAAAACCTTATATCTATCTCATGTGTAAAATATTTCTTAGTAAAAAGTTGGTTGTTACAGAAAACAAATGAAACTACTCGTTTAAAGAAGCACAAAAAGTTTTCAAATAAAGCCTATGGTGATAAAAAGTTTCAAATTTAAGATAACCTTATTTTAAAAATATAATTTAAAAAAGTAAATCGCTGTATATATTTCTTCAGTTAACTTATTAGATTTCAGCTTGATATACTTTTATTGAATATTCATTGTTAACACAAACTTCAAAAATTAGTTGGTCAATTACAAATAAAAATAAAAAATGCATTTACATTCTTTTATGTTTGTTTAACCGTAAATGATTTGAAATGGTGTTTTAAGCAACTGCATTACTTATATAACTTACTTGCCTTTTTTTACAATTTATATCGACCAAATTAAACATAAATTGATTTTGCAAGATGTTTGAATATAAGAATTTGAAACTTACTTGAATACTGTGAAAGACAGCAAATAAATTATGTTCAAATATTAATTTAAAATCAGAGGGATAGTTTCATTATAGACAGTGTTCAAAGTAAGTCAATATAAGTACACAATTTACAATCCCACATAAAAAATTTGAAGCATTTTTTTAAAGAAAATTATATATTTATAAACAATTAATGGTTGCTGTTTGCTGTAACAACGTAATTTATTATAAATT
Source organism: Elmis aenea (assembly GCA_947652605.1). Classification (NCBI taxonomy): domain Eukaryota; kingdom Metazoa; phylum Arthropoda; class Insecta; order Coleoptera; family Elmidae; genus Elmis; species Elmis aenea. Next base: position 55,721,761 of record OX393577.1, on the reverse strand, counting down.
AATGGTTGTGCACAAATAATATTTTTTTAATATCAAACGAATAAAACAAACTGTTTCCTAAGGGGTTAGAATAATCTATTCTTTGTAAATACTTAAAATTAACCCAATAAAATTATACTTGTTGGTAAATAAATGTATTCAATTAACTTACATTTAATTTTTTATACATAAGTAGGTGTAAATAAGATTTATAAAATAAAAGCTAGCAAAGGTAATTAGATTCAAGGTGTCTTGAATGTAACACCTTCTAGATTTAGTCAAATTTTCAGTTTTGTCAGTTTGTGACTGGTGTGTTAAATATATTTAAGTTAATAAAATGAAGTTAAGATATTTTTTTGTAGGTGATATGGTATTTGTATGTGTTATATTTTTCTATTTTATTTATCTGTCAATACTATTTGACAATTACTAGTTTTGTTTGCATTTTTAGTCAAAGAAGGTATTCTACTTTTTATGTATTTTCTATATAAATAAATGTACAGGAGCATAATCAATGTTACGAAAGCAATAAAAGATTCTTCTATAATTGCAGTTTTGTTAATTTTACCTGTAGTCACCCATACTAATTTAAATAACAGTGTTATTAGATGTTTTTTTCTACAAAGCAGATTTTTGTTTTGGTACTCATTGTGAATCCTAGAAAATGCAAAATTCCAGTTTTTATTTTGATAACCAAAATCGAAACAATTTTTTTTACTTTTAATTACTAAAATCAAAGATAAAATTACTTTGAGTGCCGATTCTTGAAAAAATAAATATATCCTGATTTGAGCAAATGGATTTTTGACAACCTTAAATGTATATGAAAAAAACCATTTAAACATTGTGAATTTAATTTAAATTTAAACAAGTTAAATAACTCATTTAGAAACTACATTTACTGTTTGTTACAAAATAAATCTTCCTAAATGTGAAGATAAGTGCCCTATTTCGATTAAATTTGAGCAAAGTTTAAACAATTAATGCTGAATTCAAATCTAAAAATAAAGTTGCTACAGCCCTCCTCGATCAAGTTATTTAAAAAATAAAAATGTTTGCGTTTTTTCAGAGATATAAAATATTTTCTCAAAGCAGCTTTTTATTCTTCATATGCTGATACAATTAGGTATGCCAGATATTTCATCTATTTTAGACTACCATCAAATTTGTTATTTCTTGGGCGCCATATTGGATTTTCGCATAGCAGTAAAATACAAAAGTTTACGTAAACTACCACTTTTCAATTGTTCCAAAAGATTATTTAATAAATTGAATACTATCTAAAAAATGATCACCTTAGTTAAGTAATAAAAAACTTTGTGAAACAAGTAATTTGTAATTAGATATAAAGTTACATACAACACGTATCATCTAATTTAAATAAACATTTACGAATTAACGTAATTACATTAATTATTATAAAAATTAGGTGAATACACCAGCACAAAAAAAAGGTTTTTATGATGTTCAGCAGTACTCAACAGGTGTTACATTATTTTGGACACATTCTGTATATTCAATATGGCGTAAACATGTGTGGTATTTAAAAGCTGTCAAGTGAAATTTCACACAGTCGATACCGTGCGTTGGTTGTGGTTGTTTGTATATTTGACCTGTGTATCACTTACGTGGCTGTAACAATGTGTGGTAAGTTTGTTTAAATTTATTGTTTAACATTTGACAATCGTTAATAACATAACCTAGCATCAATTTCTTTCCATGGTTTTAATCGTTTTAAATAGAAACGGTGTTCAATTGTTTAAACTGATGTAACATTTATTGTAGAGAGCAGATTAATATTTGGCGGATAAATGATAGGATTGAAGGTTTTGAAATGGCAAATTAATTTTTTACAAGGGGTGGGTCATATTATAACCTCACTAATTGCACCCCGCTGTTAATTTGCTATTTTAGACGTTCAATTGTTTTTTTTAAATTTCGAATTCTGAATTTTTGAAAATTCACGTTATCACGTATGTTGTTTGAAATTATGTAATTATTCTAAACATAATTTTTAAGATTTCAAATGAATGAAGTGAAAGTGAAACTTGTTCATATCTTACTTATTTATAATGTCAAAGTACTTGCGAGGCGCATTCAATAATACGCTTCTGTTTGTAATATAGCTAATATATTCATTACTTTAATGCAAATGTGTGGCAAAGCACGTATTCTTCGAGTTGGGTTTTTGGATATCTTTTCATGTGAAAGAAAGTCACATAGTGGGCTACTTGCATAGTGATAAAACCTCATTTTCTATCCACAATTGTTTTGATTTCCAGTAAATGTTTAATTTAATCAGTTAAACAATAAATGAAATTACAACTGATGTTTTTTTCGTTGTATTTCAAGTAGCTAATATTTAATGTTTAAATTTAAACCATTGAATAAATAATTGCTTCTTTTGTTTCATTGGGCTGAATTAAAATTTTTGAGAGACTGTTGATCTTTTCTAATTTTCAAATGTATTGTTTACAAAATTTAACTGTATCAAATAGCAATGGATTTTTTAATTGACAAATGAAATTATTCAAACGAATTAATATTCTTAAGGGACTTTTTGTGCGATAACCTGATGTTCACATTGTTCTACTTAAATGATTTCAATTTTTGGTTTTGTAAGTCACGTCGTTGTTCCGTGTAGACGCCGTTTATAGCCTAAGGTGACATTTTTTGTTATTTTTACGCGAGTAAAAGTTGTTTTAAGGTGGCCGCAAGCCTTTACTACTTATTTCCATATTTCCTTATATTTCGTCATGGTCAACTAGATAATTTTTTTGAACTGACAATTTTTTTTTTGGTTCATCGTTTACTTTGATGTATTTAGATTTATGGTCTTGTTACTTGTTTGAAAATAATATTTTTCGATTTAGGTCGTTCGGTTTAGCCTAGAAGTTTCAATAAATTATCATTTTATCGAGATAATCCAGCAGTTTGCATGCTTCTACAGTGTAGTCCAAAATTGATTTTAGAAATGCACCAAATTAAGTGCCAATGATTACAGCCAAGACGAATTATTCGATAGCTCTGTTATTAGGGAGAATTAAAAAAAAAATCGAATAAAAGTTGTTGGTCGTCATTTACTACATGACCTTAAATTGTTTTCAACTGTACACAGTGTTTTGTTTTTGCGCACCAATACGTAACTTTGTTTTCTTAAATAGAACACCCTGTATTTTTGTAATTTTTAAATGCAAAATTAAATTCTCTTTTAAAAATCTAACAATTTAAACTCAATTGTATTTAAAAAATTAATATTTAACTACTTTGCAATGTCAGAACGAATTCTTTTGATACCTAAGTTGAAAATAGTGTCATTATGGTTGTTGACAGGTTAAAATTTTAAAATAATACACAGGGTGTTTCGTATGCCCGGTTCATTTCATTAATCTTCAAACACGAATAAGTCTTTTTTTAAAAATTGGAGCCCTATATATTTTTAAATTTTCTTCCCGATAATTTGAGTTTTAATGAAAAATACAGCCTTCCTACAAAAATAGAATTGTATTTGACATTCAAAACAAATTTTCGAAATATTTCCAAAGCCTACTTTTCTAATTCTATTGTGTTGGTACCCGTGAATTATCAAGAAAACGGCTATAACTTGAGAAATATTAATGTTAGACATAATTGACCTTTAATAGTTTTTAACGATTATCAAATGATCGATAAGAAAATATAAAAATATATAGGGCTTCAATTAAAAAAATTGATTCATTCGTGTTTGAAGTTTAGCCAAATGGACCGGGTATAAAAACACACTTTAAATTATTTTAAAATTCTAACTAGTAAGCAATCACTATGACACTATTGTCGAATAAAATTTTAAAGGAATTCGTTCTGACTTTGCGAAGTTGTTAAATATTAATATTTTTTTAGAATCCTGTTCCTGTCAATATTTTCATAAAAACTTAAATAACCCAAAAACGATTAATTTTAGATACTTTTTGAAAGAGAAATAAAGTTTTCATCTAAAAATTACAAAACAACGAAATATACAGGTCGTTTCATTTAAAAAAACAAAATCCTGTGTCGCTGCGAAAAAACAAAACACTGTGTATAGTTGAAAATTAATTTAGGTTGTGTAGTAAATGACCGAAAACAACTTTTGTTCGAAACTTTTTTTTTTTAAATCTTTACCTATAACAGAGCTATTGAATAATTCGTCAATTTTGGATTGTATTGTAATGCGTTATTTTTTTATTAAGGCAGGCTACCAGCTTTCACGCCTCACTTTGCCTCGACGCGCCGCATGGCGTTGTCACGCAACTTGTCCAGAAATATTAAATACACTCAATGAAAGAATTGTGCCATCTTGTGATAGCAAAATAAGCTTTTTTAATGAAACGGTCTGTTTTTTTCAGATGAGATTCGTAACGATTGTTTTTTGTTATTTTGCAATCGCAAAACTGATAGTATCTTTCACAGCTTGTTTTATTTGATAAATTAATCCTTTTATCGTGTCAGAAATTAAATTAGTTGTGTTGCAATCCTGCTTAATCATTGTTATCGTATCTTGATGGTAGAATAGAATATTTTTTGCACTTACCTGCTGGGTGTGTCATTTTAAATGTACTGTTGATAATAATTTTGTTATATAAAAGAAATGTCAAAGTTAATTTTTTTAATATAATCAAATCATGAAAATAGAGTAGGTATAAGGATTTTTTAAAATTGTAGTCGACGTTTCTGCCAAATTGTTTTAAAAGGCTTTGTGTCATTTTTACTTCATGGTTGGTGCAGATTCTAATGTTTAACCTTACCGGTACTAATTTTAGATTTGTTTTACATCTTTTTTGTTGCAATACATAAGGTATAATTGTGATGTTATAAGCCGAGGCGTCGCCGGGCCCGGGGGAAAAATTTACATGAAACCCCCAAAAAAATAATTTGAAATTTTATTTAAAAAAAAAAACGAATTGCGAATCGTGAATATTTAATACATTATAATTAAAAAGTATGTGGACTCCTGGGCCCCTAAATTACTTCCGGGCCGGGGGCTTGGAGCCGCCCTGACCCTCCTCTCAACGGCCATGGTTATAAGCAGGGATCCGGAGTCGGTAGAAAAATTAACGACTCTCGATTCCAGAGTGGGTATTTTTAGAACCGACTCCGACTTTCGACTCCATTTATTAATGCACTACACTGGAGAATATTAAGAAAAACCGGTATTGAATATTTTGTATTTTGTTTTCATTGTTGAACAAAAAAAAGAGGTGTTTCCGTTTTTTAAAAATTTTTGTTTAATACCGTTATTTTGTTTTCGTTTTCGTTCTTTCCTCATCCTTAATACACACTGCATTAAAATAGTTAGGAGTCGATAGTTCTTCTGATTCCCGACTCCTCCAAAAAGCCCCGATTCCTCGACTCCTCGACTCCCGACTTCGACTCTGACCCCTCATCCTTGGTTATAAGTCTATGTCGTATAATTTATATGTGTGTCGTAAAGAGCGATTTAATGCCTAAGTTGCAAATTTGAAGTGCGATGGGAACCCTATAATTAATAAATAATTTTGCTGCATTGAACTTTGGTAAGATTGATAACAAAATACTGACAAGCTACATTCTTTTCAACGTGCGCAAAATTAGTACCAGTGCAGTGGAGCTCTAGCTATTAATAAAATAAACATTAATTGAGCAATTAAAAATGTTCAGAATGGACTTAATAAACAATTGCATCAAAATATAATCGTATCTATGTTTTAAAAATGGATGTATTTATTGGAATCCATTAGCCTGCAACCTGCAAGGTGTGTTGTTATCGTTTTGTTTTTCAACTTGTTTAAACAGTTGCACATCGCTGTTATTTTTTGTCAGCATATCATATAACTGCCACAATTGCTGGCACTTACTATCCTTTTTGTTTATTAAGTGATTTTCATACAGTATTATTGTTTAAAACAAACGACAGAAAGGTATTGTATGCTCATCATGTCGAAGTAGGCTGTTCAATGTGATGTTAAGGTGCGTTCGAATTCATGGGGTGCTGTTATTTCATGGCTTTTAATCGATTACTTAATAAAAGCGATTTTCACTTCGGTTGTTGGTTGACCTAATCTTTTATTTTTACATCCATCATCAAATCTTTGGTGTGCTTGTTTGCATTTCCAAATTTAAAACGTTCAAAATCGTTGTCTTGTTTATTCGCAACTACTTCTTGCTAGTTATTAGTGACATGTTGAGTACTCCTGACCGAATGTAATTGATATTTGCATAACTAAGTGTATGTTGTCTGGAAAAATCCTGGTGTACATGCCCACGTAATGGAATTTTAATTTACCATTGGGTTCACAATTATTGTTTTAAAAAATTGAGTATGTGGCTGTGGAGAAAGCTCGTTCAATGCGGCCTTCGACATTACACCAACTGCAATTAGTTCCTTGTTACTTAATGCAGTGTAATGGTAATGAGTTCAATGAGCGGTGGGTTGTTTGGAAAACAGACCCTGAAAAAAATGCATTCTAAAAACTGTCGGCGTCATTGACTGAACTTCCACTAAATATTTGTGGGTGCGGAATAAATAGAATAAAAGTAATGTACTAAACTGTAGCAGATTCTTTAGTTAAAGTAAAAAGAGCAAGTACTTTGTATGCTTAGTTTTAATATAATTTATTTTATTTAAAATGCAAACAATGTAAAGAATAATACAATATTAATGTACAGGGTGGTCCAAATTCGATGGGATTGCATGGGTATCTCGCTTAGTCGAGATAGAGAAACGGTTAAATTACCAAAAATGTGCAGTTTTTTGAGACAAACCGTTTTCAAATATATCCTATCATTTCCGGTTTTTCTTGTATTTTTTTCCACAGCCTACTTTTTGTTTCTCATCTTTAAAAAGCTAAAAAACCTTTGTAACTTTGCGTATTATTAAAAATAAATACATCAACCCTTATATATTTGGAATTGTAAAAAAGTAAGGAATTCAAATAGGTCATAGCCAACTATAGCTTCCATTTAAAAAAATGTAAGTTTGTGTCATAACTTTTTAACGGCGAGCGTATTTTTTTTTAGTACTACATAAAATTATCCAAACATAATCTTTCTAAACTTTTCCGATATTTACTGCAAAGAGAGATATGAACCATTAAAAATATAACAAAAAAACCGTTTTTCTTTAATAACTCAAAAACCGGAAATTATAGAATATTTTTGAAAACGGTTTTGAGTTTGTCTGAAAAAACTGTATATTTTTGGTAATTTAACCGTTTCTCTATCTTGACTATTAAGCGAGACACCCATGTAATCCCATCGAATTTGGACCACCCTGTACGTTAGTTTACAAAATTACTTGAGACGGATGTCGTCTTGGAGTAGGTATATTTAGACAAGTTTCAACACCCATCTCTTCAACAACAGTATACAGCGTCATTCAAAAAGTCTGCAACAAATAGAAAAAATATTGATTTTTCAGAAAATGTTATTCTTGATAAAAGTTGGCGTGTGGTCTGAAACTAATTTCAAGATGAAAATAAGTTCAATAAAAAGTCATAGGACACTAGATTTTAACGATTTTTGAAATATTCGCAAGAGTAAAGTGCCCTTATTATATGAGATACAAGAAAATTTGATGGGAAAAAGTTCATCAGAATTCAAAAATAAGATTATGTTACAATAATTTTAGTTGTTTTAATTCTCTAATGTACCTACTCATATTCACAATTTATTGTGCATTTGAAATAAATTGCGAATTTTATAACAAGTGCATCCATGGGCAGTACGTTGAACGTAGAAAATATAACAATACAGACATCTAAACTTTTGTAGTTGATGTGTGTGATACCTCGTAAAATAAAAACGTTTTGTTAATTTGCAGCATTTATTTTTAATGAAAGACATCCTAACAAAAATGTTTCATTTAGCACAGTTGCAAGATTATTGAAAGTTTTCTTAAGAAAAAAATTGAATTTGATCGTCAAAATTTCAATCTAGCCATATTTTTAGATTGTAAATAACTTTTTCCCATATTTTGTTTTATATCTCTTAATATAAGGGCACTTTACTCTTGGTGGATATTTCAAAAATCGCTTAAATCTAGCGTCCTATGACTATTTATTGAACTTTTTTTCATCTTAAAATTAGTTTTAGACCATGCACCAACTTTTATCAAGAATAAAATTGTTTGAGATATCGATAATAATAAACTTTCCCATTTGGTGCATACCTACTTTTTAAATGTCAAAATTTCTTAAAAAATAAAAATTGGATTTTGATCGTCGAAATTTAAATCTAGCATTATTTTTAGACTGTAAATAACTTTTTTCCCATAATTTGTTTTTTGTTTCCTTTCAAATAAATTGCGAATATTTCAAAAATCGCTAAAATCTAGTGTCCTATGACTTTTCATTAAACTTTTTTTCATCTTAAAATTAGTCTAGTGTCCTATGAACTTTGTAAAGAACTTTTTTTGGTCTTAAAATTAGTTTTAGACCATGCACCAACTTTTATCTATAATAAATTTTTTTGAGATATCGATAATAATAAACATTTCCATTTGTTGCATACTTTTTGAATGACACTGTATATCTTATTTATTTTAAGTCATTATATTATGGTATACACGAGGATTTATGGTACAATTTGGATTAAGTTGTAAAATAATTAAGTATAATTATCGGACTAAATTATTATAATTAATCTTACGGCGAAAATAGATTTTGGATATCTAAATCCTTTGTCGAAATACAACAAAATTTTTGCTAAATTTTAGATTTCTTTGTTTTCGATTTTTAAGAATAATTGTTGTTCTCAGTCAACCAAACAAATATAAGGACTTGTAAAGAAAAAGTATAGAAATTACATTTCTGAAAATTTTGCGTTGACAAATGCAATAATTACTTCCTAAGTAATATTTGCTAATCACTTGTTGGAAGTTACTTTCAGATATAATCGGCGAAATTAAGTTGTTTCATTTGCTGGTGTGCTTGTTCATGATTTGTATTGTTTTCAATTATTTTATCGTTTCTGATATGCATTTTGTTACTCATTAGTATTATGACACAATCAACTTACAAGTCATTAACAAAAAATAACTCACAATATAATCGCTATGCGGTTTTTATGAAAACAACATAAAATAACACATTAGGTATAACGTATAACTCAAAAGCTTAGAAGAAAACTTGTTCATATTATTTTAATATGTGAATAATTAATGAATTTGCAGGATTTAAAAAAAAAACAACTGTTTTTGGCTGAATTCTCATTAAAAGATGGCAAAATAATATTGCATTTAATCTTGTGTGACTTTCTGAACAACTAAAATTATTGAATAATCTTATTTAAAATGGACCCCCTTATACAATAGGGGTCTTAAAATCAAAATTTATGAGGGCCACATAAGATTTCCAAGTAGTAAGCGGTCCGAACACTTTCGAAACTTAGAATTTTGATCGCTTGAATGTACAAGGTGGTCCAAATTTGATGGGATTACATGGGTATCTCGCTTAATGTTCAAGATAGAAAAACCGTTAAATTAACAAAAATGTGCAGTTTTTCAGAAACAAACCCAGAACCGTTTTCAAAAATATTCTATCATTTCCCGTTTTTGAGTTATTAGCGAAAAACAGTTGTTTTTGTCATATTAATAATGTGTCATATCTCCGTTATTGTTGTAAATATCGAAAAAAATGTAACAATTTTTATATATTTTATGTAGAATGTTGATGGCACTAAAAAAAAATTCTTACGCTCGCCGTTAAAAAGTTATGACAGAAACCGAGCAGAAACTTACCTTTTTTTAAATGGAAGTTATAGTTGGCTATGACCTATTTAAATTCTTTATTTTGTTTTTCATTCAAAATATATAAGGGATGTTGTATTTGTTTTTAATAATGTGCAAGTTACGAAGGTTTTTACTTTTTTCTTAAAGATAAACATAGGTTAAAACAAAAAATGGGCTATGAACAAAAAACAAAGTGTAAACCTTTATAAAACTCAAACATCCGAACATCCCTATGTACAAATGAACCGTAAGCGGCCCGCAGGCCTCGTGTTTGAGACCCCTGTTCTACAATTATTATTATGTAGATAGAAATTCGAGAGTTTGATTGGTATACATTGTATATATTCCATCTTAATTTTTCTGTAAATTCGGCTTTTAAGTGCGTAAAATTGAATGTTTATAATTATTTAATTTAATTAAGTCGATAGACATGAAACACCGATAATTATTTCGTCACTGATATTTTCATTGTTCCAGTTTTAATTAGCAAATCGTAACTGTGTTTGGTTACGCTATGCCATAAACAATTTAATTTCTTCATATTTCACGAAACGCAAATTTAATAATGCACTGTCCCTATGTTATTAATCCAATACTAATTAGATAGATACCTACATGGGTTTAGTAAGTTTACGGAAAGTTTACTTTGCAAATTGAACGGTAGCTACTAGCTTTACAAATCTACCAATTAATTACATGTGTTTTGTAACTTAATTTCCTACACCTGTGTAAATAAATAATTTGACATAATAAAACAAATAAATGAAAAGTAGGTATTTAAAAAATTATTACCAAGTTTGCTCAGACTGTTTAGGCACAGCATTTGTTTTATCCCTTTGGGCCCCAGTGGGATATATAGATCCCAACGCATACTGAAATGCCCAGAGAGCCTTCTAAGTCCCGTTTTACATGGGAATGTGTTTTTAAGGGGTTTTTCAACTATTGGTGACGTATTCAAAACGTTTTTGCAAGCAGAGCACGTCGATTTACCACATAATTTGATTCAATAATTGTGCCTGGGATACATGTGCCCCAGAAGGGTTTTTGAGTGGGTTATATATATATCCCAATGGTTTTTCCATTATGTGGAGAAAGAAGTTGACTGAAAAGCTGAACTTCAAAAAGTTGTTGATAATATAGACGATGTATCTTCACCAAATGAATTAGATTCGTTCTCTGGGAAGTCTTCTTCAGAAGCGGACCCATTCCACAACAGTGAAGAGTCCGACGAATCGTATATTAATTTTCCCATTCGGACATATATATCCCAATTAAAAATCCCACTGGGATATATTTGTCCCTATTCCTATTTGCTCTTGAAATGTAAAATTTTTCGTTTTTTCCAAAATATTTTATCATATTTATTGTTAAAAACCCATATTCTTCCCAAATAATCTGAAAACACAGAAAAAAAAAATTGGGTCCCAAAGGGTTATAAAGCATAACGGGCGCGCGGTGCAATCGCCTCAAGCGCACGCTAGTTGCGCGACAAATTTAAGCTACTACTAGGTAAACGCAAGATATGTTGCAAGCTGTTACTACTGTCTTATATAATTATAATATTACGTTTTAGTTGAATGATAAACAATTAAAACGTAACGTGTTGACAACATTCTAAATAATTTCGGTCATAAGTCGTTTTTATTCCGGAAACAGACTGCCTTACGGCGTTTGAAAGTAAACGATGTGTCGGTGTTATTTCACTCGGTTGTCACAATCACTTGAAAAAAAGAAGTATCAATATACTCGTTTTATTTTTAGAACGATTGCTTAAACGCAGATATCTAATTTAATTTATATAATAATTAAAAGGTGTGTGAATGGAATGTGCTTTGTCTGAAATTGATCGATCCGAATTGAACTTGACTTCGTCGGATTGCGATTGTGATGAACTTGAAAAATTTCGCAACTGCAATGAACTCCTAATAGGTTGTGAAATATTTTTTTTAGATCGTTAAAGGCTCTGAAACATTCAATGATTGTTGGTTGTAGATGTGTACAAGAAAAAACCACTTAATCGCAAAATGATATCCATATTTTACAAAGGAAACGCTCGTCATATTCTATTTCTGTATAAACGTTTCAAAGTGCAAGTGCCAACTTGAAACTTTATAATAGAAAAATGTTCTTTTTTTTGTAAGCGTATAATCAATGGTGGATTGTCCGATTATCAGGGGCCTCCGAAAGTTGAAAGCTTAAAAAAAAACATTTTGCGAATCTCATGCACAGATGGTCTTCATCTGGACAATTTGCCGTTCGTCAAACGGGTAGCAAAAGGTTCTATTAGGTACTTAATAGCCGACCAATAAAATTTTCTTTTCGACCGCGAGAAAAAGTGATAAATAATACTCAAAATTGTTTGTGCGTTTACTTTCCTACTATTAAGTTAAATAAATGCAGTCGATCTTTTTTTTGCAAAATGCAAACTGTGCGAATGAAAAAAAGTTTCTAAGTACTTGATTTTGGTGTGGTTGGTATTTTTAGTATCGCTCTTCTTTTTGTAAAGGAAACGTTATAAATTAATTATTCATGTATTATTATAAAGACGATTGTTTGTGTTATACGCGTGTAATCGCAACAGGCTCACTCGCTTTTTATATTCGCCATACGAAAAAAGTATTGTGATCGCGAAAATTTTCGAATTTAAAATTTCGATTGATACAAGTTTTGAGGCCCCCTGAACCCGTCTTGACTATTTTCGCCACACGTTAAAAATGTACATTTTTGACATAAGTTACCAACAGGGCCTTAAAAAGTATATTACAAAGGGCGTTTAGTTAGTTGATTTTTCCTATAGATAATAACTAATATACGTACAGGGTTTTTAAGTTATAATGTAAGGTTAATCCAAAATTACAAGAAAACGGTGATAGATAAAAATATTCTGTTTATGTAGGATTGTAGTCTATATTAGGGTCTATAAAAAACCTTTATAACTTTTTTTTGTAAATTTTAAATTCATGAAATTATTTAAAAAATTCAAAACTTTAAAAGTGTTTCTCGAAAACAGCTCCAACAATGTTTTTCAAATTTCAGTATATTATAGAGTTATTTTTTCTCAGTAAAATGCTGGTTCTCTCAACTCTTTTGAATTGAAATAAGTTTTAACAACAAATAAAGAGTACTAGCAAATAATTGCAAGACAAATATTTTAAAATCACTTGCCGAATTTATCATGGATGTAGGAAATAAATTCGATGAAATTGAGAACGGTGCCAATTTCTTAATAGACGAAACTACAAGGTGGCTAGGTTTGAAAGAAGAAAATTGTAATGAGAAGAAATAACTTCCTTTAGCCGTTTTTCTTGTACTCCCATCCCTTATTAGGTGATCTGTTAATCTCCATCCATCATAATCAGATGACGAAACAATCGGAACTAACTTTTTTTTACTGTTTGCAATAAAAGTTTTACTCTCTTATTGTATTATTTCCTCATTTCTTACGCTTATCTCGTCTCGTCACATCTTCAACCTTACGCAAATGCCCCATCAATGTAGCCTGCAGCATCGATTTGTTTTTTGTGGATAACACCTTGGTTTCACATACATAAGTCAAAGTACAGATGTATATTGTATTATACAAATTCAACTTCATCGCTTTGGATACTTAATTTTTGCTCTAAGGACAGAATAATTTCTCTGCACTACTAATCCTGTTCGATATTTCACCATCTCTTAAAGATTTCTCCAAGGTACGTAAAGTTATCCACTTGTTCTATTATCTCATCTTCCTTATTCGTAAGCCTGGGGTTACCATTATGTTGGTTTTTGCTGGATTAATTTTCATCTACTATGTAGTGCCTCATTCCAACAACCTGGAGAAGTATACAAATATAAAGCTCTTTTTTTAAAATTATTAATTTTTTTGTAAGAATTAAACATCGTAATAAAGCTCAAAATAATTCATCTAGATATCTAGAATGTCCCATTCGACTCTTTGTAACTGTGTTCTAGAGTTATAACTGTTTTGTTTTGATGGTTGCTCGGATTTGTTAAAATTTGCAACAACAAAAATTATTGACCCTAATTACAAATTGCGAAAGTATACCCAAGTTCAAGTTGAATTTCGTAAAACGGTTGCATTTATTTTCGTAAAAGTGTGCAGTTTCATTTGCGAAATATTTGTTTCCGACCTTGTACCAAAACATATGAATTGTCAAAAGTTTATAAAAATGTGTGTTTATAATTTCGTCAGAAAGTCAAAGAGAGAGAGAGAATAAAAAATCGTTGCTCGTGTTATTCATGCATAATTTTTTGGAATTAGAATATTCAGCATATCCATTTAATATCTATTTTGTATAATTTTCATCGAAAAGGTCAACATGTGTTTAATACTACTTAAACCGTTAACTTTGTGTAGAATAGAGCAGTGATTCTCAACTTTTTATTTGTCGTAACCACGTGATGACGTTTACATGCCATACTATGGAGAGTCGATTAACCGTTTTGGCGGGTAATCGTGTTAGCAGTTGGGCATTAAATACATTTAATTGTGTTGATATTATACAGGATGTTTCGTAAAAAATGCGAAAGCATTTGGGAGGTGATTACTTATCGAAAATTATGTTATATAAATTTTTTTCCTTAGACGTATTTTTTTCGCAGTTACACCTCCCTAAAGGGGAGCGGTAAAATTAGGTTTTTATTTTATTTCTCAAATTTGGATAAATGTAGGAGAATGATATTTGGTAGATGTTTTATACTTATTAAAAGGTTTCCCATAGTAATATTTTCCATCATCTCCCACCTTCATAGGGGGCTGAAAAGTGCGACCCCTGTGGGTTTTTTAACAGAACTTTTTGGTGGGTTGAGATTTTGCAATTAAAAATATTTTTTAACGCTTGATTTATTTAGAAACGTTTTTTATTTTTTAACTTTTCTCGTAAAACAGTTTTTGAGTAAAAAATAAAATAAGTAAACTTGCACCGTTAAATATTTCAGTATAAAATGATTAATTTTGGTGGTTAGCATGCTTTGTTTATGTTCATATTGGTTAGAATAGACAGACGTTTTAGCGTTGTCGCCGCGTAAACGTCAAAATGAATTACACCCGTCACTTATACCCAGTACGAACATAAACAAACCATGGTAACCACCAAAATGAATCGTTTTATATTGGAATATTTTAATGGTGCATGTTTACTTATTTTATTTTTTACTCAAAAACTGCAAAATTTTAACCCACCAAAAAGTTCTGATAAAAAACCAACAGGGGTCGCACTTTTAGCCCCCTGTGAAGGTCGGAGATGATCTAAAATATTACTATAGGAAACATTTTAATAAGTATGAAACATACCTATACCAAATATCATTCTCCTACATTTATCCAAATTTGAGAAATGAAATAAAAACAAAATTTTACCGCTTCCCTTTAGGGGGGTGTAACTCCGAAAGGAGACTTTTAAGGAAAAAATATATATAAAAGACCCTAATTTTCGATAAGGAATCACCTCCAGATTTTTTCGCAGTTTTTCCTTGAATTGTGTGCAAAGTCTAGACCGTTGAAAAGTACTTAAAATGTTCTACAAGAATACACCAAAAGAATTATACCAACCAATTTTTAAAAAATGTCTGTGTTGTCACAACAAATAAATGAAGGTGTTTAAAAGGTTTTTTTTTCGCCAAGTTGTAGTTACTAAGACTGTCCCATTTAATAAATATGTAAGGTTTGTTGATGGTTAAATCGCAGTTGAAGTCGCTCTAGTCTTGGGCCCATTCTATAGAACAGACTGTATTTCTCAAAAACGTATATGTATTTTACGGCCATAAAGTAATTGAATATTAAATTAATCATAATATTTCTCTGAATGCTAAGTTGATGAAATTATTAGTAGTACTTTTATCATCAGTTGTGGTTATTATAAACCTTTAATACTTAATTTTTTTGCCTTAATTCAACTTAAAAATTTGATCGTAGTACATAAATATCAGCACATTCTCATATTATGCAGCACCTGACTTCCATGTGCACTTTAATCAAGAGAGCGTATTGATGACTCCATGGTAATCTTTAATACACACAGAGTATTTCATTTTTAAAAAACGGTTGTAAATCCTATGTTTTTAACTGTCATTCAAAACAAATATTTGTGACACATCTCAGTTGCATTATCATGATTGAGAACCACTGGTAACAAGTGAAGTGGATTGATCAGTATCTAATATCGTCTGCTTAGATATTTTATTTTTGTTTCAGAATTAAAATTGCAAAATTTTACTTACAATTACAATCTGCACTTTACTATTAAAGATCACGCGATAATTTTAATCTATAAACAAATAAATATAGTGATTGTAATTTAGATCAACTAGGTTTAGTAATGTATTGGTGTATACTTTTGGTAATTGTTCGCAATATTGGGGCATTTTAGGTATTTGTTTTGTTTGAAGGATCTTGAAAATGTTTCAGCAATTTCTGGCTTTGAGCGAAAATTCGAAATTTTATTATTTTAAATACAAAAAAAAGCCCTTCTTCTTTTATCGAATGACATTTTGTTATTATTAATAAATAAATCATTGAAATTTTTGTTTTTCAAAATTGTATTTTTTTTTAAATCACTTTTGACGAAGATACTGTTTTTGAGTACTTTATCGACTTCTTTGTATAAAGATTTTATTGCTGTGGTAATTCTTTTGTTTTATGGCCGACTTCGCTTTTTTGCCATACCATAACGTAGCGTTATTAATAGAATTAATTTTTAACGGTAGTTTTACTTTCATTTGCTATTCGAGAATGTTGAGATCTTTGCGCTTTCTGTTTTCAACTCCAGACCGGTTGGCCTTGGCATTCTCGCTAAAATTCTGTTTTATTGCAAATTCATGCAGAATTCAGGTTTTGAGAAGTTACATGATATGCTACAATTAGCCTTTGGTTCTTTTCCGGTAACCTCTGTTGCCCCATTAATAATTATGGCGTTGTAATTGGTCTGAAGCCTTACGTGGGGTGAGGAATAGAATTTCTAGGTCAAAATACGGGCAAGGTCGCTCTTTCGCAATGTTTATATACTTTCGCAAACGCTACCGGTGTTATTTTCTGCAGCTATTAATTTTTTTATTGTTACAGTTACTACCGGTTAATTAACCTAAGCTTTTACTGCATTTTTTGTATCCTTGCTTGAACAGTATACTCCGATTATAATAAAATTTTATTATTTTTTGGTTTTATGAACATGATACAGGTAAGTGTGAGTAAGAATTGTCCACTATTGGTTTGTAAATATAAAAAATTGTTAGGGCAATCGTTTGTACAATACAAACTGTGCTTTACAATTGGTACACTATAGTTATGGGTAAAATGCTATTAATTACTTGCGCTTTTGAATCTGCTGAGGTAATTTACAGATTTTTATTTTTGTTTTAAATGCAATTATATTTGTTAAACAGAATATGTGATTGCAATGTTATCTGGTGAGAGGAGCGTCTCACACTGTAAAGTAATTCTGTGGTTTCTGTGGTATTTTTGTACCTCAGATAATACCCCTATTTTTTATGCAGTGCTGCGCAAAAGTATGAAAACAGGCAAATGTCTAGACTCTAGAGTCTATAATACTATTGGAGGTATTACAATGAAATTTGGTATCTGACCATTATAGTATGTTTGGGATTTAATGAAAATATTGAGGTTGCAATAAGGCTTCAAGTTCAAGTGTAAACGGACTCAAAATTTCAGATGGAACACTCTGTATAGTTTTAGATTTTCCTTCCAATTTACTACACAATGTATGAGGTTATATGGGCCTAAAGTCAACCGTTTTCGTGCAATATACATTTTTATGAAAATTTTGAGCGATACAGCACTTTCAAAGATTTTCAACATTTAGAAACTTTGAAAAGGCAGGAGAAATTCGTTTAAAAGTTAGATTGACAATAGATTATAAACACCTGCACTAGCTACATTTTTAAAATATTAGGCAGGGCGTCAAACTTTAAACATCGATAACTTAATCTTCTTAAATATTTTTTTAGGCAGTCTTAAAAAAATTTAATTTTTCTTCAAAAACAAAAGTCTGTTTTATACCTACAATTTATATAAGTATTCCAAGATATGGCATTATTATTGTTAATTATTAGAGCAACGTAATATTTTCAAGTCAGCTATGAACGTAGACCTAGACGGCGGTAATTTAGGAACAATTAAAAGAAAAAAAACAAGAAAGTTGTAATTTTATCGTTTCCCTGCAAATATTTTGTCATTAATTATAATAAAGATGCAATTTTACCATTCTTACGTTTAAATTAAAGTTTTCCTTCCGTTATCTATTTTTTTTACGATTTCCCGTTCCCGAATCCCGAAGAAAATCGGAAATTTCCGGAAATCGAAAAAATTTCATTTTAAATCATCAGTATCCACAATCGTACTTACTCGCAATGTATCTCTTAAACATTTTTCCCAATTATCGCGATCCAACAGTTACATTGCCAGCAATGCCGGAAAATATCTAGGTGAAAACTTCCACGGTTAGTTTCAAAGAATGTCGCCAGACATGAGCTAATTTTAGCTCTGGTAAATCAAATTATAATTTTTTATTTTCCATGATTGGTGTTCTACGAAAATTAAATGAGGAAGATGATAAAGGGAATTCGCTAGAATTCCCGATAACTAAGATTTTTCATTCCCATGGTTCTAAAAATTCGGGAATTTGGAAACCTTTGTTTTAACGATGTAAATCAATATAGTTTAGATAAATGGCGTTGCCAACGATGATCACATTTTGTAATTAAATAAATCAATAAGATCCAGTATTTCAACAGAAGATCTTTCGTCTCATTTTTGGATACTGCTTTTCTCCTCGTTTTTTTTTTTTTGTATTTGTTAACACAGTGTAGATGAGCTTCGGAATTCTTTCCTCTACACATGTAGGGAAAGAAGAGTACAGCAAAGGTCATTCGTACCATTTATTTTCTTGTATTTTTATTTACACTAGAGTGATCAATAAACGAACAGTTTATATTTCCGTAGACAGTTGGATTACATCTTTTAATTCCAAACAGATTTTGAATATCTTTATTTAGTCATGAGTCCTTCTACTGTTAGGTGTAGGACTGTTGAGTTGTCTTGTGCTGACTTTTTTCGATGTTTTTCTATCTTGTGCTAGCTTTTATTTGTCTTTGTATTTGATGTTTCTATCCGTTGCTGCTTATTTTATTTCGTCTTGCCAGGTTTTTTTCGGTCTACCTCTTTTTTTTCCCCCCTGTGATCTTGCTTCATAGGCTTTACTGGTTAACCTTTCTTCTTTCATCCTATAAATGTGACCCAACCATCCCAGCTGTATTTCTTGTATTTTTGTTTCAACTGATTTTATCTTTAAATGTTCTCTGTATGTTTCATTTCTGATTCTATCTTTTTGGGTTTTTCATTGGATTTTTCTTAGGAACCGCATTTCTGCTGCATTCCTACGGCTACTATTTTTGTTTGTGAGTGTCCACGTTTCACTTCCGTATAAAAGTGCCGGTGTTGCTACCTTTTTTACCACTTCCACTTTTGTTTGTTTAAGGACTTGTCTATTTCCAAAACATGTTGTTCTTAAACTGTTAAACATTCTTCCCACATGTCCTTTCCTTTCGCTTATTTTGTTATCCATTCCACCATTTTTCTCTATGATCACTCATAAATATTTAAATCTTCCTACCTGTTCCAACCTGAGCCCATTTACAGTGATGTTATGTCGTTTGTTCTCTGTTGTAACGATCATAGTTTTAGTTTTTTCGGTATTTATTTTCATATTGATTTTTTCCAGTTCCTAGTATAGAATTTCTAGATTATGTTGCAGATATTTAATTGCCCATTTTTACATATTGCTGATTTTAAATGAATACCTGCAAGTGCATAGTTTTGTTTGAAATTACCAAGACATACCTCGGCTTTATCCTTGCCATTTTCTCCAGCACCAAGCCCGTTTTAATTAAAAATGAATCGATCAGTTCTAGCTGTTATTTCCGTTTGATTACCGGAAATTTCCTAAATGCACAATATCGATAAACTGGTGTTATTAGGGATTAGTCGTGAAGGATGTAACGTAGATCTATTATTCTTTGTTGAAAAAACAATAGTTTTACTAGAATGGAATTTTTGTTATCTATTAAAGCAAACTTGAGTGTAAACTATGTAATGGCACTGTGATTAAAAAAATATGAAATTGATACGCTGAAACTTATTATTATCAATTCGAAGGTTACGCGTTGGTAGTACCGTTAAATATATATGTATTTGCATTATTTTTGTTGTACAACTAAAACGTGCTTAATAAAAATTTTTTAAAATCGTCAAAGATACCTAGGGCAAAAGTAACTAACACAAAAATGTGTTCTTAATAAAGTACGTTAACGAAATTTCGTGGTATTAAAAATTGACATTTTTTTTGTTAATTTTATAGTGAACTATTTTAATTTTATTTTGATGAGTTTACTTGCATTTAAAGATAGCTTTGTCACTGTCGTTTGTTTCTTAAAAAAAAAATAATAATAACCATAACTTCCTAAATTTATATGTCCAAAAATACGTAGTTTAAAAAATTTATCTTTCGTACCTATTGTTATTTAAGTGTAATATCGTATTAGTAACAATGATTAAGATTATTTAAAAAATATAAAACACAAATATGTTCATAATTTTAGACAAATGTGAATAAACTATAATATTTAATTGTTTTTTGTTGTTGATATACATACGTATTTATATTACTTATTGTTTTTTTGACAAAGGAGCTGTTATTTAAACTAGAAGATTTAAATTAATTTAAACACTAAACAAAGATTTAAGAGAACATTGGTATTTTGGAAACCGTTAGTATGCTGGTTAAAATAGCAAAGAATTGTATTTTTACGTACTTAGTTGGACTCTAAACTGAAAATATCTAATTCTTGTAATATCCTGAAAAATTTTAAAAACGTCAATTTTAAATTTTATCCATAACTTACTTATTATCAACAGTGGAAATTAGAAATTTGGTAATCTTGAGTTAGGCGAAAACCTAAACTGAGTTTATTGCATCAAACTAAATGTTTTTTAAAGTTTTACGTGCCACTGGGCATTTCCTTCGGAAAAATAGGAGAAACACTGAAAAATAGGTATAAAAAGGTCATTTTGCGATCGCGTTGGCCATGAAACCGTCAGAGACAAAATTTAAAATTTCCTATTTACTAATGCGCGCAAACGCGCATCCTTGCAAGTAAAATGGTGCAAAGTTTTTGAATCCGAGTATAGTTTTTTTGTTTTGTTTCACATAATAATTAATGTTTGTGATTAACCGCTATTAAAACAATTGCTACATCGTTTTAATGTTATCAACATCCGTTATTTAATATTAGAACACAAAATAAATACGACGTTCTTTATAATAAAAAATGAATCATAAAATTGCGGCGAATCTTATACTGTTTTTTACAACCTGATTACTTTTACAATTTTTAGATATATGTAAACTTGCAGATGTTTTCTTTTGTGTAAAACTAGGAGACTTAACTTATGCAAGTACCTTGCTTATTTTAAGCGATACAAAGTGTGTTAGATTGGGACAAAGTTGCATAATATGGTGCTAAATTAAATCGTAAAAGAAATTAAACTTAAAAATTATCCAGGAAAACAAAAAAAAAATAGTTTTCGCTGTTTTGTTCCATTTCATTTTTTGAGATATTAACAAATTTAAAGCACTTTCTTGTAACAATTTTTAATTTTTGGGCGCCAATTGCTTTTGTATTAGACGTTTCGTCTACTTTCAACAATCATAAACTTAATTGAAGACCTTGGTGCAAGAAGGGGATATGTGCAAAAATGTAAAAAAAAAAACTTGTACAGAAATGGGTTTTAAAAGATGCGCTTTTCATATGGTGCAAATGTGGGATAAGTAGGGCTTATAGAAATTATTTTTCTAAGCCCTACTTATCCCACATTTGCACCATATGAAAAGCGCAAATTTTAAAATCCATTTCTGTACAAGTCTTATTTTTTTACTTTTTTGCACATATCCCCTTCTTGCACCAAGGTCTTCAATTGTTTCTCATGAATATTTCTACTAAGAATAATAAAACTTCTGAATCCAACGATATTATTGGTGCAATTTAAAAATAAACGTAAAATACCCAAGTAAAAGCATTTTTTCGTGAAATTAACGTCGCAATGAATACCTAATATACAGAGTTGATGATGGTCAAAAATACACGAAACGTCCTAACGCAAAATCCAATTAGAGCAACACATAAAGAATGAGAAATTGCTTTGAGAAAGAGTTTTTAGTTTTCAATGTCTCAAAAATAAATCAAGCAAAATCTATTTCGTTTTATGTGAGTTATTTCTGAACTAAGAGAGAGGGCCATAGATATTTTATAACCAGATTTGAATTAGGCAAATTTTACAATTTTGCTTGAACTTTACTAACTTTGTAGCTTTTAAGATAGCGAGATCTCAATGTTGAGCCTCGCATTTGGAACATCCTGTATGTATCTTGAAAACAAAATGTTAGTTATTTAGTTTCTGGTATTTATGGTAAGGTTTTATTTGTTAGATACATTTGTTGGATAAAAAATTAATTGCGACAATTTTTCGTCTTGGATGCATTCTAAAAACTGATTAATAATCTGCTTATACACTTTCACGTTTCATCATCCTTTTCTTTTTAGAATTATTGTACTTAATAAACATTTAACTATGAACAATTATTATTCAATTTCGTAATAAATACGTAGGTTATTTGGAAATCAAGTGATAAGACAAAAAAAAAGATAATTTTGATTTATGATATTCTTGATGTTAATCAGAGTAATTAGTTGTAGATAAACGATATAATTAGTTATCAATAATTTCTCTTTTTTCAGGAATTTTTGCGTATTTGAACTACTTGACACCAAGAAGTCGTAAAGAAGTTTTGGAACTGCTGGTTAATGGACTCAAGAGGCTCGAATACCGTGGATATGATTCCGCAGGTAATGACCAAAGTTTTTTTTTTTAAATTGCCACGTTGTAAAAGTGATGGAATAATGTTTGGATAGGTCATAAAGAGATTCTTTTGCTACTTTTAAAATGTCAAGAGCCATCAAACCGTAACGTAAAAAGAACAGTTTTATGGTTATTAATTGAACGCAAAAAACACTAACGGACTCGTTCTGATGGCTGACGGTTTTTTTGAATGGGCTTAAATATGTGACCTTTTTTTGTTTGCTGTTTGTAAACATTGGACTGGAGCACTGGCGAACAGGAGCGAATGTTCGGGAGCGTTGTTTAACGGTGAATACTTGTTCGTGTTGGAGATATTTGCGTCCCTGTTAAAATTTGTTCACATTTTTAAATATCTCGTCAGTCGCATATTTTGATTCACATGATTATACACTGCATATAGCAGGGGCGGGCATTTTTCTTCTACAGAGGGCTGAATAAAAATTATTTAGATGACGCGGACCAGATTGATTTAGATGTGAGAGTTGTTAAAAATGTTTGCCGATGTCCAAATTTTTTTAGAACCTGAAAATAACTTTCTTTTGAAAAATTAAATAAAATTCAAATGGCGGGCCACATCCGAAAATTTGCCCACCCCTTCTGTATAACGTCCTTTTTTACGTTATAATTTCGCGGTCGAAGATGTACTGATATATTTTCTTTAATAATACGAATAAAGCTGTTTTTTTAGAGGTTTCCGATTACCTACCCAAATAGGTTTTGTACGGTCCGAATTATGTTAACTTATAATATAATAAATAGTATTCATAGTAATTTGTAATTAAATTGATAAGCCATTCAAGGTTAGCGCGTGGGGCAAAAATTTTAGGTGCTAAGCCATGTAATTTATGTATTCTTTGTTTCAATTTTACGTTTTATTTTGTTACTGTCTTATCCCGTGGATGATGGCGCACATTTTTGTCCCTAGAAATATCGATTATTAAATATGCGAGAATGATTATAAAGACATAAAACTGTTTTAAAACTTGCTTTTAATTTTTATATTGTTATTGAAACATATATTTGTGGGTGCTAATTATTTTGTTTGTTGCGAAATAATCGTTAAGTTTTTATTATAAATAAAAATTGTTGTTGCACTGTTCGTGATTTATCTTTAATACAGTTTTTTATTTTGCAAGTTAATGAAATAAAATCAAATAAATTATAATTATTTTGTAAACTGTTTTGTTTTAAAATGTGTTCATTTGTTTTGTTAGGCGTTGCTGTTGATTCACCTAATGGTAAAGATATGTGTCTTGTTAAAAAGACCGGGAAGGTGAAGCTTCTAGAAGAGGAAATTGAAAGTCGTACGTATAACTTAAAAACCCTAATTTTAAGGTTCATTAAGGGTTTTTAAATAATGCTTAATTTATGAATTTCCCTTATGAAGATGAGACTTGAAGTTTATCAGTGATTGGTGGTTGGTTTTAGAAAATAAGGAGCTGGATGTTGACGGTATGACTGACAACCATTGTGGAATTGCACACACACGTTGGGCGACTCATGGTGTCCCTAGTGGAGTTAACTCTCATCCCCAACGATCCGATGATCAACACGGATTTGTTGTAGTCCACAACGGAATCATCACCAACTACAAGGAAATCAAAACTTTCCTACAGAAAAAGGGATATGTTTTTGAAAGTGAAACTGACACTGAAGTTCTTGCCAAACTTATTCATCACTTCTATCATCAACATCCTAATTATTCATTCCGGGAATTGGTCGAACAAGTTGTCCAGCAAATTGTAAGTATACATTAAATCCTTCATTCATTTTAAAACTTAGTGTACTACCCAGGGGTTTGGAGCAGTCCAATTTTTTAATTGCTCCGCTCCGGCATCAAAATGCCTGCTCCAGCTCCGCTCCATGCTCCAAATATTGTTAACATTTTTAAAACAAGTTTTTTTTTTAATTAAAAAATTTGTTTTTAAAAACAAAGTTTTATTTATTTTGGATATGTGGAAGTTGGTCAAAAATTATAATATTTGAGCCTAACAAACATGTGAAGTTAAATAAATGTTTGAAAAAACAAATTATTGATCTTCAAAGGTTGAAAAAAAGGAGAAAAAAATGTTTTAAAAAAAATTATACGTAATAAACTGGAGCAGTGGAAAAAATTAAAATTATTTGCTCCGGGCTCCGCTCCTGCTCCGGGCATAAACCCTTTGCTCCACTGCTCCGTGCTCCGCTCCAAACCCCTGATACTACCGACCCCTTAAGTATGAAAAATTGAGACTTTTAAAATGAGTGATATATCAATATCTTTATCGAAAATATCAGACATCAATATTTAGGCATAAATTTAAAAAAATGGTACTATTTCGTTCAAAAAAAAACAAAAGAAAGTATTTTCCAAAATGAGAGTTTAGTGTCTTCATTTAGACTTAAGCATGGTTAAAACAAACCAATTTGTAGTTTTGTTTGTAATTGTTTTATTTAAGACATTAAAATTTCTTCTTATTATAAGTATAGAAAATGAATGTCTTTTTTAAAAAATGTCTGCAATTTATCAAACTTGTTTTTTAATACAATGATAGTATTATTATACTTGAACCAATAAAAAAGTTTCTGAGTTACTTTACCCACAGAGCAGTACAATGCACTGTACTTATTTCATATTTTGCTGTTCAGAAATATTTAAAATTCTCCACTTCCAAAATCTAAAGCTTGACCGCCCAATTTAAGATGACCGAAAATCTAATACAGAGAAAAAGTGATTAAATAAAATTCATTTTTATTCGCTTGTTTCTTTAGATCAGCGGTGGGCAAACTTTTTTTGAAGAGGGCCAGTTTGCGCAAATAGAGTCAAAAGGGCCGCACTAAAAAAAAATAATTGTTGTAATAACAACTTATTAATTATGTGTAAGTTGGGAGCGACAAAAAATTAAGGTATAAAAAAAACTATACATACATATTATAGACATTTTTACTAATATAGTAAATCATGGAAAGCCGCATGCGGCCCGCGGCCCGCGGTTTGCCCACCGCTGCTTTAGATGGTCTTATGACCCAGCAATGATTACCATATCAAATATCTCACCTATTTATAGAAATAACCGTAACGAACATTCTAAAATCTAAATTATTAA
This sequence comes from Elmis aenea, assembly GCA_947652605.1. Taxonomy (NCBI): domain Eukaryota; kingdom Metazoa; phylum Arthropoda; class Insecta; order Coleoptera; family Elmidae; genus Elmis; species Elmis aenea. The sequence goes on along the minus strand of OX393577.1, from coordinate 55,696,041 downwards.
ATGACAGGAAAAGCTGCATAAAATAATAAAAAAATAATTTTGAAATTTAAATGTGTGTTAAAAAGACATTTAGCTTTGTTCCAAAAGGCAGTAGTATGGTTTAAAGTCAAAATCAGTAAATTTTATGTCATGGTAACATTTTAATACTTCTGATGATTTTTTTCAAGAAAAATGTGCCCAATTGATAGAACTCCCATTCGTCCCGGTTTAGCCGGGACAGTACCGGTGTTAGACTTCTGTCCCGGCGTCCCGACAAATTTAGTTCGGGAAGCTAAATGTCTGTCCAGTTGTTATTGGTTCTGTTTTTTTAGGAAGGAGCTTTTGCTCTATGTTTTAAATCGAAACATTTCCCTGGTGAATGTGTAGCCACTCGTAGAGGCTCCCCTCTATTGGTCGGTATTAAAACTAAATCACATCTGGCAACTGATCACATTCCTATTTTGTATGGAAAAGGTAAGGATATTTATTACTATTTTCTTAGCAAATGTGCATAATAATTAAAAATTTTTTAAAATATACATTTTTGTGTTTAACGTAGGTACATTTAGTAAGGGAGGTCCGAAGTTAATAAAATTGCCACTTGATTAAATCATGCACGTAACTCATCATTTGTATGGATTTTGATCTCATGAATCTTTTACTGCATGCTTGTAATTTTGTTCGGATCCCCTATACAGGGTGTTTGAAATTCGAGTTTAAGCATGGGGATCTCGCTTATTATAATAGCTAGAATATAGGTTTAAATTCGGCAAAGTTGCTAAATTTGGTGCTCATTTATAATCCGAAGAGAAATTGGAGATATCTCAAACGGTATCCGAGAAAATTCGGAAAAACCGGAAAATACGATTTTTGAAAATCGTCTATAACTCCTTCGGAGTTTGAAATATTTCAAATGTGTTAAAACATTTCCCAAGCAACTTTTTAAGCCGAATCGGATGGTGGTCACAAATTTTTCCTAGATCGATTCGTTTTCGTTTTATGACAACCAACTTTGTTTTTTCTTATGGGCGCAATTTTTGCTATTTACATTATCAAATAGCATTTATTTTTCTAAATCCATTGATGTATCACACATGGTATTTTACTTTTTTTTTCATTGTGATATTTGAAAAAATACGTTTTAAACAATAACCATTATAAATCAGGTAGGCCGGTCATTGTAGTTTATGTTGTTTCCATGACAACCGATCAACAAACTAAAAGTTTTGAAGGCCTGTTAGTCGTAAAAATGAACTTTAATAACGAAGAAAAACGCGATATGCTGCCCATAAGAAAAACCAAGTTGGTTGTCTAAAACAAAAACAAATCGACCTAGGAAAAATTGGTGACCACTATCCGATTCGGCTTAAAAAGTTGTTTGGGCAATGTTGAAAAATGGACTTTCCAGTTTTTCCTAATTTTCTCGGATACTGTTTGAGATATTTCCAATTTCTCTTTGGATTATCAATAAGCATCGAATTTAGCAACTTTGCCGAGTTTAAACCTTATACTCTAGCTATTATAAAGAGCGAGATCCCCATGCTTAAACTCGAATTTCAAATACCCTGTATACACATGAGGTCTCAAATTTGAGACTCAATATAGGGATTGAGCTTATCGCAAATGTGACAAATCAATTGAATTCTAAAAATTATCATGGCCCATTTACTTTAAAAAAATTAAAAAATTATTAATTTTTTTCTTCTTTTATAACATTTATTTTCAGAAATTTCAGCAAAGTACTTTTGTTTTATGTGCTTCATATAAAACAACTAAACTTTAGTTTTAGACGTTTCGTCAATTTTAAACCACCATCAGATAGCTTTCTTAGCGAGATACTCACATTGAATCTCGAGTTTGAGACGCACTGTGTATAATAATGATTAAGGTTACATTACAACACATACATTTACAGATATTTACTGGTGCGTGGTGGGTAAAGAAGGTAAAGATATTAAATTGCATGATATTTTTCAGTTTGCCTATATTTTTCTTTGCTCTATTTAATCATTCTATTACATTACTGGGTATGGTTGGCTTGTGCATGAATTGACTAAATCATCTTAAATTAACAACATTCAATGTTATAGCCAAGAATAACAATTTAAAAAAAAAATTGGCTACACCAATGAATAATGTATATATGTATCTTTGATTTATTTGCTATTAAACATGGGTGTTGAGGATTAACTTTGTGTAGATAACTAACATAACTCCCTGGTCATCAAACATATGCGAATTTAAACAAAAGATAAACATTGCAACGGAACTTGTTGTTAACAAACAACTGCCCATTACTTAATATTATGCACGGCTTGTATTTGCTTGCCAATTGAAATTTGAAGGGTATATTATTTTCCCCTTCAAGATTTCTTGGATCATAAAAGTAGTATGTATTTGAAAAAAAAAATTAGTTTTATTTTAATATTGTTAACATTTCTTTTACAAATCTAGCTACAGTAATTTTAGTGTTATTTTTCTCAAGACGTAGCATGTATTTTAAGTTTTGTACTAATTTTATGTGATGTTAATTATTATTCTTTCTTATTTTGTGTTCCTTCCTTTGCATGGTCGTGTAACCTATCCTCTACAGATGACACCCCTCGGAAATCAGGTATACACTTTACATTAACATCAGTCCACGTTAGGAATAAAATTGAACATAACTACTTCGAAATATAGTGGAAAGTCCTTTTTAACTGTCTTGAGGATTTACAGTAGAGTATTAATAATTCGACTGAACTGTCAATTATTGTTTTAAAGGAAATTTCATTTGTTTTAATTTAATTTGATCAGCTTGAATTTTGAATGATTAATTTGTGCGTAAAACAAAAGATGTTAAATATTAAACTTTTTGCTAGTTTTTTCTTTTTGGTTTTGAACTCGGTCAAGAGCAATGAGATGTGTTTGGTGAAAGATTTTTTTTATACACACTAAAGGACCATTTTGGAATACAATCTTAAAAAACTCTTTTGTTTTTAATTGAATATCAGAGTCGGCAACATTAATCTAGATAGGAAATTTTCCAACAGAATAGATTATTGATTTAGTGACTGTTAAATAATAATTATGATATAAAAATTTATTTGTTTATATTAACTTGAGTTTAAAAATGTCTGCTGCGTTTTAAACTTTTTAGTTTTATGTATAAATTTTTTGTTTGCCATTTTGTTGTGCTAACCCGTTTTTGACATTTTTGTGAACCCGTTTAAAAAAATACTAAATTTAATTACAAGTAAAACAATATTTTGAAATTCTAATAAACCAGTTTTAGTATCAGATGGTCATTAATGGTCGAATAAACGAGTTTCGATAGTTAAAATTATACGAAAATTCCTTATTGAGTAAACAAAAATATTTGTTCTTATGACGTCTCATTCTTTGGCAACATAATAATCATGATATTACAAAATTAAATTCTGAGAATTTTCATTTAGAGTAATTGTTTTTTTCAATATCATAGATGTTTATCTAATTATTGGTTTGTGATGTTTGATATTTATCTTTTTGGAAAGTAATTTGTATTAAGATTTCTTTTTTGTTAATTAAAATCTAATCATAGGTGTTTCGTGTTAAAGAACATGATACTTATGTACGAAACATGATAGACTATAAATTAAATTGGTATTACAAAACAGATGCTCGAAGATTGTTTTGTTGAAATGTCGTAAGTCTAGTTTTTATAATGATTATAATAAAACAATTTTTTTTAAACTTTTTATATACCATTATTAACTATTTCATAAATTTATTTTAAGTATTTCGTAATTTTGATTCAATTTTTTTTGTTCAATTTTATATCCTAATGTAGTTACCCATATTTAGTGTATTTCTTTTTGTGTTTGTTTTGTTTTAACATACTGTGGAACTAAATTATTCATGGGTTAACACTAAATTGGTTTTGTAAAGTTCGTTAAAAAAGTTCTGTATAAAGTTTTCTTCTTTTTGTGGGTTTTCTTCTTCTCTGGATAGTGTTTTTTTTTTGTTTAAAATGCAGTACAAAAAGTAACAAAATTGGTTGTTAATAATACTGGGTTTAAAAAAGTGGACAACGGAATTCTTAAGTCAAAAATAATACTACATAAAATTAGAACTAATACTTAAATTTAATTTTTAAGAAAATTATGTTTGAAATTAAAATTAACTATTATTTTTTATTGTTTATGGTTAAATTATTTGTACAATTATTTTCACAGACTCTAAATTTAAAAAATCAAAGTGAGTCAAACAAAGTCAAAAAAAATGATTTGTTTAATGTAGTGTTAGTTATTGACTTAAACTGCACGAAAAAGTAAACTAATTACACTTGAAATACAGTAAAATACTTTTGTTTTAGTTATTATTTGTATTAGCCCTTTTAAGATCTTACTTGTTGTATTTCTTTCGTAGTTCAAAGCATTAAAAACATTGGGTTTTTAAATTTAAAGCAAATAGTAACTGGTTAGTTTTTGTTTTGATTTTGTACTTTTTTTTACACAATAATGTTTTATTTTCGTTATTTTAGCCGAAGGTTAAATTTGCTGATTGTTCAAAAAGTTTTGATTGCATAGTGTTTTGTATTAAAGTTAACTCTAAAAATCTCATAATTACAGTATTATTATTTAGTGCTTTTGTTTTCATTTGCTAATAGTTGCTTGATGTTTTTATTGTTAAGTATTGTGTGGCATTGTGTTTGCTATATTTTTATTGTTTGCGTTTTTTTAATCTTACTGTTTTGTTTTCCCTGTTTTTCCTGGCCTACAGCTGAAACCGACAACGCTCATAAAGGTACACCTTTGTTGTGTTATTTTTTTTGCAAATTTATAGCTTATTTATGCTAATTTTATGGGAATATGTGCACTGCTTTTTTACTAAACTTTATTTTGATTTAGTTTTGAACGAATTTTTATCTATTTTTGATCTCTAGGTAAGTTTTATTTGTTAGAGTTAAATTTTTTTATATAAGGTGAAGGTGCAAAGCTATTGGTTTACTTTGTGGTGGTTAGAACAAAAGCTGTATAGTTTCCAAAATATTTAAATAAAAAAGAGTGGATTTAAACCGGTTAGCAGGTAAAAGTTTTCATTTTTTCTTTTATTTCGATGATTTCAAGAGTAATTAGAATGTGTCAGTCGTATATTTAATGATAGCTCGTGTGGTAAGCATAACGTTCAAGTCATTTTGTTCTAAACACCAACAAACAAAAACAAAATGTACCAAGGATTTTGTTAAAAATAAACTGGTGTTTTAATAAATTTGTATCAACAGCAGAACATACAAAAGTGATAAATATGATTTGTATGTAAAACTCTTTAAAAATCATACCCTGATTGATAGATTACATCAATGAAAATAATAAATAAAGCGAGGAGTCATCATTGCAAATTTTACTGAAAAGGAAATTTTTTTTGGATATTCTTGTTTAAATGTTCTTGTCATCATTTGTTCATTATTTATCTAAAACTTGAAGATTTTGTGATTATGATTATTTTAAACATTCTAAATTTCTAAAATGTGTATGCTAATTGCAAATTTAATGAAATACATATTTTATGAGATGGGGTAATATTTTCTAGAAATTATTAAACACCAGTTTATTGCTTTTAATTCTGCAACTTATCATGCGTTTAGTTATATTTCAATTTTTTATATTCTAAATAGAGCATAGACCCCACGGACGAGGCGATATTCCAGTTCTCCCCAGATCTGAATCAACATCCGAATTCCAACCTTTGGAAGAAAAATCTGTTGAATATTTCTTTGCTTCTGATGCATCAGCCGTAATTGAACATACCAACAGAGTTATTTACTTTGAAGTAAGTGAAATTATTAAATCTATTCAATTTTTTATATTTACTGAACCACTTAAAAAGTCGGCAAATTATAAAGTTTTGCTAATCTTGAGTGTAAAGATAAAACTAATATTTGAATTTTATAGTTTAAATAAAAATTCAACGAAGATGAATCGAATATGACTACAATGAAAATTCTTGTTTAAATGTCGATGAAAATTATTTAAAAATTATAAATAAGTCTTTTTTTTGTTTTGTTATTGACTAAATATCCCTTTGTATAAACGGACCACCCTGTACAATAATTTAATGATTATTTTCATGATTTTAAAACCTCAATTATTATTTATTTTAGGATGATGATGTGGCTGCTGTCAGAGATGGCTCTTTGAGTATTCATCGTCTTCGCCGCTCCATGGACGATCCTCATGCCCGTGAAATAACCATAGTAAAGATGGAATTGCAACAAATCATGAAGGGAAATTACGATTATTTCATGCAGAAGGAAATTTTTGAACAACCTGAATCCGTCATTACCACCATGCGTGGTCGTCTTAATTTTGAAAACCAGGTACGTTGATTGCTATAGATAAAACATTCAGTTGAATTATTTAAAATAATTCCAATACTTTGTGGCATGTTTTGCCTACCAAAAATTTACGGTAATAAGTGTAAATACTCTATACATTTTATTCATACCTACTAGACGTTTATAGTCCGTTCGGCCAGTGGTGAGGTCTATCGGATTAGCGCAGTAAGGCGGCAACGAAATACATACATGCATTCTGTCTTTTTCTGTGTCATCGAGTTCTAAGCACATAAACACGAAACATACCGCTTACGTACTTACATTTATACACCAGTCAGTTAATCCGATAGACCTCATCACTGGCCGAATAGACTATAGTCATCACTTAAAAGAGTAGTAACTAGACATGCTCTTCATCCCCTTGCAGTTTTCACTAGATGACCTATAGATCAGCGATTTTCAAACAGGGAGGCGCGGACTAGTGCAAAAGGAGGCGCGAAAAGTTTTACAGAAATGACGTGTATAGTAAAACTTGCTATTATTCTGTCACTGACGTTTTTTCTGCTGTTTTTTTTTTGTTTTGATACATTTTTTACCATTTTTCATGTGTCTGTATTATTTTATGGAATGAAGGGGGGCGCCAAAATTAGATTTTTTTTAAAGGGGGGCGTAGCATCATAAAGTTTGGAAACCGCTGCTATAGATGAAGCTATTGTTGGTTCTGTTGTTGGCTAACTTCATTCATATTCTGCTATGTTACTTATAAATGGCCGTACCAATTAACCCTAAATATAATTCTCAGATAAACGTCAACAAAAGCACATCAACTGACCTCATCATAAAAAATATCAACAATTATTTTTTTAAATTGCCAATACTTCAAAAAAATTTGGACAATATTAATGAAATATCTGTTTTATATAAATCCAATCAATAATAGTTTACTAAAATGCAAAACCCAAATGTTGATCCTATTCTAACAAGTCAGGGTGATTCAAATTCGAGGGCGACCATGGAAATCTCGCTTATTATAACAGCTAGAGTATAGGTTTAAATTTGGCAAAGTTGCTAAATTTCGTGCTCAATAATAATCTGAAGAGAAATTGGAAATATCTCAAACGGTATTCAAAAAAATCAGGAAAAATAAAAATACGATTTTTGAAAATCGTCTATAACTCCTTTGGAGTTTGAAATATTTTAAATGTGTAAAAACATTGCCCAAGCTACTTTTTAAGCCGCATTAGACGGTTGTCAGAAATTTTTCCTAGATCGATTCGTTTTTGTTTTATGACAACCAACTTTATTTTTTCTTATGGGCGCAATTTTTGCTATTTACTTAATCAAATAGCATTTGTTTTTCTGAACTCATTGATGTATCACACATGGTATTTTACTTCTTCTTTCATTGTCAAATTTGAAAAAATGCGTTTTAAGCAACAACCACGATAAATCAGGTAGGCCGGTCATTGTAGTTTATGTTGTTTCCATGACAACCAATCAACAAACTAAAACTTTTGAAAGCCTATTACTTGTGACATTAATAAATTCGTAAAAATGAACATTAATAACGAAGAAAAACACGATTTGCTGCGAATTTTTTAAGTTTTGTTATACTTTATCACATGCTTTTAACAAATTTACTTAAGTTTCTGTTTAAAAAATTGCGCCCATTAGAAAAAATAAAGTTGGTTATCATAAAACAAAAACGAATCGACCTAGAATAAATTAGTGATTACTATCCAATGCGGCTTAAAAAGTTGCTTAGGCAATGTTTTTACACATTTGAAATATTTTATACTCCAAAGAAGTTATAAACTATTTTCAAACATCGTATTTTCTGGTTTTTCCTAATTTTCTCGGATACCGTTTGAGATATTTCCAATTTCTCTTCGGATTATTAATGACCACCAAATTTAGCAACTTTGCCAAATTTAAACCTATACTCTAGCTATTATAATAAGCGAGATCCCCATGGTCGCCCTCGAATTTGAATCACACTGTATGTCACTGAGATATTTTAAGTTAGTCAGTAAAATATGATTTCTTGTAATTGTTAACAATATCAGTCATGTTAGCCAAAAAATATAAAATAAAACATTTAGTTGTAACATACATTGCACCCCTGCAAGAAAAGTGACAACAAAAAAAAAGGAATTTTACAGTATTACGAAAAAACGTAAACATAAAATTAAGAACTGAAATGTTTAAGAGTCTGAATGTTAGGGACAAACACTTTGACCTTTATTTGGATTATACTTTACAAAAAAATATTGTAATTGCCTCAGTCACTTCTTGCCGGGATGACATGTTATGTGAGTTGTTTTGGTGTTTTCTTTACATTTTCTTATATTCACTTGGATGATGTTTTTTAGACTGTAACTCTAGGAGGCATCAAGGAATACATTCCAGAAATTAAACGTTGTAGAAGACTGATGCTGATAGGATGTGGTACTAGTTATCACAGTGCTGTAGCTACAAGGCAGCTTCTAGAAGAACTCACCGAGTTGCCTGTGATGGTCGAATTAGCTAGTGACTTTTTGGATCGTACTACTCCTGTTTTCAGAGATGACGTTTGTTTCTTTATATCCCAATCTGGTAATTATCTATTAAAATTTTCTTGGGTATGTCAGATCTTCTCACATCTTTGTTTTCAATTCAGTGTTTATTTTTTATATTGATAAATCTCCCAGACCATAAAAGCTACACAGTCTGTTAAATGTGTAAAATTTTGAGCTCTACAAATCATTTTTTAAATAACCCGACCTTTTTCCATTTCTCATCCAATGTTGTTAGGGTAATGGCCAAATATTTTGTTATTTATGATTTTTGACGTTGGAGTAACTAAAACCTATGGCATGATATATGATTGTATTCAAAATTATATTTTTTATTTATTGGAGTGAATATTCCGTGTCTTACATTGCACCAAAGTCCAACCGGTTGACGGATGACGTCATTCATCGATGAATTTGTGATTGCTCAGAAACAGCGGTTGTATGTAAGACGCAAGCGGTGGAACCGTGACTGTTTATAACCTAACTTCACTTGTCGTCGAGTATACGGTAAACAATAATGGCTGACTACCCCTTCCACAATCCACTAGAAAAACACCGGCTTCAAGTTTGGTGCCGATGGCACCAAAAACTCCCCACCAATGTAATACAAGACAGACGTGATGTTCCCACCTCCCACCACATTTCAACCGGTTGAATGTTAGACAGTATTTGACTGTTTTAATGGAACCGGTGGCATCGTCGGTGGAATGTAAGACACATGGTCGATGTTCCCACCATACTTCAACCGGTTGAATGTAAGACTTTTTTGACAGTTTTGATGGCACCGGTGGCATCGCCGGTGGAATGTAAGGCACGCTCGATGTTCCCACCACACTTCAACCGGTTGAATGTAAGACTTTTTTTGACAGTTTTGATGGCACCGGTGGCATCGCCGGTGGAATGTAAGACACACGGTCGATGTTCCCACCACACTTTAACCAGTTGAATGTAAGACTTATTTGACAGTTTTGATGGCACCGGTGGCATCACCGGTGGAATGTGAGACACGGATTCACTATGACATCCATAAGAAATTAAAAAAATGTAAATAACCTAGAAATATTTGAAGAGATGTCAACAAACAATTGCCACCATTCGATTTCTCACATTTTATATCGTAAAAATCAGGGGTTTGGAATGGAGCAGTGGAGCAATGGGTTTTTGCTCGGAGCAGGAGCGGAGTCCGGAGCAAATAATTTTTGTTGCTCCACTGCTCCAGTTTATTATGTACAATTTTTCAAAAAACTACTCTTTTTTTTAACCTTTGAACATCAATAATTTGTTCTTACAAACATTTCTTTAACTTCACTTGTTTGTTAGGGTCAAATATTGTAATTTTTGACCAACACATATCCGATAAAATTAAAACTTTGATTCTAAAAACAAATTTTTTAATTAAAAAACCTGTTTTAAAAATGTTAACAATATTTGGAGCACGGAGCGGAGCTGGAGCAGGCACTTTGATGCCGGAGTGGAGCAATTAGAAAATTGGACTGCTCCAAACCCCTGGTAAAAATACCCACATTTGTAAGATTATGTAAAAAACGGAAGATAATTATCTATTCAAAAAATTTAAATAAACTTACTTTTTGAGATAAGATTAGAAAATGTTACATTATTGGATTTTACATTACATTAAAATTGTTTTAGGTGAAACTGCAGATACTCTAATGGCACTCCGCTATTGTAAACAAAGAGGAGCACTTATAGTCGGCATAACAAATACCGTCGGCAGTTCCATTTGCCGTGAATCCCACTGTGGTGTACACATTAATGCAGGTCCCGAAATAGGTGTGGCTTCTACAAAAGCTTACACCAGCCAATTTATATCACTAGTTATGTTTGCACTCGTTATGAGTGAAGATAGACTATCACAAAAGACCAGACGAGCAGAGGTAAATTATGATTCGAATTCCAAAATTTAAAACATTGATTTAAAAATTAGCTAATCAAAACATACAAGTGAGATTTGTAAATAAATAGTTTCTTATAAAAAAAGCTGTTTAATTAATAAATTTAACTTATGTATTGTGTTCTTTATTATTATCCCATAATTGTATTATTTACAGATAATCGATGGACTTAGGAGACTCGATGAACAGATTCGTGAAGTACTGAAACTTGATTCTGAAGTGCAACAGCTAGCTAAAGATCTTTACCAACAAAAATCTCTTCTAATTATGGGTCGAGGTTATAATTTTGCCACATGCTTAGAAGGTGCCTTGGTAAGACTTTTTATTATTTGTGTATGTTTTCTGTTTGTTTATGTTATTTTGCATTTGTAGAAAGTCAAGGAACTTACGTACATGCATAGTGAAGGTATCATGGCAGGAGAGCTTAAACACGGTCCTTTGGCCCTGGTGGACCATAACATGCCAGTTATGATGATTGTCATGCGAGATCCCGTGTATAACAAATGCATGAACGCATTACAACAGGTAATAAATGAATTTTATTAATGGAATATAAATCATGAGAGTAGCAATAAAGTAAATCCTTCATTATACAACAATCTACAGTCTACAGTCTACAGGGTCCTTAATCTTAATTTTGTTAAACTTTTATTTTTGCATAGATTGGTCTAATCAACCTTTTGCTAAATCATATCGGTTATGTTTTTCTGATGTTACATTTTATGGACTGATCTGATTTTCACATAGTTGTATTTGGTTGTCTACATCCAAATAATGTTTTAATTACTAATTTAATACATTTTTATCATTTTATGTTTTCGTTTTTGTGAGGAAAAATACATTAAATAGCACAGTGTAAAAATTACAAATTGGAAAAAACATCTGCTCCAAAATAAGCAATTTTTGTTTCCAAGGGTATTTCAATTGTGTCTAAAAATGTTTGCACGAAATCTCCTCAGTTAATGTAAATTATAGAAACAAGTGATACATTTTTGGAATCAGTAAACTTAAGTTGTAGCAAACTATGTCAAATTTACTAATGAAAAAACCAAACCTGATCGAATTAGCTAAAAATTTATTAAACCATTAAGTGCATAAGTACGGCTACAAAACTAAAAAAGTAATTTATTTAATATTTTTTCAGTTTTTGTGAAAATCTTTTTGATATCTGAAATCTGTTTTGGTATTATTTAGCAACTTTGCCAAATTTAAACCTAACTGTTAATATAAGTGAATACCATTTAATTTGAATACTTTACACAATTATTTTATATTTTTAAACCACAGTTGATGCCTTAAATTATTATTAGTTTCATTGTTTTACCTTGCTACTATGCATTTTTTTAAAAAACATATACAGGTTGTTTGAAATTCGAGTTTAAACATGGTGATCTCTTTTTATTTTAATAGTTAGGGTATAGGTTTAAATTTAGCAAAGTTGCTAAATTCGGTGCTCATTAATAAGCCGAAGAGATGTTGGAAATATCTCAAACGGTATCCGAGAAAATTAGGAAAAAATGTAAAATACAATTTTTGAAAATTGTCTATAACTGGTTTGAAGTATAAAATATTTCAAATGTGTAAAAATATTACCTCAGTAACTTTTTAGCCGAATCAGATGGTAATGACAAATTTTTTCTAGGCCGATTCATTTTTGTTTTATGAAGACCAACTTTATTTTTTCTTATGGGCGCAGTTTCTGCTTTTTACATAATCAAGTAGCTTTTTGTTTCTGAATTTATTGATGTTATCACACATGGTATTTTACATCCATATTCATTGTCAAATTAGTAAAATTGCGTTTTGGACAACAACCAACATAAATCAGGCAGCCCGGTTGTTGTAGTTTATGTTATTACCAAGACAACCAATCAACAAACTAAAAATTCTGATAGCCTTTTACTGGTAACCAGGAAAAGTTAGTGATTACCATCTGATTTAGCTTAAAAAGTTGCTTAAGCAATATTTTTACACATTTGAAATATTTTATAATCCAAAGGGGTTACAGAAAATGTTCAAAAATCGTATTTTCCGGTTTTTCCATATTTTCTCGGATACCATTTGAGATATTTCTAATTTCTCTTTGGATTATTAATGAGCAACAAATTCAACAAATTTTCTCCAAATTTAAACCTAAACTCTAGCTATTATAATAAGTGAGATTCCCAAGTTTAAACTCGAATTTCAAACACCCTGTACATATTCTTTGACCATACACTATTTTCATATTTTTTTACATCCATTAAAGTAAATTTAAAATTTGCCAAAGTAAACTCAAATTCATCGTCAAAAAAGTTTTTTTAACTTATTAATCTATTTATTTTTGAACATTCTGCTGTACAATTGATGACAAAACACTGACTAGCGAGGAATTTTATTGCCCACTAGTTTCAAGATTATTATGTGCTCTAAAATAGTGTTCTTGTTTTTGCAGGTAACAGCCCGTGAAGGTAGACCCATCCTTATTTGTGAAAAAGGTGATAAAGAGACAATTTCTTTCTCATCAAAATGTTTGGAAATTCCACGTACTGTTGATTGTCTTCAGGGCATCCTCACAGTTATTCCAATGCAGCTGCTAAGTTTCCATATTGCTGTTCTTCGCGGTTGCAATGTAGATTGCCCACGAAATCTTGCTAAGAGTGTTACAGTTGAATAATGGTTAGTTACTTTTTTTTCAAACAAATTATTAAAGAGCAAATTTGTTCAGTTGTTGGGCGAAGTTTTATCTCTGTTTTATTTGCAGGATGTAGTCCTTTCACCATTTGTACAGCATTACCGCACAATCAAAAAAGCATTTCTGAACATCATTACATTTTTAATTTACAAACAAATTATCCAGAAATATAACTGTACCGTAAAGAGTTTAGTACCATAATGTAGCAGTAAAATATCTCTAATTCATCTCTTATGGGAAAGTGAGATCAGACCATTGTATATAACACGTACAAATTTTTGACTTTCTTTGTAACTTGAATGATTCACAACTATATCATGTTGGCAGAGTATACAGGGGGATTTAGTCCTGAGCTGTATTGTTGGGATATCTTTTGCTGATATTCTGATATATTAAACTTTAAAATTTTACAAAAAAATCTAAATATGATGTGTAATACAAGTGTTAATTTAAAATAAAAATTTGCTTGACAACATTATGATGAAAAACAAAATAAACAAAACAAAAGAATATGTCTAGCAAAACAAGTTTGGAAAACAAAAGATAGGCGACACATTTTGTTTTCCCAAATTACTTAGTCATTTCTTGTTTTTGGAGAATTCAAATTTTAAAAGTAAGTTAAATTCAATGGCAACTTTCAAAATTACAATTGCCCTGTACTTTAAAAGAAAAGGATTTTGTGTATCGCGTATAAAGAGTACTTAATTATAGATTATTTCATTTTAATTGTATAACATATTGAGTATTCAGTACTGTATAGTTATGAAAACTTAAATATTATATTTTTGGGTCCATTGCTAAGTATCTTAACCAAATAAAATGGTTTAGCGCTTATTTTTCTTAGTGTTTGGTACTAAACGTATTGCCTGTTTTAAATCTACTTAATTTGTGTATATTTATTTAATTTTTATACATGCATTTTAAAGTTTATTTTAGTTACTGTTTGAGTGAATTTCTCCGATATTGCTTGATGTGTTAGTATTTTTTGTTATCGTTAAATTATGTTAACGCACCAAATAAGATGTGGTTTAAATATTGTATAAATTGAATGTTTAAAATTTTTGCAATAAACTTTTGACATTTGTTAATAAAATGATGTAGAAAAATCTGTTATTAACTTTAATGATTAAAAATGTTTGTCATGAAATTCATGTGGCATTCGTATTTTAAAATTTATTGTTGCATTGTATAATTAAAAAGTTTTAGGTACGTGGTATCTATTGTGCAATTGTTGTATTTTATTCCATTTTTATATTATTATATGTGTATTATATATTTACTTAAATTGTTTTGTAAAGACCCAAAATTTTATTGCATATAAAAACTTAACGAGCTGTTTTTGGTAAAATTCTTATCTATCTTTATGTATATTGTCAAAAATTGTGTGTACATGTTACTTCCTGTAAAATGTTCATTCTATGTTCCTATGTTTACTGATCTATTTTGTTTTGTAGCTGATACATATATATATATTTTACATAATAAAACAAAATTATATCCCATAAAAATGTTGGTTTTATTTAGTTATTATATTATAAAGTTTTTTTTGTTTTTAATACAATCTTGGTTTCCGGGTTTGGAACCGCGTCTTCTATATTTAGAAGTAGTTGACGTTTCGACCATTGTGTCTTGGTCTTTTTCAAAACGACTCAACTACTTCTAAATATAGAAGACGCGGTTCCAAACCCGGAAACCAAGATTGTATTATGGATAACGGCCGCGAAAGCCTCAAGAATAACATTTTTTTGTTTTGTTTGAGATTGGTAGCAATAATTGTAATCTGGAAGTGATAAATAATTTTAAATTTTATATAAATTAACTTTATTGTCATAGGCTTATGTTGAAAAGTATATTAAAACAAAATAATAATGTGATGTAACTTGTCACAGATTTGAAATTTATTAGAATCAAAGCAGTGACAAGCAAAAACATACAAATTGTTGTATGTAAATATTAAGTACAATTTTTAAGAATTGTTATAAAATATGTTGATGTTAACATTAAAACATCAATTTTGATATCAGTGAAGGTTTTTTTTTGTGATTAAAATATTAAATAAAACGTATGAAAAACAGAGTTATAAACAGTACACTTTCTCAAAATGCACGTGTATTTTTTTTTCAGTAAGAATAAGAATAAATATTTATTAGAGCGTGTTATCAAGGGATAAGTTTTTGTTGTAGGGGAATTTATTAGTAAGCATGCGCTTTTGTTAACAAATTTGAAAATGTAAGGTTAGTTTTATTTATTGGCGCTCACAATGACATTTGATGGTCAGTTATATCAAGTTTTAATTTCAGTGAAGTTAATTAAGTGAATATATTTTAAATCATAAAGGCCATGGTGTATAAACGAATGGATATTTTGTCACACAAAACAATTTTAAAACGGTTTTTTACTATGAACATTATGCCGTACAGCATACAGGTGATTATCATTTGTTTTTATTCATGTAATTCAAATCCAGGTGTTTTCATTCATTATACTCAAATTTGTGAATGAATTGGATGCGACCTTGCCAAGGCCAATATTTCTTGTACTATTTTTTTAAAATCAATTTACTACGTTATTTGTTGTAATTTGGATAAATTAAAACTTCTGAAAAGAACCGATGTATTTCTGTAATGCGTCAACGGAGAGTTAGATTATAGTTTTTTTTGGTGAAAAGTTACTATTGCATTTTTTTGTAGTTGTTTTTTAAAGATACGTTGTTAACAAAAATTTAAGCTTTTTGACTAAGATTTTTTATTGACCAAAACAAAAGTTTGCTTATAGGCCGTTTACACATACGGTTTTGCACATGGTTTTGCTGCTTGGTTTTGCATGTGGTTATTAGGGGTGGGCGAGATATCGATAAATATCGATGTAATTGTGATATCGATATATCGATATCACAATTATATATCGATATATCGCCCACCCCTAATAACCACATGCGCGCCGCGAAATTTCGATATATCGATATTCCGATATATCGATGTATCGATATAATTTCGATATCGAAATTTGGATATCGCCCACCCCTAGTGGTTATGATCGTCTGTGTAAACGCTAAAACTAACCGATTTTACTGACCTTGGTTTTGCACAAGTGCATACACACGATTATAACCACGTGCAAAACCGTAAGTGTAAACGGCCTATAACATTTAAAATTACTTTCATATCGTATCAAAAGTAAATGAATAACTAAAAAGTTGTTTATATTTTTACAGATAACCTTCGAAAAATTCTTGTTATTAAACTCTCCACTTAAATATTCTATAATAAGTTCTTATTTTGTGCCAGTGATTACTTTAATTGTTGAATATTTAGTTTTCAATATTAATTATTTTTAATTATGTTTTGCTTCAGATTATACTAAAGTTTATGTATTTTGTTGACTAGCTTCTTTATTATTATTATTTTTTTAAAATTATGTAAGCGAACTTTAGGAAGCGCGTCGTATGCACCTTGCGGTAAAATCAAAATTTTAGTTACTTTTGAAAATAAGTGTCCTCGAATCATATGCTCAAAACTTAAAATTTATACAGATTTCTATGAAATTTTGGGGGTAACTTATGTGCAGTCCTAACAAAACTACATTTCATCCTGATACTACCCTTTGGAGCGGAGTGGGGGCCCACAAAATAGTTATTTATGTATCAAGGCCAAAAAGTGTAACTTTTTCGGCCGCGTCTGGTTTGCTGGCCGAGACGTAGTCGAGGCCAGCAAACAGGCAAGGCCGAAAAAGTACGTTTTGGCCGAAGTGCATATTACATTTTTTGTGCGATAGAAATAAAAACAATATAAATTTTTAGTATTTTTCAAAATTATAGGTTAGAAACTACGTAACATTCTGTCACTGACAGATGACAGCGTATGTACTGCATTACCGGCCTTCTCCTTAGCAACGGCCGTAAAAGTAACTTTATCGGACGTTGCTAAGGGCAACGGCCTATAAAGTAACTTTATCGGCCGTTGCTAAGGATAACGCCGGTAATGCAGTACTTTACGGTTGCTAACGCGTCCGTAAAACAGCTGTTTCTAGTACGATCGCACAAAAAATGTGTTAATGAAAACTGTTGGAGTGATTAATAAAGTCATTAGTTTTTTCTCGCTAACAGGAGGTTTTCACCCAAACATACAAATTGCGTTTTTGACGATGAAATCATAGTGGATTTGATCCTACCCACTCAAAATTAAAAGTAATTTCTAGTACAAATTTACTCGTGTCGGAAGGATTAGTGGTACTCTTTGACAATGATATCAATCGCTATGGTCCATTTAAATGTAAATGAGAAGCGTATTTTTAAATTCTTCTTAATTAGGTCTTCTTGTACCTTTGGGTGTCAAGGTATGTATCCCTAGTTCCTGATTATGTTTCTCCACCTCTGTCTATGATTGGCTAACTGTGACACATCTCTTTAGCCGACTCCTTTTTCTTCTCGTCTCTATATCACCTCGTTTTCCCATTTCGTTTGTGGTCTTTCTCCTACTTATTTTTCTCTCAAACTTCGTTTTGCATCCTATTTTTGCGTACATACTTTCTGGCATGTGTAGTAGACGTCCCAGCCCTCTTAATTGGCCTCTCTTCATATTTTTCTTTGGCTTATTCCTAAGTTTTTCTAATTTTATCGTAGGTAATCTTATCAATTAGTCTTACATGCTTACATCCTATTCTTCTCAAAAAGGTCGGATCCTGACTAGGATATCAAACGCTATGGCACATTGGATGTAAATGAAGGCACATTTTTAAATTTCAATACAATAATAGTCGTCAATTCATTTGTGAAGAAACGCCTTGCTCACCCAAAATTTTTGTACAGTTGAAAATCTAACGAATTTTCCACAAAAATGTACCCACGAGGAAAATATGTACCAAAGACTTCCATGCAAATCTGCAATTTGATAATTTAAAACAAAAATATTGGATGAAAAATATTGTATTCACGTTTTTTAAGATTATGTATTGCATAAAAAAATTGGATATACAGGGGCCAATAAGTTGTGCACTTAGAATATAATTTTTATACAAAAACTGTGAGGTGGGGTAAAATTTTAGTACAGAATTATCATTGTAGTTTGTAAAGCTACCCCTAAAGATGACACTGTACTTTAATCTTTTTGTTTTTCTGATATAAATGTACGTAATTTCAAACATTTATTGTGATTCAACATTGTTAATAATGTTGTTTTTGTTCACCTAAATTGACTTCAAACCAAGGATGGGAGGAAGTCCTACTGACTCCTTTCACTAATGTACTACACTGGGTTAAAACCGGTACTGAATATTTTTAATTTCGTTTCTGTTCTCGAGTAAAAAAACAAAATGTCATTACCGTTTTCGTTTAAAAAGCTGCATTTAATAACGTTATTTTGTTTTCGTTCTGCTCTCATCCCAATGACAAAAACAGAATCAGAGAGTCTGAAGTCGATAAATTTTCCAAAAAGGTTTCGACCTTCGATTCCCCTATCCTGCTTCAAACTGCATCAAGTAACAAAAACATAAACAAGCGCTTGTAACCATACACGTAAAGTAAAAAGCGGTACATTTAGCGTATGATGCTTACATGACTACTACTTACTTTTTAGATCATCAGTACAATTTTGAATAATTCACGTTTTCATTGTAATTAAAATCCTGGTAAATTAATTTAAAAGGGAGGGCTGTAATGAGAAATTTTGATTGCAGCATTTATAAAATGATTGCAAAATATATTTGTTGTTTTTAGGTTTAAAAATATTTTCATTTGAAATCAAAAAAATCGATTTAGTTTATTTTAACTTCCTCCCACGTGTATTTTATTCGTATTTCATAACTGCATTCGAAAGAAGATGGTGGGTGATATAAGGGTGAGAATAAGGAGGGTGTGATAACGTTTCCCAGCCAAGTCCAGAATTTTTTTCCCGGGTCACTTTTGAGGTATGAAGTCCTAGCATGTCCTGTAAGAATAGCACTTTCTTTCGATTGATCAATGAAAGCTGTTTCTGAGTTAGTGCTGCTTGTACTTGCTAAAGCTGTTCACAATAGAACACAGAACAGTTTGACCAGTTCCCAAAAACTTATAATGGGCAAACACCAAGCACACAATAAAATCTTTTTTGGGTGCAAGGAAGTCTTTGGAGTGTGTGGTATTGGATCAGTTGGTGACAACCAATGATAAGAACGCTTAAAATTGGAGTACAGTATTCACTTTTCGTCGCAAGTTAACAACCGATCAAGAGAAGATTCATTTTCATTGCGTGATAAGTTTGCCGAACAAATGGTAAGACGGCTGCATTTGTTATCATGCGACAATTCATGTGAGACTCATTTGATTAACTTCATCACTCCACTCCACTCACATTGAACCTATCTGCAAGCTCTAAGCACGTTGCGCTTGAATTTGCCTCCACAGCTTCTTTAATATCCTCGTTGCTAATAATCTTCGGTCTCCCAGAGCGTGCTTCATCGGTCAAGCTGAAATCTCTTGAACCACATCTATGCTTGTTCGATCACTTACAACTTACAGCATAATCTCCGAACGCGGTACAAATTTTTCGCGCCGCCTCAGCAGCTTTGGTGCCGCGTTTGTGCTCATAGAGTATACAACCTCGAATTAAAGTTTTATTCGTTGTCATTTTAAGTTATTTTTAAATATGAATTAAACAATTATCGCCAAATTTGAATGTATCGAATGAAAGAGCGATTAATACTAAAGAAGATGACACTATAAACAATAATGCTATCGATAACAAAAACTTAAAAAATATACATGGCAATCTGTATTAAAAAAACCGCACGAACTTTTTTGTTTACCTGTTTTACAGAAAAAAATTGTATTGGTAACAGAACGACAGACAGATCTTGGCACTGGGTTGTCGGGTTATTCATCATATGCAGGGGCGTATCATTGAAAAACCACATTGTCTATGTTAAATTAGTAAGCATTAGTCATAGTGTAAAAGTGGGAATGGTATAGGAAGGAATGTCATGTGGTTAAAGCAAAAAATATTTGGAGTATACATATGTTTGGGTAGGTTATTACCCTGCTGACGAGTGTCGTTTTCAAGTTGTCATGTGTATCTACTACGATATTGATTTTTTAGGTTATATCCCCGAGGAGCGAGTTTACGCCAGACCTGGATCTAGCTAAAACCGGATTTTACGGAATAGCGCGAGTGTTGTTCGATGTTTAAAAATAAATTTGTGCGTGAAGGTATGTTTAAACGTACACGGGATATTAATATGGATTATAGTAACGCGTTCGTTGTATTAAATGTGAAGAAAAGTGTTGTGAGTGATTATGTCTGACTAAAAAGTATCGGTAATTTTAATGGATCGTGGAAGTGAATTCCGCGCATGATAGAATCGAAGATAGCAGAGAGAGCGAGAAATATACAGTAGGTTTTAGCTGGCACTGCAGTAGACAATACTATGGCGGTGCCTATGGCCTGCACTCGTTTTAGCGACAATTACGAGTTAAAAGAGGAATTGGGCAAGTAAGTACAACTATATTTATGACTGTCGTTATGTGTTATGTTATAAAAATAATTGCCTTTCGAGCTAGGCGAAAATTCGGGAGTGACAATCGCAATGGACGAATCCCGAACGCAAAAAATATTTCAAAACCCAATATACCAAAATAAACTCGATTTTGTTACCGTGTTGTATAAGTTAAATGTGTTGGTGGGCAGTTATGATGGTGCACAACACCGCGGTGCTGCGGATTTTCAAGTTTTTTAGCTGAAATTTGCGAGCATTTTTGAATATCTGCATTGCCCAAGAAAATCAATATAGAGAAGGCTCTGCCCTGTACCGAATGACAGGTGGTTGTCTTTAAAATTTCATAATTAACGAGAACATCGCGATATCAACAACATTTTAAATTATAGCAATTGTTTCAGTGCTGGTTATTGATTGGTTTGGAGACGTACGCCAACTGCGATACCGGAGCACTAAGCTTTTTCCATCGATAACAATCAAATATTTGAATTTTTTTTTTGGGAATTATATTGTTCCATAGTGATTTTAAAACTATTTCACGTTTGCATATTCGCTCGTTTACGATCTTTTCGAATTTGTTTGATTTATTTATTTGTTAAAAGGCGGTTGGCGCTATACAATTTGATCATGCAATTTAAACTTTATGTGTGGCGGAAGAATATTTTTATGAAACTATAAAATTTTATCGGCGCCCATATATGTATACAAAAATTGATAAAAAATACTGTCGCGGATAGTGTTCTTTATTATTTATTTTTGAAGACCAACTTTGCGTGTTTCATGACTATTAATAAAGCGCTGGAAAAATATATCGGGACAATAAATTAAAAAAATAACTTCACATATATTTACAGCATTTGACGTACCTTATCGATATTTATGTAGCAATAATTTAACAAAAACAGTTGTATGTTATTTCTGCAGTAGATAGTTAAGCGAGTTATATCTTTAAATACCCGTGTTTCTTTTGAAAAACAAATGTACTATCTATGAATGTAAAATTA
Organism: Elmis aenea; assembly: GCA_947652605.1. Classification (NCBI taxonomy): domain Eukaryota; kingdom Metazoa; phylum Arthropoda; class Insecta; order Coleoptera; family Elmidae; genus Elmis; species Elmis aenea. The sequence goes on along the minus strand of OX393577.1, from coordinate 55,674,151 downwards.
CATTGTGAAATGTAAAGAATGCAATTAACACATGCCCCCCTAATTACAACATTTAAACAATGTTTTTCGAACGTTGTTATTTTTTATTCTCAGTCTAATCGTCAAATCTTAATTAAGATTGTATTTGACGGTTGTTTTGTAAATAAGTAAGTACCACATAAAGTAATTAAATAAGTAATTTTCTTAACTACTTTTAAACTATTTGTTAATTATGTAATAAACAAATATTACGAAGACGTCGTCTAGCTACAAGTACAAAAATATTCAAGGTTGTAAAATGTTTGACGTTCTGCATAGAAAACTTTTTCTAAGGCTGAATATGTAATTAAGATGCTTTATATTGGCCCAGAACGCTCGTCTAAACGGTGTAAAAGGCATTAAAAAACGATTTTTGCCTATTTGTTATAGTTAGAATTAGAAAATGCCACAAATCGAAATTTATCGTAGAGCATCTAAATAAAATGTATGGTATTTCGGGGATACTTGAATTTTGTGGTATTCGCAGCAAACTCCAGTCCAGGGCTCTATTGCGTTAAAAATTTTGGGGTTGTAAAAGCAAGCAGAGATCGACCCGAAAAAGTGGAGGGTAGATGCGCTGCAGGCGATTTTTTAAAATTTTTAGATGTTCAAACGTGTTTTAATGCAAAATTAAATAATGTAGAGTATCTACTTTACCATCATCCAAAATTACAATTTTATGGCAGAACATTTTCAGATTTTTATTTTTTCTAAATCAGATCGCCCCCTACCCCCACGAAATTATTTTTAATAAGGGTAAAAACTTTCACTAATGGTCTGCATTTAGGTAAAGGAACACAACACATACATAATATATTTAGCAAAATTACAAAAATATACATTTATAAATATAAAAATTAAATTCACATAAATTCCAAAAAAGTAACACCTATTTCAGTCTAAAATTTAAAAAAATTGGAAAAACGTCAGTTGATGCTTTAAATTTATATTGTTGTTTGTTTCCATGAACAAAAAGTGTACATTACTGTAAATTTTCTCAAAGGCACCTTGTCTTGCCTAGACACGACTCCAAATATAATACAGGGTGGGGCACGGGAACCGACTGTTTTTTAATTGATTAGTACTCGGCCATTAAGAAAGGTAGCGTCGTGTGACAGGTGTCATTTAATTCCTTAGCTCAAAGCATTTTATTATCAACTAACATGGAGCCGTGGACACTAGAACACCGCGGTTCAGCGCGAGTTTCGCCGCAGATTCAATATTCATAGAAATGACTCTGTTCCCGCTCATGACACAATTTTACGTTGGGTAAACTTTGCCACCTTCGGGCTATGCAGCGGTTTTTCGTGTAATTGTCGCGGATTTTCAGCAGCCCAATACCGACAATTTTGTCTGTTGACGGCCCCATTAAAGTGGAAATGGACTTCATCGCTCATGTCTTCATTTTGCTCGAAGAGTGCAAGCATTTCCTGTGCAAAAGCAATCGTTGAGGGTAATCCCTTACATTCAATTTCTGCACAACCGCTTGTTTCTATGAATGGAAACGTAGTTCACCATACAAAATCCGTCTTACAGTACGATTGCTGATGTGAGTGCAGGTGAATGTCTTCGAGCAGAGCGGCCTGGGCTTTGCAGTTCCGCTTGTCTGACTCTTTCCACGTTCTCTGGAGTACGCATAGTACGTTGGGGGCCGGGCGGATTCTTTTTCATCATTGGGCCTCTTGTTCGAAGATTGTTTATCCAACGTAAAATTGTGTCATGAGCGGGAACATAGTCATTTCTATGAATATTGAATCTGCGGCGAAACTCGCGCTGTACCGCGGTGCTCTAGTGTCCACGGCTCCGTTTTAGTTGATAATAAAATGCTTTGAGCTAAGGAATTAAATGACACCTGTCACACGACGCTACCTTTCTTAATGGCCGAGTACTAATCAATTTAAAAACAGTCGGTTCCCGTGCCCCACCCTGTATAAATGATTAAGGATTTTATATACAGGTCCAATATTTTTTTCACGTACCTACTTAAAAGAACAATAATTGTATTCATATACGGTTATTGAAAAACCCCATTGTACATTGTTTCTGGTATCCTATGATTTGGAAGTTCTCATACCACTCTTCGAAACTTTTGTACATCTCCATTTCCAAATAATTAAACGAATGTTGTCGATGCGACGATTGGTTAATATAGAAAAGGATTTATACCTCAAACCAAATGTTTGCAATAGAAAGAAAGTAAAAAATCCCTTTTACAATAGAGTTTCAAACTGCATGGAATTTAATGTTGAAAATAAATGAAATGTTTCATATTTTTATTGAATAGTTGGTACCCTATCATAAATTTTATTACTTGGAATGTCTGTCGTTACAAGGGGGCGGGGTTTTCAGTGTAGCCAGGTCGACTAGCCCGTTTTACCCTCTAACTTCGATATGTGAATTTTTCATTGGAACGCGCTACTGCCAGCACTGATTATTATATCTACTTATCTACTGTTCCTTCATTACTCCAAGATTTTAATTTTTACCCTATTTGAGCATTGGGGTAGACTAAAACTACCGCCCCAAAAAAAAGTGCCGCCCGGGGTGGACCGCCCCCCCCCCCTAGCATCGCCACTGTTTATTGATACATTTTAAATAATTTCTTGATGATTCGTGGCATTATTTGGTAATTTTTGATATTTACTTTACATCATTTTTAAGGTGGCCACCTTACTGAATTAAAAACTTACGTTTGTAGTTTAAATTCTTAAATCTGAATTCAGTTATGAAATATTTTTCGCCACCATTTTGAAATAAGTGTTCTTTTGTTTTAGCTTCAAAGCAATATCAATCAAAAACATGAAACTCCCAATTTAAATATTCAAACAGAACAAATTTCTTAAAATTAATCGAAAAACCCAACTCTAAAATCAGTTTTTTTTGCATTGATTGTAGTCAAATGTCAAAGTTTTTTTTATGACGCTAAACGTAATAGTGTTTCTTTTAGCTTAATTTTCAGCGTCGGTAAATTGCATTTGTTTCAGAAACAGTGGAACAAATAACCAGTAACTTGATTAGATCGCCTGATTTATCCTTGTTCGTTTTTTATTGTGCTTTCTCCTATAGGCATCTGCAATTGCCGGGGTCTTCGACATCTAGATGCCTTAATAACACTTTCTGTTATATTTTTTCTTCAATTTGTAACGTTTATCTAAAACCTTTTACATGGCTTACTTAGTTACCTACGCGATTTTGTTTTATTAAATAAGCGTAGAATTTTGACGCAATCAATTTTAACGTCAATTTAACAATCTTTTCAATTTGTAGCATGAATAAGTGCTATTGTTTTAAATAGAATTGAACAAGAATGGCAACTTGATTATTCACCCATGATTTTTCTCGTTTGTTTTTTTAATTACCCGACGAGACTACGTTTTTTAAACACGGAAATGCAAACTTTTAAGTGTAATTATTGTCTCTCTGATAAGTTTTTCAAACTAACACAGCCATTGGTAATCCGATTATACACTGGATATGTTACAGTATACATATTTTGTACATAACACAGTAATGCCTTTGAGCAGGATATGTATAGAAGTCGTAAATTTTACTCACATTTTTGTTACTACTGTTCATGCAAGTAGTATAGTTGGGAGAATCGCAATCATAAAATGCTTCCCATCTATCGTCGTAAAGTTAGATTGCGTGTATTTATTTGTCTGGGCTTTTCCGCAAAATGGTTAACCAAAGTGACTCTTGCGATCCAGTGAAATTTTTATTCAAAAATGTTTAGAAACAATCATATTTATTTGTATTCTAAAAAGAGTTTGACGTGTAATACCGGCATTTGTTTTCTCTGAAGCTTGCTGCGAAGTTTTTAAAGGATTTGCATATTTTTCTGTTATTATTGCATCCATAAAAAAGTATAAACCGATGCGTTTAAAGCATCAATAGAAATTGATTTTAAAATGAAGCTTGACTTATCTCGCTAACCATTAAGTTTTGTAAAATCATTAGTATTTCAATTACGAACTTCGAAATATCACAAAAACTACTTTAGAGCTACTTAGTTAAAAAAATGCGTTTGAAAACTTTTTCAGCATTTTGCAGTTTGCTTAAAAAGTTGCCAGTGCTTGGATTCGTTAATCATTCACATTCTTTGTGTTTCTTAAACATATTCGTTTTTAATCGTAATTGATCTGATCGAATTTCCAAGCGATTAAAACGCGGAATATGCGAATTTTTTATACATCGAATGGAAATTCTGGAAGCAAATAACTTATAAGTCATGGGAAAAAAAGAAATTTTTATAGAAGCAATTGGCGATCGCCACCTGTTAGGACTTTAAAAAGTGCTTATGAAATGTTTTTACATGTTTAAAAAAAAATTGGAAAATAAGAATGAACGATAAAGTTTTCAGAATTGATTTTTTCGGGTTTTTCCAGTCTTCGCGAATACTGTGCAATATTTTAATTTCTCCCCAGATTATTAATCGGCACAACATTTGGAAACTTTACCAAATTGAAACCTATGCTCTGGCTTGTACAGGGTGTTCCAAAAGTGACTCTGTTTTGGTGAGTTTAAGTGTATTTTAGAACATTTTTATTCTAGCACAATAAATAGTATGTATATTCTTATACAAATGTATTTATTTAAAAAAGTACTAGTTTTACACGATTTTTTTGTTAATTTTCCCTAATTTCATTGTTCTTCGTGCTTTTTATGCAGCATGATAATAATAATAATAATAATAATAATAATAATAATAATAATAATAATAATAATAATAATAATAGGCTTTATTTAGTTATAAAAGAAACTATTTATACATCAATCTTTACAACTAGTACTTCAAATTAAAATTGCAGTTTTACATGGGTCTTACAACCTTCTTTAAACGCATGCAGATTAACAGAATATTTTAATTCGTTTGGTAATTGATTAAATAATTTTAGCCCTTTGGAATAGAGCGAGTTCTGTGTACTACTTTTTTTACATTTACGCAGTCTAAAATGTTCTCTTTGTCTTGTTTCATAATCATGCTGTTCTTTGTTGTATATCAGATATTTACTCATATATCCTGGCATCATATTGTTTATACATTTATATATTAGAACCAAAACGTTATACACTGTATTTTGCCATATATTAAGGAACCCCATATTATTGATGATACTTCATAAACTCGTTGTTGCACAGTTATCATCAGTGATATGTGCAGTTACGGACTGGGTCTAAAAATATTGGTTGCAAGGAGACAAAAGAGGGCCACCCGCTAAGACTTTCATTTAATTCTCATAAAAAATAAATAAGATTATCAAAAACGTTTCTAAATGAAAAAAGACAGAATTAAAAGTATATTATTTATTTATTACAGTGTACATACAGTGTGTACAAAAAATTATCAAGAAAACCGCAATTACTCGAGAAATACTGATTTTAGACATAATTGACCTTTGATAGTTTTTAAAGATAATTAATTACATTATGAATAAGAAAATGTAAAATTATATATATATAAAAAAACTGACTTATTCATGTTTGAAGATTGTCTAAATGGACTGGGCGTAAGGAACACCCTGTGTATTATTTTGCAATTTTCACCAGTCAAAAATCACTTTGACACTTGCTCTACAAAGTTTAAAGGAATTCGTTCTGACACAGCCAAGTTGGGAAATATCATTATTTTTTTAGACTCCTGTTTCTATCAATATTTACAATTTTTATAAAAACTTAACTCAAAAACGACTAATTTTTAGATACATTAAACCTATATATTGTTGAAGAAGAATTCAATTTTACGTCTAAAAATTATAAAATATACTGGGTGTTCTACTTAAAAAAAAAACAAAGTGACGCATTGGTGCGCAAAAACAAAACACTGTCTATAGTTGAACATAATTTAAGGTTATGTAGTAAATGACCACAAACAACTTCTCATAAAACTTTTATTTTTTGTAAAGTTGTCAAAACGAGATATTGATCCGTTACGTTACTTTTTGTACACCTGTATATTGTACATATTATACTTACAGTATT